>OZ012709.1:44753154-45116098 GCA_963942595.1 Cylloceria caligata | reverse complement strand
CCAAGTGGCAATGAGTCGGAGTTGAAGAGGCGGTGGGTAATTCCGAACGAGGTACATAGCTAGCTAGGTGTCCGTGCTACCTCGTCGAAACCTCGGGGTCTCTGAGTCAGTCAATGTGTAATTCCCGCCGTAATTAAAGCCTTCATCAAACTAAGTAGAAGCTACGAAATTTCCGAGAGGCATTCGATTCATCCCATTTCCTATATTGTTTCGAACCTTTCAAACTGCATTCGCACGATTAAAGTGATTTTTTTCAAGCACCTGATTCGAAAATTCTAAACATGATATCCTACCAAATGAAAAAGAAAATGAAAATATAAATAATGACAACATTATCCATTAATCAATTTATGATATGTAAATAACTATTGTTAATTATTTCGTTATTTACGGAGGCAAGTGAGCTAAATTGTTTAATTCTAAGAAAAATGCCACGAAATCTCGAAGTGCGATATATAAATGAAACTCTGATTGTCTTTCAGTGTCATGCTCGGAGGTCATTATGGGCTTACTTCAAATCATACGTGAGTAATCTAACCTAACAAACTACGCAACACCACGCAATACACAGTAGAAACTTCTTATAATAACATTTAAAAAATGATTATAGATGTAAAATATCATTTCTGTTTGCACAATAATAAAGACAAGTGCATGGTTACAGTTATCGTATTCGTTTATCGAATTATTTGCATTCCTTAAATAAAAAATAAACAAAACAATTAATTCATTTGTTTCATTAACATATTCTTTGGATTTTCCTTATTTATACATTTTTATATGCCTAGCATTTCCTTTAATTAGAATCATCCATTCGTTTCTAATTATGAGATAAAAACTATGCAGTTGCAGCAGTCAGCGTTCGAAATTGAATGGCTCAGTAGGGAACGAGGCACTGCTGAGATGAGAAGAGTATTATAACATCAGTAGCAACAGCGGCAATCATACACCCGTTCATACATCCAACGTATACATGATATTGTAAGCTTTTTGTATGGGCACATTGGTAGACGAGTTTGTAAGAGTGAGACCGACCGAGTGAAACTGCAGGTACTTTGTACTTTGTGCCTACTACAGAGTCGTACAATATATCATATGTCTGTTCACCACATAGTAACGAGGCGTTCTTTCATCGCCCTGGATACACCAGCGTTCTATAGGAATAAAGCCAACGCAGTCATCGGTAAAGGGTGAGTTCAGTTTCAGTAGGGGAATCCCGTGGGTTTCCCACTCATTCACAAGCTTGAAACTAATGAAAAGAGTCGCAAAAGCCCGTTCTACGGATGTATCACTTGAATCTATGTACGTTCTAGACGTAATAACAAATCTCTGAGTGTACCTATGGGATGCTTCAGGTTAAATCTACCCTTTGCGATATTCCTGTCACCAAACTATGCGGAAGAATATATTTTTTTTATTTGCCTGAAACATCGAACTCAGCACTTTAGGTAGGAACGAAAGATGGCGTGGTAGATTAATTTGGTACGAAATTATGAAACACGTAGAAGAGAGCGAGCTTTTACCACGTGACAGTACAGATTTGAAGTGTACTCTTATTGTGAAATAGTGAAGATTCGTCTCGAAACTTGTGCATTCTTAAGAAAATCCTTTCCATCCAAAAATCACATCGAGCATTATCTTCATACTTTTGTTACAGATGTGATCGAGGACTTGGAAAGTAAATTTTCACTCGTCATAATTATTTATTGTATATTTATTTCAAGCTGTTACGATTAGAAGTAAAATTATAAGACGTTTGTTGGAATTCTATGTTAAACACCAATGTGTATACAATAACGGTCACTTATTCAGTATTTGATATATATGCGATAAATATTTTAAATGTAAAGTGGTGTCCAGTGTGACATAGGTTGGTAGGGACACTGTGACAGAAAAGTAGAATAGGAAAGTCGAGTCCCCTGCTTTACGCTTGCGGTATCTCCTACTTGACAGCGCGAATTTTCAACGTATTTCTGTCGTGAAATAGCGAATGTTGGTGTCCAAACTTTCGTATACTAAATTAAATAAATTCCATCGGAAAAACACAGTGAAATTTTTTTAATCATACTTCGATTAGTTGAATACACTGTGATACAAAGATGGTGTTCTCTGATTTGATATCGTTGATAGTAAATAGTGATGCAACGATATTAGTACATCTACTTAACGTGTCACAGTGTACCCAACCATTGACACTACGTATCACAGTCCTACCTCAGCTATTGAGCTGGGGCTCAATGAAATCCACGTGTGAGTTCCATTGTGATGAACGAAGCGTTTCGAAATGTCAATAATTTGACGTTGTTTTCGTTGAAATGTTATATTCCTCCTGCTTCTCAAACAAACGTTATCATATTCAACTTTGGATAGTCCCATTGATATTCTAATTAAATTATGGCAAAGCAGTTAATTTAACGTCATTTGAAGAAGAGCGTTACAGGGGAACCCACTCAACTTCCTACACCCCACGGAATCGAGGAGTCTGATAGCTCGTCTGGTAGTTCACTACGTATCTCGTGTGCAAAGGACAAACCGAGAAATGGCTTGGACCAGAAATGAACCGCGTTGTATACACAACACGCTACTATTTCACCGCCCAATACGTATTGCATACCTTTCTGCGAATATTTGCACGAGGTGACGTATGCAAACGCAGAAGGAGTTGCCGTACGTAACATTCCTACCGGTTCCTGTGATATGCATGCTTCTGTTGCTGTACTGGAAACGCCAAAATGGAATATCGAGATGAAATCCAGATCGGGTCCGTCCGATATTCCCCCTTTCACCCTCCTACCTTTCCGGGAGTTTGCAAAGCCCGCCAGCTTCGTTCTTCCTATTCGAAAATGAAATAGAATGGTGGGCGTCCCAAGAGCGATAAGCGAACTCTCGCTGTCAATTTCTATCTCTGTATTCCTTCACTTAATTTCATCATAGTGGTTCCTCCGAAAAAAAACGGATACGAATCGTTGTTGGTCTAATTTTTTCTTTAAATCAGATTCTCGGACAAACCATTTCGTATCTGACTCTTTGTATAGTCGACCATAAATAAGTTCATCGTATCTTCGATAGATTCGTGGATCTACTTTGTGTTTATGACTGTTTATGTTTGTGTTTGTGAATACACCACTGTGTATTCGAATCTTCGACATTTTCTTCAACCCTCGGCGCACGATATCGTAGATATCATTTCCATCCCTCGAAATTTTCTCACACGTGTCGTGTACGCAAATAGATGAAAATACACACGAGCACAGATATCGTATGTAAAACAGATGCAAGCGTACAATCGATCGGCCGAGCTAATTTCCTTAGACATCGCAACAACATCAGCTTCCGAAAACGGACAAGTGGGATGATTTACTGTTGTTGTTGTTGTTGTTGTTATTCTTCGATCGTCCATCATCCCCCAGTTGGTCGCTCTAGCACTTTTTTTACTCGCTGCACCCTCTCCTTTTTTTTTACCTCATAATCTAACTAATACGTTACCGGTGGTCAAACTAATCTCCACGGCCCGTTGTCGATGACCGAGGACCTTGAACTGAGGCAGGGAGACGTCACCGCTGACTTTGACGCTGGTAGGACCCTCGTTCCACTTGTACCGGATGTCCCTCATCGTGTATCCGACTGAAAATAGAGAGAGACCCCCCGCTTGTTTTGTACATACCTTGCGGAAGTCCGCGATTTCGTACTCTTGCGCAGGCTCCGAGGGGGCCTCCACACAACTTACCTGCTTCTTTTATTTATTTATTTCAATAAACTTTTTCGACCTTTTTACATTGTACTCTTATCACACCCTGTTGTATCCTTCTGTATGTTTTACATTAATTTTTCTTTAACTCACCCCCCTCCTACCCCCTGCCCCTCTTTTTCTGTCTTACTGTTATTATTCATCAGTTTTTCGTCAGCTCAACGTAACGCAGATATATGCGATTTATTAAATTTTATTTGTATGGAAAATAACGTAAAGGGTGCCGAATATAAAAATTAAAGGGAACCTGGACAAGCAGGAACATTGGATATTTGAGTTTTCTGCAAATATTCTCTTTTTTGCCGGTGAATGTCGTATCGCGCTCGGGTATATGGTTTTCGGGGATGGTTCTTTCATGAAAACGAGACAGTGCATCCGTGCATTAAAAAAAGAAAAGAAGATTGATTTTTTTTTCCGTGTATGATATCGGTGATTTCACAAGGTTGCCTCTTTCTTTTGTTCTTTCGACTATCTCTCACTTTCATGTTTCTCACATATAGTGTGTCTTTCATCGGTCTCTCGTTCTTTTAGCGATTTTAGCGTCGATAGTTTGTCTCTCTTTTATTCTTTTTTTTTCTTTATGTTTCAAGTGTAAGCCCATCGCGACAAATGGAGGATGGAGACACAACCTTTGGTATCTACCTGTAGAGAGGTGTATGGTTGTCTGACGTTGCCTGTGCCCGAGCACACGAAACTGCGGCAGTTCCACCTCTTTCGCGATGCCGACCGATGCTTCGCCGGCGTTCCATTTGTACCGAATATCGCGCATTGTGTATCCAACTGCCGAGAGAACAAAACACAAAAATCTCCACTCTAACGTACAGTAAGACACTTATGGCGGGGTTGGCTCACGAGGGCTGAGTTTTTCTGTTTTTCAAAATACTCCACTGACTCACGACTCCACGGTGATGCGATTTTCGACGCGAGTCCGTGGGCACTCATGGACGCTATTCGACTTTTATGATCAATCAATTCTCCAAATACGCTCTTAGTATAAAAAAAAACGAATTTTTGGCTTTTATTTTTAATGCATTTCCACATGGCAACGTGATATTTTTTATTGTGTCATATATATGTATAAAATAAGATTTTTTTATTATATAAGACATTTAGTGTATTTATTTTTAGTTGAATATATTATTTTCCTACTTTCAAATATTTTTGAGGATTTATTTGCTCGAATGTCCCAAGCAAAATAACATTCAATTTTATACATTTTCGTAATAACCTGTCACAAGTTTTGAAAATGTTATACAACCGTTTAATGCCAGTTATTTTTTGACACCATATATATTTTCATTGAACATATCAAAATTCAATGGGCTAATGGAATTATTGATACTAAGAAATGTCGAAAATTTATTAACGTTTAAATAGGTTTGTCTTGTTTTTCTCAAGTCCAAGAACGTCCACTTTAAAACAGCGATGGATAACAAAAAGGGGCTCGATAAGAACAGACACGAACATTCAAAAAACTCTTTCTAACCGAGCCCCCTTCATTCAAACTACGACTCTGGTAACCACGACACATTTGCTTCGAAAACTTCGAATTATGCGTTCGTGTTTTCACGAGGCCTGTGAGAATCTTTTCGAATATTAGAAGAAATATTTTGAATGAAGACTACGATTATCGATTTTGTTTGACGATAGGTTCGAATTGGCTGGAAAATACGAGAATTCTTGTGAAAGTATTGTTGATTTTTAGTCATGTGACGATTTGAGAATTTAGCGACTTTATGGGATATTGAATTGTTCTTCTTCTTGAGGCCTCGCGTGTACAAACGAACGTGAACATTCCTGAACAACCGAACTGTCGGGGTAGTTATAGTACAGTGTGACGAGAAGAGGGGATTTAAGGCCGAGAAGGGATGGCTTACAATCGTTAAACCACATTCCAGGATTTCAAATGGCATTCGCCCTGACTGAATCTGGCCGGCATTTGCATAGCGAGCATTCGTCAAATTCTGGATTAAGTAATTCTAATCTCACCACAATTGCTCCTCGAACCCGACTCATATCTAAACTTAGATCGAGAGATATGAGAATCTATAATTTCTGACTATTTTTCAAATCCGCAATTAATTTTTTACCAATATTATATTTATACGAAATTTTGCACCAAGATTTTTCAGGTTTTTTTTCGGACTTTAAAGGAAACAGTTAACATTCAAAATTATCAAAAAGTTATACTAACACCAAGTGGTTTTTTTTAATACTAAAATGTTGGTATAGCTACCTTCTATAATCGAATTTGCGACGATCAATTAGAACAACGTGACTAGAATTATTGAAAAAAATGTAAAGATTTTTTTTAAGAGATGTAAGTTATTCTTTAAATTTTATTTAAGATGAAGATAATAAGTATTGTATTCAAAACCTCTTATAACGATTACCCATTAGTTGTTTTTATTACTTTTTTTGTTTTTAAACTACCTCTGTTGTGTTTTATGACATTTTTTTTATCGGCAACGTAATCTCTCATAAATTGTGCACGTGAGAATGTTCCTGATCGTGATAGAATGTTTTTTGCTGCGATTCCACATAAACTTCGGCTTAAACTTTTTGGATGTCGTATAAAATAGTTGGATCGCGTGACATATTTCAAGGGTTGGCACGCTTCTCGCTATGCGACTGCCGACACTATGCGGCAATATTACCTTTTTTTTTTTCTAGTTATTATATCGCACAGATCTCAATAAAATGAAGTTAAAGAAAATTAACGAGTTAACATTCATCTTAGATGACTTCCTGGATTCTGATTGAACGTATAAAATCCACTTTCATTCTTAATGAACGCTTAATGGGCTCAAATTGATTACTAATAGTCAATGATTCGCTTGAAATATAATACATAGATGGGGTTTTTGGTAACAGCATGAAAAGTGGTCGAGTACGACAAATATTTAACAATAGATACATATATATAAATGTATTATACATATATAGAACAGTATGTTGACGTGCGGGCGTGCGGCAGTGTAATGCATTCAAGAAAAAAGCTCAACAACACCACATACGCAAACCGCTTGACTCTGCATGCCGAGTTCTTGATCAATCCGCTTGACGAAACGATGAATCCTCAATCATGTTTTAAATTTTCAACCAGAAAACTCTCACGATCAATCACAAAACGGGATTGCACATAAAACATTGCATCTTTTAAATGACACAGGAATATGTGACAAACGGACTGATCAGTTAATCTACCGAGAATCTCATTGGATACTTGTCGTAGTGAAAGAAGTTGATGTACGTGGAGTCATTAATAGGTGTTGCCTGTCATTTAATTTGTCTTTCCAAGTGCGCATTGAAAATTATTAGTTAAAACATTGACAAACTTGCTAAGTTTATCTAGTTATTAGTCGGATGAATCAAGTTTATTACACGAAACTATAATAGAGCGTCGCGTCAAATGGCAAAGAAATAGCAACAAAAAGATTATAAGCTAAGAATATTATAATAGAATAACGTTAATAGTTACTAAACGAACATCGTTCTTCATGGTTACTTACATTTTTTGTTGATAAATGTAATGCGCCATTAAAAAAATTAATGACTAATAATCTTCCAGTGTTTTCAATTGTTGAACTTTAAATATTTAAAAATATTTAATTTACCGCTGTTTTATAAGACAATACATTTTCTCGAAGTTAAAATTTGGCATTTGCGACGAAAATTCAATGAGAATAATAAATATTTGGAAAAATATATTTTTTTGACTTTTTTCACTGGATTAGAGAATTAAGGATTCAAGAATTGTATTTATAACGGTCTACTTGTGTCCCGATAGCCATCGAATGTACGAATTGACTCGATGTAATTGCGTTTCGTAGTACACTAGCAAACTCGTTATATCGGTATGAAACGGAAACTCGTGTTATACCCATGTTACAGTGCCTACACGGTTTGCATATCGGTGCGAGCACGACGAGGAACTAGGAGTTGCAACTATCGTGACACTTGGGCCCTTAACGAGCACCCTGCATGCATCTACTACTTATATAGTACGACTATATATACACGATAAACGAACCAATATTCTCATGAGCCTCTGTTTCTCAAATGTTGCCTTCATTTCAAAATTGAAATGACTGCTCACACGTTTCCCAAGGAAACGCTTTCTTCGTCGTTAATTTTCCTAAGCGTGTTTTCTGAATTTATATTTTGAGGTGTAGAAAGAAAATTGATTCACTTATCTAGCAAAGCAGCGATCAAAATTTCGATTATGTTTTTTTCAAATTTCATACTTTCATCATTTTTATTAAAAATATTTTTTAGTATTTTTATTTTGCTGTATGATAAATTGAAAAGTGTAATATTTTTGTCTATAAATGGAAAATATGAAATGAAAATCGAGCCCAAGCTTATTATTACTTAACTACATAATAATTGTTTTAACGGAGACTAAACTATCAACCTATTTCACGACTTTGTAATTGATTTATTTAAATAATCTACATTTCCGCTAGACGGTATAGCAGCGATAGAGCGCAATAAGCTCAATCGTTTCGTGCACCCGCGGATTGAACCGTTATTCGCTTCGTTTTTTTATGGGTAACTTTACCGTATCGTCAGTGTATCAAAGATAAAGGGCTAATTTCATCGAGATTGTTGAAGTAAGGCCACGAGCAAATTGCTCGAAGGCAACAACGGCGGAAAGCCTGAAGTGCACACGCGCGCGCCCTCTGTATTCCGTACTTCGTAAGGAATATCGCTGATAGCTGTTAGAGATCCGACGATGTTAACCAAAGTGCGGAACTTGTTCATCGGTGCTTTCAGTGACCTATCCTTGGTCGACAAGGTTGAGGATTCAATTAGAGATTAATCTCGAGTGAAGCGAACAATTGTCCGAAAAAAATGGGATAAAAACCGAGAAAGTTCTCGACGCCAATGAAAAATAAATTTTAATCCCGTAGAGTACTGGCGTCTGAGTCATAACCGTTGAGATTAAATAATTAAATGAAGGTAAGAAGAAATGAGAAAATATTTCGGTCATTTCTGGAAGGAAAATTTGTTTTGAGGATCATTTAGCACGTTCGTAAAAATCATTTTTTGTTGAAATCAATTTTTTTAAATACAACCAATGAATTTAATTGAAGAAAAAATAATTCCTATTAACAAATAATTATATCAATAGTTTCAAATGGGAAATTTATCGCATTGAGTAAAATGATTGAATCGCTACTACACCTTGATATTACCATAAATTTATGATCGATTGATCGATTAATTGTTAACTTGATACGGTACGTGCTGCTGCATGCCGATTTCGAGCCAAAATAATTGATCTACACTACCGAAAACACTAGTCACTCTATACGATCGAGTGACGGATATAATATAATGATAAAAATAATAAAATGATATAATATACGGTATATATTCACGCATGCGCTGGCTAGATGCACAATGCGTCAGAATTCGGTTCTTATTTTCTGTATTTTGTTATATCTTTTTTATTTATTTAGTCGGCATCGGCTTGCGTAGGCTCCTCAGGGTCGGCCGTCGTCGGCCTGTTCGTCCCCGGACACGAGGCTCAGTGCTGTATGTCGGAGGCCTTCGGGATCGTATTCATTTTATTTTTTGGCGAATGAAAAAAATCAATTAATAAGAAAAAAATTGCGAACGAAACGGCCTATGTACAAAAGGGCTGGCGTGTGTCGTTCTAGCGGGATGTTAAATCTAACGTAATAATCGAGTCGATACGACTGATTTATTGTTTTTAAATTAAATAAATTTAATCACTTTTATTATTTACTTTAATTCATTTCTTCGCGTTCGTTCGAAATTGCATCCTCGCTAGAACTATCGTGGTAGTAGTACACAGTGGAGACCCTTCGGAGGTTGCATATAAAAATTATTCGGCATTACACCATAAACACTATTTGCAATTTACGTATTTCGCTAAAAATAGTATAGAAAAATTAATTTTTTGTAGACGGTTGTGTGATCGATCGAGAGACCGTTGACGCCAGTCGAACCAGCTCGTACCACACTCAATTCTACCAGACACGTGTGTCTGACAAGTTGAATTCAATAGCACAGATGCACGCGAAACACAATCGACTCGATGTTTGCATTTTGAGAGGCCCGGAAAAATCGTTGCATTTTTTATTAGTCACATTGAAAAAACAATCAGTTTTGATCGAGATACGGTTCAACTGGAGGCGGTAACACGTGTTCACGAACGATCAGTTATCCGTTCACGCGAGTGTCTGCCCATCCTAGGCGATTTCGGTCCAACCGTTATTGAATTTTTCAAGTATGAAACATAGTAAATTGATCTCGCTGAACGATCGTAATAAATTGATGGAAGATCGTCGATGCTGATTATTCCGAAATTAAAAACATATTTCCTGTTTCGACAAAATTTCGATTTCTTTTGCTTTCTTTTTGATGGAAGTGGATTTTTTTTTAGAGATAATTGCAACGACAATTTCTTCTTAGCCAAATATTCCATGGACGAATCGACCGAAGACGCGTCGGTTGGCAAACGCCCCGGTAAAACGCCCTCGCAACTTTGTTCGGTCTGACGGCCGAAGTTTGCAAAATAACTGCAAATTGTACGACGAGACTATATCGGTGTAGCGTTATATCCGGTAGCCGGGCAATGTCATCGGCACGTACAACCCGAGAGAAAACGCTCGAAAAGTATGAAAATATAGTAGAGCGGCACAAAAATGATGTTTCCAGAGCCAAACGGCCAGTCGGAAGTAGTTCAAGTGTTACATATTACGTCGGGCGGAAATGTATAACCTCACCTCGGGTGTTCTTATTTCCACGACATTTCTCATATTTTGCGTGTAACAACTTTTAATCCCCCATTGTTCCCAATCTACGAAATATTAATAACTTAGCAACAAAGTATTATCAAATGGACAATTTTACCAAGTTTAACTACAGATTTATTGCTTCAAACTTTGGTATTAAATAAACTATCTGAACCGTGCAGTAGAGTCATTCTCAAAGATTTATTAGATATGTCAAGTGTGAGTCAGACTACCATAAATTCTTCAATTGAAGTCAAGTTATATTTACATAAAAAAGTAAAAAAAGATTATATAAACCCATAAACATGTTTAATTTCTTTCAAAATATTAATTGCATCGTCAATTCTTTATCTAATATCGTCGTACAATTTACAGTGATGCAAACCTAAACGACAAAGTAACAAGCGTCAACGAATAGTCAGACACGTTTGGGGTCTCTGCGCATCCACTTTGTGCGTTAGAGTGGCTTTAGTAGATGAAGCCTTTGACGGTCAGACCTGCGTAAGATCTTCGAACTCGAGATTCAAAAAAGATTTCTTATCTATATTTTTCTTCTAAAATAATTTTTAATCTATTAAACTTAACTTAGACTTGAATAAAATATTAATTAAATTCTATATTAAGTCTCAATGTGATATTTCTCTTTAATTTTCAAATTATATATCGAGTTTATATTATTCTTTTTACCTTCTAAATAGTATTTTTCTCATTTTGTTGACGACATTAACATCGAATAGTTTAGTTTAACACGCGCTACTGTGTAGATCTTACGCACGTTGATTGACGAGTATATCGATCCTTGGTCATCTGACAAATCCACATTATTAATGGTACGTCGTTCAATTGATGAACGCAATACTCATATATCTCAGCGATGTCACGAGTGGCATCGCACGTTAAGATATACGCTCTATCGTGTTTTGTCTCGTGGATATAATCATACCATGGGATGTTATTGTATATCATTATAAAAAATGTATCATAGGTAGATAGTGACACACAATTGGGCGCGATTGTAAAGCTTGTTGAGTGCTTTTTGCTGCACACTGTGCTGTTAGTATATAGAATATTGTATACATAGCATATATATTTATAGTTAGACACAATCGTTTTACAGTATGAGAGAGACATTTATAACCGACATTTTGTGTGTGTTTGTGTGTTTGTATTTGTGTTTGTACGTTTGCGTATATAGGTGAGGCTGAATTGAAGGTGAAAGAGGATATTTTGAAGGAGTATTTCAGTTGTAGGTGAGAAAGTAGTGGTACACGAGAATAGAAGACGATGAAGAAATGTGTGAAACGACGTCAGGAATAAAAGTATTCCACAGTGAGTATGTGAAGAGGAAAAGGATGATACGTAACAGGAGGTATACGAAAACCTTTTGTGCTCGACATAAAACAGTTTTGACGGAAAAATGGCACAATTTTATTTCTTCATTGACCCGAAAAGTGGAATGACTTTTAGAAATGAAAGGTTTCAAACGTATTGTCATCGCGATCGTCAACCCGTTCGTGATCGTTAGTTTCTCTGTTTGTTTGTTTGTTTTTTTTTTTTTTGACGATATCGAGGATTCTATTATTCCGCGGGTATTCAGAATTTATGATTGGGAACTGAATGAGGATATGGAATAGACAGGAAATGCATGTATACACTCTGGTGGACGCTTTTTCTGTCGTTCCGGTGAAGGATTATTTTGATATGATCTGCGACATGTTGGGATTAATCTCTCTCATTTTTTTCCCTTCTATATCCTGGAGACATCGGTATGTCAATTTGGAATTTTTATTTTCTTTCTACTCGAATCGAAGAACTCTGAGACCAAATTGGTTAAACATCGACTACTTACAGCTCTCGATCTCGATATGACAGAGCTGTCGATCCATCGGGAAATACTGTAAGTTCATCGGACACGAAGCTGTGATCGTTAAGCTGCAACAAATAAACAAAATCGATCGTTATATCAATTGGTACATAATATTTGTTAATGAAAAAAATGTTTTCATATATAAAAATTAATTGCAATTTCACTCGCTATTTTGATATCTTGATATTTTTTAAATGTTTGAAACACGATAATTATTCACTGCACAGATTTGATTTTTTGTTTTTACTCTCAGACTAATAACCTTTTCTTCTTAAGACGTTACACTATCCTGAGGCTCTCGAAACAGCAATAAATTTAACGAATTTTATTTCATTAAACAATATTTAAAAATGACAGAAATGTCCTTCACCGTTGCGAGCGCGAACTGTCCATTGAGTTATGACGCCAAGGTTCCACAAAGTGGAATAAATACAATATATTCAACAAAAATGCCCTGAATATAAGTAATAAAGAAAAAGCGTTCCATTCGATAGTTGCGTAATAAAAATTCGTCAGTTTTTATATCATTTCGAGTACTTCAGGGTGGTTTTACGCCTTAAAACAATTTGTGATCACAGAACTTCTGCAAAATGTATAAAATATCGTTTAATTACTTTATCTACGTCATTTATATTCTATAGAAAAATAAAAATGATAATTTTTGACGCTCTTGAAGCATCGGTGCTCAAACGAAATTTGTTTTAATAAAATATGTCATAATACAAATAAAGCAAGGTGCTCGTCGGAATTTTTATACATCTGCGTAGCAGACTTAAAAGTGTTGAATAATCACGACTAAACTGTGTATATCTCAACTAGAGTACCGAAGTGAGGACGCATTAATGTTCATCAAACTTATTTTGCCCTATTCACGTACAGTCACATCGTACATCATGCAGCAAAATGTACTGTATGCGGTATACCGACTGCATAAAGCCTCCATAGAAATATCCCTGCTAACGAGAATATATATGTGATATACTTCACTAGTGTCTATATATGTATCATCCATGAATATCAACGTTCAGTACATCGCGAACTTAATGAGTTCGCTTGCCCGTTCGCGAGTCCTCTTTGAAACTCGGTTCCAGCAAAGTGGCATCGAGGCCATAATCGTGAGAGGGTTTCGTATGGAGGGTAGGAACTATCATGAGGTCGAAGAGGTTGAATAGGGTGGTGAGGGAGGCAGAGAGAAGGCGGGGGGGGGGGGGTCGGAACGGTGAAAATAAATATTACTACGCGCTTCGTATTTCGATAATATCTATATTTCCCTGTCCAATATTCCGTCTTCTCTGTTTCAAACTCCCCAAACATCGTTGATTCACTAGGAAATCTTTAGAGTCCACATTTCTTTGTCCTACAAATTTAGTTTATTCAAAGATTTCAATTTGTCTCATTCCATCTTCCGACTTTCCAGATTCTCCCGAATAGGGTTTAATTTTTTTTTATGATCTTCATGTAAAAAAATCACAAAGAAAACGACGGTAAGATGCCGAATAATTATGCTTCTGGGGTATCTTAAAGTGAGATTATACAAAACAAAAGTTTGCGTACGTACTATTTTACAAATTGTAGATCTATCGAACGAATTAAACACAAGCTTAAATTCTATGCTTTCGTATCCTTTTAACTTTATTATTATTTTCTCCAGAGTAACTTGATGTGCAGTTAGTCTTAGGACTTAAGGGTTACTACCCTTAGTAGGTTATGTGTATTGATAAATTCTTGCAATACTCTCTTTTTTAATACAAATATATGCGACAAATATATATTTCATGCGTATAGCAGATTTTAAAAGATATTGGATTGTGCATTTGCATCATGCCTCATGTTTATTCAAGTGCCTCTACGCCAATTTTATTCTTTAGCTTGATAAATAACTCGAATGTATATCTCGAACATGTAATGGTTGCACTATGAGTTGAAAGGGGGATGAAATAAAACTAGCCTGAGGCATAGAACCGAGAAATCGATGATACATACGCAGTTTTGGTGGACGGGAAGTACGAACGAATCGTACAAAAGTACATAAATATGAATTTGTTCGAGAATACGTTTTACTCTCTCGATGTTTTATTGGCAACCCGATGGACAGTGAGACTGCGTAGGTGGACTATGGACCAAGCGTATTTTTCTGCAGACTTTATATTCTCATGCCGGCATACCATGTTCTGCGTTTATTCTCATGTTTGGTGTGTACGAACTGCAAACACTGTGCGTTGCACTAGTGAATTCGAGGTAGTGCCGGGCATCCTGTTTACACCATTGCTCTCCGTTGCCTATCTCTCTCTCTCTCTCTCTGGCGAATCGTTAATGAATGCAACCGGTTAACGGTCCAATCAACATTTGCGGAAAATACCTTTATATATGCTCTTCTCGTTTCATCTGCACTAGTCGTCATGAAATTTCATACATTGAGGATACTCACTGTATCTGCTCAACAATATCTATATCTACAACCACTTTCGAAATACATGGCGTTTTTAAACTTTGCTTCGGTTTGAATGAATCAAGCGAGTGTTTGATACGTCCCGAGAAGAAATTTGCACTCCGCTTGCACCCTGCGAACCATGAATCCTTTATTTATATGGATGCCGTTGCTGGTTTCACTCTCCGATCAACCTACAGATATCCTACTTGGAGAGACAACCTTTATTTTTTACTCCCTGTAACACCCCTAAGACTCTTTGCGATTCTTCGCGACTCTTCCGCGGCCTACTCATCCTATCCACAAAATCTCATACAATGAACGCTATTTGTATACACGTGAATCTCCTTATACCGTATATAACTTCGTATCCTCTATTGAAACGACAAAACCTACTAAAAATCCATGTGCTTTGAAGAATAAGTCAGTGCACGGTTAAGCGGTCGTCGCACCAAGTGCTGCCCACAACCGAGACGACTTCGGTAACCACTGACGATGTACACCACAGCCGCTTATGTCGCTATCGATTACAAGTTGTAAAACATGGTGACAGTATCTGGCATCGTCTTTACGCAATTGCTTTAGGTTGAATATCTCCCTCTCGTGAGTCAGTAGTGAATGCAACCGATTAACAATCTAATTAATAGATTTGCCGGAATACCTTTATACGTTCTTCTCCTTTCAGTTGCACGTTCCGTTTCTGACAGAGCTCTTTAAAAGAAATTTATGTTTCTTGCTCGCTATACTAATAGCGCATGCGTGCACTTACACAATACCGCAATTATCATGAAGTCGAGAATCGTACAAACTAGAAACGAGAAACTATGTCCTATCGGCCTTCGCATAACTGAAGTGACGAAGCTTCTGCGGTATCAGGTATACTGACACTATTTTTTATAGTGTCCAACTGTTCCACCACAAATTCACATTGACCAAGTGTGAAAATTGTGCATTCAAACAAGAAGTTGACCGGTGGTTTCGAGGCATCAGGGAAAGTTTAACGGATCGTGCGGACCAGCGAATGAATATTTGCATAGTGGTTAGGTGCCCCTCGCATCGTACGCTCCTCACTACCTCCGTAGCAACATGTTTTTTTTTTTTATGAATGATGTGGACATGCAGGCTGTGCATTCTGATATATCTTGTAAACTCTTTTGTCATATTTTTTCAAATGTCACACGTTCTGCGTTTTTATCAGATATAATACTTCTTTTTTAAAATATCATTTCTATTTAAACGTATAATTATCAAGTAAATGCAGAGTCAATTAAATCTACTCTGCTGACTTAATCGACGTGTGAAGTCCGAATGTAAAAGATAATGATGAATCTGTGGTTATTATAATCTGGTATAACATTTTCTTCGTAATTTATTTGATATTAAATTTAAGAAAAATTGTTGAAGTACTTTGTACATTTTATCGTTTTTGTATAAATTTCATTCGAAACAGTGACGGTTGCAAGTATACCTACTTGAAAGACAACCTATTGGCATAAATCCAAGTATATATGCTACTTTAATTATTCCTAATAGAAAGTTAAATAAGCGACATTGAAGAAAAAGAAAAAGTAAGCCAATTAGTTAAAAACCAAGCTAAACGATTGACTTTGTAGGAGAATTCTTTTGTTAACCAACAATATATTTTATAGCAGATTCTGGTAACGTTTATGTATACATCTCAATGAAATAATACTAATGTACTGATAGAAAAATATTAAGACGAAGTGAACCATCAATTTGCATAAATTTCTTTATAAAAAAAGGATGCAAATTCGAATCTTGAACATTGCTTCCTAATTGTTTTATACCGTTCGCAAAGCAACTTCTGAGAAAGTAATTTGATCAATTATGGCTTTGTCATAGAGAAAGTTTTGTTAATGGTGGAAAATAATGAGGCAACAGCAAGGAAGCATTCTCTTTTCAACTTTATTTTTACCTTCAAACGAGTTTCCTTCCGTATTTTTTACAAAAATTCAATTTATTGTTTGAAAAGAATTAGCGATTCGTGAAATTAAAAAATTCGAAATCTCATAAAGATTGATCGTTTGCATATATTTGAATAAAAATTGCAATAGATGAAGAGTTCTTTTACAGCTTTCCTTGCATCCTTAATTTTCCTTTGATTGCTCAAGTGATTCTTAATCTACAGGTTTCGCATTTTTACAAACAAAAGCAATATAAAAATCAAAATTGCAATTTGGTACAACGTTGGAACACTTTATCGATTTCAGTAACAACTTTTACACAAAATATCATTGAAATATCTAAAAATCATAATAATTAAAGAGTGTTTACTACTTGAGTTATGAGCAAAATTTCGAGCCGATTGTTCCAATGATTGTTCAGAAATTTTTTTCTAAACCACTTTTCTCGACAATTTTCAGTATTTTTATATAAAAATCTCGAAATTGTTTTTTTTGTATGATGTCAAAGTTCCTTTTATGATGTAACAAAAATGATAAATTAATGGTCAAAAGAAACGGAAAAAATTGATGTCAATTCAGTCAATTCAATGAATCGCAGGGAAGATGTTTTGTTATTTTCTTGACGAATACATAGCACTGAACGAGAGAAAGATATCAAATGAAACGACGGGTACTAGCTGCTAACACAACATTTATCATCAGGGTAGTGTTTAGAGGTTGTGGCATAGATAGCGAAGAGAAGTGTTTGAGCGGATGAGCATGCTGAATGAGGCTGCATGGAGCGAGGGTGGATCAGACTTATCCTCGGTGAATGGTCAATGTCCTGGTAGTCAATGATCGGACTTGCCTTTGATAAATCGTTTCGCGTTTCATTCAACGTTGAAAATAAATCAGTACGTTGGAACATACGGTTGTCTCGTGGTTGCTGCTGTTTCTGCAGAATCCCGATTGCACGAGTCCCCGTTATGGTGAACTCGATAGAAATCAAGCCGACCGTTAAATGACGACAAGAATTTGTGCAATATCATCAAAATCTTGAATACCGGATCGAATTTTCCTGGATCATCCAAAAGAACACGTGGGAATAATGTTATCGCCAATGGTAAGTGGATTGCGGGTAACGAAAAGTGCACCGTCTGCACCGATCTCATTTTTGCGGGAAACAAGAAGAACGGAAGGAAAGAGGTCAGTAGATATTGGTTTGCCAATAGAACCGATCTTACACCTGGTTAGCTAGAAAAAAAAAACAAAAATAAATAAGTGCATATTCATCTTACTCGCTTAAATATTTTCATTATTTTAACTGCTCGATTTTTTTGCTTCCTAATGGAGAACTTGAATAAAATTAAATAAGTGAAATTAGCTGACTCCATACATCTTGCATCGTCGACTAAATGATTACTCATCTTATTTTTATCCATCAAACGCTTCATAGATTTATTCAACAAAGTGTTATTTAAGTATATTGTTATTATTATTGACTGTTACATTAACCTTTTGTCCAAGGTTTTCCAATAATGATTATCACGGCAGCCTAATCTCTGCTCGTCTAAAATCAATTTGCTTCCCGTGCTAGCAGCTTTCTCTCTTGAATTCTTTTTTTTTTTTTTTGAATTTTGCTTCGTTTCTCCAACTCGCCATACCTCTACCGCTACGTATGTCTGATATTCCTGCTTCTTCCAACAGTCATTATGGTATATTATGCACATTTAAGAGTGCATTATGCGACCTGGGAAAAAGAGACTCGCAGCTATTTCTCGGCACAGCCGGTCGAGGCAAAGAAATCTTGGAACGACCTTCCACCCTCTCTTCATAAATTCACTAACGAGTAGCAGAAAGAAACGCTCAATGCCGACCGGGGCAAATTCCTTGTGGATATACTGAATTTTGTTCAACCCTTATGTGCGTGTCGAACGAACACGCGCGTTCAGCACGCGAGAAAATAGCCATCATCCATAATAACTTTCAGCTTCAGCCGTTTTTCTTTCTCTTTTTTTCCTTTTTCTTTACCCACTTTCGGAAGATATGCTCTTACTTACACAGATTATTCCAAGGAATTGTAGAGAATTACTAATTCTTATCTTTTATCGACAATTCGAAAACCATGGACGGATATATACGGTTCGAAAGATTAATTCTTGATGAAGTTTTAAGTGCATGTCTCCAGAATTCAAGCAGTTATAAGAAAAACCGTCTCAACCCTTGGCGAGAGTTTCTAAAAGTTTTTCTAAAAGCACGGATTACCAAAACGAGCATAAAATACAACCTAGACATTCAAGAATTTTCTAGAATTGCTGTTTTTATTTCAATCATAGATCGGGAACGACTGGAGATATCAAATCGATCGCCTCATCTTGATGTATTAAATTTCGACACATTTTTTTATTCAGAATGAATTACGTATCCATCATTTTAAAACTGCGAATTTTTACATTCGATTTGAAACCAGCGGTGCCAATTACTCCAATAACATCCTAATAAAAATGATTTCCATAATTTTACTTCCACATTGGAAACTTTGCTTTTATGAAAACAATTTTATTTCCGAGATTTTCATGTTAGGATACTTAAAATGGTGTGAAACGTCGATAATTGTAGGTTAGAAAAAATATCCGGTGTGCGTTAGACTTGGAATAATTGTAAGTTCTTGAAAACAATGAGATTTTAGAGCAATTACATTTTTTTGAATTTTTTGTAAACTTAATTTGCGTTGAACATTAGTTGTAACATTTCTTCGAAACAAGGATGAAACATAGAATCTTGTACATTATTTTTAATTTTTTATTCAGTTTTCTTTATGCGGAATTCAAAATTGATCAAAATACTTCGCCGTAGAGTTTGTTAGATGAAAAATAAAAATAATTTCCATTTGTTACACAACTTCCTCGATGAGAAACCCGAAATTCATCAACATACCTCCTCATTGAAGTAACTTTGTAAAAAAAATGAAAAATAACGATGAAGAAATGTGCAAGGTTGAAAAAATATTAAGTAAAGTATTAAGTTCTCGTTTAAAAATTGCAATTTTCTACAAAGTATTATGCAAATGTCATATTAAACTTTGAAAATCTCGTTTGAAAATCGCTATTTTCTAGAAAGTATTATTGGGGAAAGTGAAATATACTTTTATAAACTTTCTTCATTAAAAGAGAATCGCAGAGAACTTTCTTTCCCAGGTTGCACAGAGTCTTTCTCAAAAAGTTGCAGAAGTTGTCTGATTAATATGAAGCAACTTTAAATATGAACGAATTACATTTGCAAAGTAGTTAGTGCTCCTTTAATATGCATGTAGCACTTAAAAGGTAACAAAATCGTAGTTAGAATGTGCTATTCATAAGACACGAACGAAAAATGTGGGACATGTTTAATAAAATTCATTGCAATTGTCCTTGGAATGAAATATATGTGTCAAATCGCAGGAATGACTTTCGATTAATTAACTTTGTTTTTTTAATCATCTTTGTCACGCGATTGTAAACACAATGCTCGAAACAACATATTCTCGAGTTAACCCCTGGGATTACATTTCACACTAATGGCGATCAACGGTACTCTGATATACATAGAGAACCTAGAGCAGGCTCGTCCTTAGAGCATATACGATATTCTGTATAATCCTTGCGAACGAGCAATACGCAATAGCGAACAAGCAAGCGTAATCATTTCTGTGTCGACGCTTCCTAATTACTCGGTCGCGAGATCCTATCAGGTCATTCGGGTGGTTAAGCCTTATCGGATCATGACGTTGGGTGGAATACCATGCTGTCCCTATTACGTTTCACATACAGACTCCTCTATATGTTTTATGTATCTTTTAGTGCGATAACGTATAAAAATGATTCATTAATCACACAAGATATTTAAAAAATGTATTTGCCAAAAAGAAAAGTTACAAAATACTTAGAATTCCTTTTAAAATGTTCTAACCTAACTTAATTTAATTCGAAAGTTATGTTCTACAACTAAAATACACGTGCGTGTACACTACTCAAGAAGACAAGTGCAGTGGAAGCGATGCTGTTAGTTTCTTATCTTGGAAAGCTACTCTACTCGCTCGCTTGCCTATAGAAATTAGAAAACCCTTTACTACAACTGCTCGAGAAAGAGGATGCACATACGGGCTGCGTATATAATAGCAGTTGCACCGGCGTTCACGATTTTCTAACAGTTTAACCAAGACTCCATACAGCAGAAACTGTGAAGTGTTTGGTACGTATGTGCGTTCCTTTACGTGGGCAGGAAGTGCACGAAATAACTTGGAAGACGAACGGTGTATAGGTACAGTCTGAAGGGTAACGTGTTTGAATACACCACAGAAGTAGAACTTTCACGCATACCGTATGAGGTACAAGAACACACCTTCGGAGGTACAAGTACCTCGTTACCCTCTCTTACACAGAAGTAACGATATATGTATAAACAATAGAACTTCAGGAACATATACCGTGCATACCCTTAGGGATCTTGCCTTCGTTCGAGTACTTTAAGTATTAAAAGTGCGCACCAAGTTTCGCAAAGTTTTTAATTGCTGCTCGATCGTTCGACACAATTTGGCGAGTTATTCAAGCCGCGTGAGTTGTAGGAATTGAAAATAGAGATAAAATACAATAATAATACAATAAAAATCCCAATACACGTTTTTTTTAATTTCCATTATTTTATTTTACTTCAATATTTACCCTGTGGTACAAGCTTTGTATGAACCTTTCGATTTTTCTCATTTTACCCTCCTCCGTAGTTTCCATCGTTGCTGTATATATATGAACAATACTGCTTCCGGAACTGTTAGCATATACTGTTCGTGCCCTTAGGGATCGTCCCTTCGTTCGGGTACTCTTAGTATAAAACGTGAGCATTAAGTTTTGCAAAGTTTTCAATTGCCGCTCGATCTTTCCAAACAATTTCGCGGGCTATTTAAATCACATGAATTATTGAAACTGATAATGGCGATAGAATACAATAAAAATGTCAATACACGTATTTTTTAATCCCTTTGATTTTATTTCACTTTAATATTTATCCTGTGATACAAGCTGTGTATCAACTTTTAGCTTTTTCTCATTTTACCCTCCACCGTAGTTTCCATCTTTTTTGTATATATATGAACAATACTGCTTCCGGAACTGTTAGCATATACTGTTCGTGCCCTTAGGGATCGTCCCTTCGTTCGGGTACTCTTAGTATAAAACGTGAGCATTAAGTTTTTCAAAGTTTTCAATTGCCGCTCGATCTTTCCAAACAATTTCACGGGTCATTTAAATCGCATGAATTATTGAAATTGATAATGGCGATAGAATACAATATTAATACAATAAAAATGTCAATACACGTATCTTTTAATCCCCTTGATTTTATTTCACTTTAATATTTACCCTGTGATACAAGCTGTGTATCAACTTTTCGTTTTTTCTCATTTTACCCTTCTCCATAGCTTCTATTCTCTGTAGAACTGTTTTCTCTGAATACCAGAGAAACTCATAGCGAATGTGTGAGCAACTGGTGTGTACTTTCATCAGGTGCCCTTCCACTTTTACACATGTACCTAACGATATATACGTACGAACACTTGCCGGCGGCAAGTCTCTGGATGGCACGAGGGAAACCGAGTGAGCAACGAGCAACCAGGAAAGCAGCACGTACCATTCGGGCCAGCTGTATAAGTTAGATATGCATGGCTTCTGAATATAGCCCGAACGTTAATACGGGAATACTCTCTCGAGGGCTCTGCTGACCTCGTGGTTGCCGAGAGTCTGTCCAAGCAAGTGTATTCGTTGCTCGTAATGCTGGGCTATGACTGAAGATATTTGAAATTGGGGAAGGTGGAGGGAACCAGATAGAACATAAGAACGAACGGAGATGCCTAGATATATTGGTACAGATTACAGAATTGCCGATCGAGGGAAACCGAGGGTAGTAGGGCAAGGGTGGTAAAATTATAAATCCATATTTATCTCACCGCACGGAGTTTCCTCGTACGTTCCTAGATACAAACGTGTTAAGCGGCCAACTGTATTCAAAAATGTATAACGAAATACATTTATTTTGTAAACCGAATAGGGAAAAATTCATTCACGGATATTCTGTATGTAAAAAAGATACGAGAATCGTTCCAAAATGATGGCCATCTTTGGTCTATTTCTCTGTTATCCTCTTTTCTCGGATTGTAAAGGTATATAAAAAAAAAATGGAAAAGTTAAAATAGTTCACCGTTTTGATAAAATACGTCAGATGAGACCGATACTGCG
Source organism: Cylloceria caligata (assembly GCA_963942595.1). Lineage (NCBI taxonomy): Eukaryota > Metazoa > Arthropoda > Insecta > Hymenoptera > Ichneumonidae > Cylloceria > Cylloceria caligata. Next base: position 45,093,115 of record OZ012709.1, on the reverse strand, counting down.
ACGCTTAGTTAAGCAACATCAGTTTGTATGTTCAGTGAAAAAAATCTACAGTTTTTGCATTGCTACATCAAGTTATTGAGATTTCGATAGAAATTTATTTTAATTCATCAACAGTAAGAAATTTACGATCGTGGATCTTAAAACGTATGAACAAAAAGTTTTGTTTTTCTCATTTTCGATCCATCATAAAATACAATTTGCTCATCTTTGACTGGTTCAGTTATTATTTCAAAACGCAGCGAGTATAACTCAATGAATGCCGTTTGGTTATTTGTTTTAAAAACTTTGAAATATCGATTCTCCGACTGCTGTAAAATAAAAAATATATATCGTAGCATAGTGAGTAAAGCCTCTCATTAAAAATATTAATCATATTTCATATAAAATAAATATTTATATTGATTTTCATACAAATTAGGTTATGAATTTTTTTTTTTGTTTAAATTATAGAATATAATAAATGTAAGACTCACCGTATGCTTCGCGTGATGCTGCCCGAGTGATGTATACGAATGAACTCGTTGCTGGTGGTGGCGATGTGAAAGTACGACTGCTTCTCGTTTACGAAGAAGGTATCCGGTACCCAGATGTTCTTTATGAATTCCGAGCCTACGCTCAGCGTCTCGACGCTCGATCGTTTTTTGAACGCGAGCCGTGGATCTGTCCAAAATTGCCGGAAGTAGAAATCCAGCGTAAAGTCCTGTATTCGTGGATGACACAGATATTACATTTTTGTTAATTGACGAACGGAGAGATTGAATTTACGTAACAACGATTGATACCGCGTTGGAAGAATTTTATGTAAACTACGGCAACAATCTATTTTTCATTTTTGATAATCATTTCAATATATTTTACTTGAGTTCTTCCATCGCGTTATTCACGATGAACATATATGTTTGAGCCGCCTTCCCTGAAGGCAGTGACAATGTGGTTGAAGTTTCCAGTTTATGAGAAGATGTAAAATTCTAAACTATTTTTTATTATTAATCCTGGAATTATCCAAATTATAGATCGTGGCATCAACCAACTTGCCATATCCTCTTTAAATATTCAAGGCAAATTGCCGGATGAATTCTTTCCAAAAATCGAAATTCAATATTTTTAATAATACGAAAAAAAAGCTGGAAAACCATAAAATTGAACAAAAATATTGATTTTATAGATGAAAAAGATAAAAAGATTGAAAAGAGTGTGATTATTATTATACAAACAGTAAAGGAGCAAGTCAATGCAGACAACTAATTATTTTTTTTAAGTTAATCATCTACAAAGTTGACAGTCCTCCGATTTATCGATGCGAATAAAAATTCGGGAAAATGTACCAATCGATTTGTAGTTTCTTTATTAGTAGGAAAATTTAACAACCGAATTTTAAGTAAATATAGTAACCATATCCGCGATCCGTTGGGTTGATTGTCTAATATTTTTTAAATTCTACAATGCATTTTGATATTGTGATTAAAACTATGAGTAAACCTGAAATGGGAACTATAAAATTAATTAAGTTTTCCGTCGCAAACGTGATTACATGTTGATTAAGAGCACAGGATGATACTACAGTGATCAAAGTAGTTTTCTCCCGGCAAGGTTTTTTGTTGAGCAAGGAACTTTTCTCTGAACCTTTTTCGCAAGGAAATCTCGTGCGCGGAAATGACTGGAGAACGAAGGGTGCTAACGTGACCGGAGTAATAGTTACCGAATCACGAGTTTTCCGGGTTAACGGGCACGAGGGAAGCTCCTCACCTTTTTAGCGAATGATGAAGGGAGTTAGCCCTCGTTCCTGGATTATACCAACTTCGTACCGCGAAGGGCTAGACCTAGGTTCAAACTCCGGAATACCAAAAAGAGCTTTATCGCTCGTGTAATCGACCTCTATAACTGGAAGCTCGGAGTCTCTCCGTTGAGCTCGTTCTGGATAGACTGCTAGACCGTGCTTCGATACCAATTTCTATGGCATCGTTTATTGTTTTTCGTACACCATTTTCAAAAATTACTCTCTCGGTTGATAAATCTTTTTTTCTTTTGCTAATTACAAACATTATCCTTTTTTTTTCTGCTTTAATTTTTTTTCTAAAAGAATTGTCCAAGTGTGAGCAAATATTTTGGGAAGTTAAAGTAAGACTTTGAAATTTTATACTGTCGGGATGATTCAGGCTAATATGTTATAAATTTTGTTATAAGTTTTTTTTATAACGTCCATAAGGAGTGCGCCCGATGTATTAGAAATTTGTTAATCGGCGAAAGGAATTTAACACTCGTTTGATACGATTACCAAACATTTAGTACACTTTCTATCAGCAAATTATAATTTTGATAAGATAGTAAAGAAGTAAAAAATTTCATATCTGATCTTGAGATATGATGCAGAATTTAAAAAAAATTGCCACGATTCAGTAGTTCAACAAAGTTGTTATAACGGTATTAAAAAAAAACAAAGAATGGTGGCCGAAGCAAAGTAGCACGTTTTGATAAGCTGGGTTAAAAGAGTTCATCTTAAGCTTCAAGGCGGAAAGAAAAGTGTGAAAATAACGAGGATCAAAGTTGGGAAGAGCTATGACTTTTGAACGTTACAAGGGCACTCGGTTAAGTTTCCGTGAGATTCTCGAAGGGCCGATTTAGCAGGACCCTTGGAAAGGTCATAAAACGTCGTCACCGCGATAGCTCGCAGCGTCGATATCTCACTGTCTCGATGACCCTAAAGCGTTATATTTTTCCTATAAAGAAATCGAGATCTCGAGAAGACATCGGATTCGAGAAGTAACGAAAGCTTATCAAGATTTGTCGTGAATTTCATATCGCAGTTTTCCGATATTGGTAGGACTGTCAACTTTATATGCAAAAAAAATTTTTCTTATTCTCTTTTGACAAGCACGTAAATTACAGAACCGATAAGATTGAAAATGTGTGACTGTTTATGTCAATTTGTTGATACGTAGCAGAGTGAAGAGTAGAATGGAGTTTGATAAATGAAAGAAAATATTTTTAAAATGAGAAAGACGATGACGTAAAACAGATAACCGAATCGAACGATTCGGTGGGTTTGATTAGATTTATTATAGATCGATCGGTGGACATTCGAGACGACGCTTACTGCTGACGTCATTACCTTAAGAAAACAAATATATAAAAATATGGGAAAAATGAAGAACCGATGACAGAGTCAACGATGATAGTGAAAACGAGGAGTCGGAGGGGTCAAGTGTGCACGAAGAGAGGATCGAGAGATAAAGGATGATATATTGAGTACATGTTGCTAGAGTTCTTAAGAAAATATTCATGCCTCATGCATAGAGCGTTGCGCAGTATAACACGTGCATTTCTATAGTTCGTGTATCATTATGGCCCACGTGCACCTATTTTACTACACACTGGTACAAGGATATTATAGCGAATAAAGCTATATTCATTTTTTAAATAACACGTGTTCATCGTCTAATGTCTCGTACGTATGCCCTTAGTTCAATTTTATTATTGATTTGCCTCTTTTATCTATTTCACGAGAATATTCTCGTGAAATAGAGCATATGCTTTACATTTTTATTAAAATTAATTGTAACGTGTGTGGATTAAAGAAAATAACATTTTACCGATTTGCTTTTGATGTAGGGAATCGACAACTTTAATTTGTTCTTTAATTATTCGAAAGAAATCAACTGTTCGTAATTTGAATTAACCTAAAAATGTATAAATTACGTCCGTATTAACTACACCATCGTACCAATGACAGCTTCAGGCTGAAGGACTTTGGTCGATGGTCTGTTGGCAATACGTATTCGTGTATGCGTACTGTCAAAATATCATTGTATCTTGTAACTTTATCTGTACCAGGACGATCGTGGTAACTATTGCCAATAAACTAATATTACCTACTATTGTTACTATAATTATATCATTGAATTAAAATGAAAATTGAGTTGGGATAGAATGTAAAAGAGTAAGATAACTTGGAAAGAAATGACGATGGGATGATTTATGCACGGAGGGACCTCGATTAAAAAAATTCTTCTTCTTCTTTCTGTAGGGCTGGCTGTGGTCAACGCACTAGCGCGGATTATTCAGACGGCCATGTGTAACAACATTTTCTTAACTGTAAAGGATTGGGCCCTCTCGATGTACGTGATGTCCCCTATAAATCCCGACTTTCGATTAGCATCTGGAAGTAGGGGTGGGGGGTATACCTGCGCACGCGTAGAGTGCATCTCAGCGTCGACACGACGCCGGTAGTGGGGTGAACGGGCGAAAGGACAAATTAAGAAAAGTGACATAGTTGTAATGGCAAGTTAAGTAAAGCGGGCAGTAGAGTTGGGTAAACTTAAGAAATGCAAGGTACTGTATCTCAATTTTATCGAAGTTTCTGGACGTAGTTAAGCAGTATAAGGCACCAAATGATTTAAGCGTTCATTGTCTGGTAAACCAGTACTTGCAGTTTTCACAATTCAAACTCTAAACAACTTATCTCACCGTAAACTGTTCAAAACCACAAGCACCTGCTGCAGAGTTTTAAGAAGAATGTCTTAACACTTGGCTGGATTCTCGTGAAAGCTCGTGAATAGAAAAACAGTATGAGAGTTTATTGCTAACAATTCCTTGCGTTAGCTTTTGCTATTTATTGATTACCATTATTAATCTGATATATGAATAAAACCAAAGGCATTGTTTTACATTATGTGATTTAAGTTATTAAAGCTTCAGTTATCACTTTTTGTTATGTTTCTTCGCGAATAATACACAAAAATTCTGATTAAATGAAAGCTCAATATACACATGATAGACTTTTGGATTCTACAATTTATTTTCTGCACAATTTATCTATCTACGCATTTGATTTTTCAGCATTGACGTCTAGGTTTTTGAGGTGTTTTCTCGAGTAGCAACTAGGATAGGAACCATTTCGCTTGAAGCGCAGTGAAGACAGTAGACAGCAGATCGAGCTTGCTTTCTTTAGGTGCAGTGAAGGAAGTCGTATTTTTCGCTAGGTACCTTATAAGGTCAACAGCAGAGACGAATGAAGCTTAATGGAAGCTCGTGGTGAAAGTCTTTTACTATTAGGCTCTCTCAAGTCTCTAACACAAGTAACATCGAAGAAATGGAACTGCGGCAGCCGGGTGAGTGAGTGACGTAGCCCTGGCTCTGTTCTCTCGTAATGTATTTCGTTGGTTACTTCATCTTGTTCGTTCACGAGCTTTACGAGTCGAAGCTTCTTTCTCTATAGCCACGAGGATGCAATACAAATCGAATTACCGTCATCTCGATGTGTCGTAAAGTGTCTCGAGAGAGCTTCACTACGTCTGATTGTCTCTTCAACTTCGCCTCGCTTATCTATTTTCTTTTGCCTCTCGCTTTTATGCTTTTACCGAGAGATCGGGAAATGCGTCGCCTTACGAGCAATAAATCCTACGTCGAATTGTTCCTTCTCAGTGGCAAATGTCATTTGCGAAGTTTGGTACGAGCCACTTTTCAAGGAAAAAAAAACTGCAGATGTGCTGGATTATTTTCCTTTTCTTAGGTCGGCATTTAACAAACATTTCTCATCTATCTTTCCCTTTTCTACTTCCTTGTACATAAACTTTATTCCAATTGTTGTACATTTTGTGTAATGTTTCGTTGGCAAATTTATAGGTCAGACTGATGTTGATTCAAATGATCGTTGCTACTAGCACACGATCGTCATGCAGTCCACCAATGTTACATTCTTGAATACTTTATCCTATTCTCTGTCTGCATTTTTAAATGTTTATCTAGCCAAACGTTTGGCCATTCCACGAATAGGGCTCCGACGAAGCCGCAGGATGATATGGGAAATTACGAAACGACAATTTGGTTCTGCGCTACAGTCTTAGTAATGCCAGAGAGATAAGCGTCGTGTCTGCTGCTTCAGCTTCATTCATTCTTCTTCTTATAATTTTGTAACGAAAGCCTCTGACAGTTGACAAACGTCAGAGTATACCGGCCTGAGCTCGCCTATCTAGCAAATGATATCTTTCTGTACATTACAAAATCTATGGACGTTGACAACGAAACATGATACAAGCTTGACTTTCCCCTAAAATCCGATACAGTACACTTTCTCGCACGACTTTTCTTCGAGACTGAAATAACAAGGAAGTGACTGTACACGCGACCCCCTACCACTCCTCGCTGGGGCTCGAGCAAGCTACTGATGACAGCGTTGCGTGAAGTTAGCTACGCGTTACTATAGCAACAGCAAAGAGTGGGGGTTGGCTGCCGACTATTCCCGAAGGGGAAAGTACTGTACGCGAACGGACGGTGTTCAGGAGTAGATTGTAATGAACGTTTATCAGTAATAAGATTATAAACTCATTGACGCCTTGATCATTTGAAAAAAAAATTGCAAGACAGTTTCAATGCATTTGAGAGTTTTACTGTGACCAAAAAAATGGATAGTAATGAGAAAAAGATTGAACGAAAGATTCTTACTTATCTTGGTTAATAATAAAAGGTTTGATCGCTTTCGCATCAACATTAGGAAGCTTCTTATCAAAGCGTAAACATTCGTAATAATTGACGAGAGAAACAGTGTAGTTTTCAAAGGGCCATCAAAAAGCAATTAAATGCGAAGAAAGATTTAAGCAAGAAAAAAAGATACTTAATGAATGAAGCCATAATTGATAGGGATAAAAGAAAACTCCTCTGTTCTTATTAAGAACGCTACGTTTTACCAAATACTCTTAGATACTTTTACGAGGAATGTGTGATTAGTAGCAAAGATAAGGGTACGATAGAGACGATGAGCAAAGCGATGGGGTAGGTCTAATTAAAGACACATAAGGAAAAAGATAAATGGTAAGGATACCATGAACGGTTGGAATAACAGAAAATAAAATAAACGAGAGAACATCGTCTCACTATTAGTCGGATACGCCTTGACTTGATCGTAACATCCTGGAGTCATTCGTAAGAGCCATGTCACGAAGTAATTACAGCATTCATTGATTGCAAGGAATTGTAAAAACGAATGTTTCAGATAATTATTCATTAACGTATATTCAAACAATTGGACATCGTATCTCTTATTAGTTTTTTTAGCTCTACAGTTTTAGGAAGACTAATTCTCACTAAACTTTTTTCCTCAAAGGGTCAATAGCTGTAAGACATAGACTGCTTCGTAGTATCTCACCAGGAGCATCTCGAACGATTCGATTGTACGTCCGGTCACGCTCTTGCAGTATCAACTTGAATGCATAACTATTAGGAACAGTTGGTTCTTTCACCAATAGCCGTTGGCATTGCAACGCCAAGAAATTGAAGTGGGAAAGGGACGGAGATTCAGAGAACACCGTGACTCGTTCGTTGATTCGCGTTCCTCCCCCATCTGATTTTTGGCCGTCGAGCAATTGAAACTTTGCCGCTCGAAGAAAAGCCATTAGAATTATGGAAGTGTGTGCTAATTTAGAAAACTCTTGAGAAGCGTCCCGTATTATTATCCTTATTATTATTATCATTATTATTGGTTCGAGTTGAGAAAAAACGAAGTCGGGGTTTTAACGTTGATTCCGAAGGCGCGATGAAAAAGTATTGTTTAAAAACGGTCATCGCCTCTTGCAATATTTTTGTCTTTCTCGATATTTTGTACAATACGTATGACGTGGCATGTGGTACATCTATGCGCATATGCTACTGAAAAATAAATATTCTCTTTCAATATATGCAGACGGACGTAAAGTATATTTGAAATCTGCTGGACTCTATCTCGCCTTTCCTCATTTTTCTCCATTTTCACTATACTACAAACCATTCTGTTCCGGTTACACCTTCGGATATAAAATTTGTTCGGAAATCCTGATGCCAGCATCCAGGTACCAGCTTCGGTAATATCAAGAATTTATAGATTTCCCTCGTTGTTAGATCGGGGAACGTGAGTCGGAGCAATCGATTCTAAAGTATGTTTAGTACCGACACTGCACCTGTCATCGAGGGCGTCATCCACTCTCAGATTCAAGAGGTTTTTGGCACTATAGCTTTCTTCTTCACGATGCGATGCTACTGCTGCCATTGCTGAAGTTTCTGCTTCTCGTACTGATGTACCCTTCGCGTTTCGAGACTTTAGCTGCAAGTAATCGACCTTTTCCTTTGCTCTTCGGTCGATATTTAACTTTTTGTATTTTTTTAAAGTGGAACCGCGAAGGTTAATTTTAGATGAGTTCTTTTAAAAAAAGATAGAGGTATGAACGCTGGTCCTATTTCTTCATAAAGCATTAAATTCGCAATTGCGATTCGCTAGTCACCGCTAGTCACATATCCTTATACGCCTCAGAGGAAATATACCGGCAGTGAAACTTATGTATAAGGTCGAGTAATAGCTCTGCGGTAATACTAAGTCTCACAGGGCAAATATAGCGCCACTGGAGAGTATCAAGCAGTAGAACCGAGTACCGAAGCCAAGTTATACGTTATCGTGGATTCTCCCGTGACCGGAAGTTGGAAGATTGGGTCTCTGGTTCGCGGAGTTTGCTGCTGCTTCGAGTCTGAAGAAATCTCGTGACTCGTCTGGTCACGAGAGGCAGGAAAGGATGAAGAGAGAAGAAGAAAGGCCAACCCGTCCTGTTAGCCCAGACACGAAACCTTCCTCATACCTTTTACCAAGAACATATACAACATCTAGGGTAAACGGTAGAGTTATTGGTTCCTTCAGCAGGCCGGAATTACAGTTATTGGCAGACTGATGTTCCTTTCTATCCAGTCCAGTTGACCACGGAGGCCCTGTCAATGATAGGTAGTTGGCCAGGGACTGAACAGCTAGACAACCGGAGCCAAAATATAAATTCCATCGCGGTCGTTCAGTCGTTCCCGCGTCGCTGGGGAAAAAGAATAAGACGAAAAAGTAGACGTAGCGATTGAAGCGGGGTGAGTATAAGGAGAAAGAAAGAAAAGAAGAAGCAGACGAAGAAGAAGCGAGTTGAGACTCGAGAGCCCTCGTGACCGAGCAGCCGAGCGTTTGCTTTGAGCGTGTCCGCGCGATAACTCTCGGCCCGGGAGTCTACAGGAAGAAGGACAGAGAAAGGAAGATGAGGAAGGAAGCAGGAGGAAGGAAGAGGGCGAATCAACTAAGCCCGGGGGTTGCACGGGCGCGGTTTCGGATGCTGGTTGCCTCTGCATCTGTCTCGCTTACTCCAGGCATGATCCGGTTTGCTGGGGCGGTTGGCCCGTTTGGCGAGTCTCCAGGCGCAGTGCGGCCCTGCCACGCCGTTCCCGTGCTCGGGGCTTCCCGAGAGCTAGCAAGGTGGGTTGCAAAAGAGAGGGCGAATATAGAATGGGATGAAACGAGAAGGAGCATAGCTCTGCCAGCAAGGGCTCGAGCACCCCCGTCGCGACTTTATTATCGTACACTACGTATATCCAAGAGCGTTGTATAGTACGTAGATGCTATATTCCACCAGGACTCTCGGTAGTGTTCATGGTGCAACCGACAGTACAGCGCGCCAGGACTCGGCCACAGTTGTAAGTTATCGTTACAGCGTAGACTACGACCCTTAGTGCCAGGACGCAGAAACCATTCTTGGTACCCGGTTTGCTTTTTCAAGTCTGCTGTCGTAGAGTGTGTCATGTTGAGTATGATATGACTGCACGTTATCTCAACTTCATTTTGTGTCCAAACCTTATCGGTGTACCTTGAGTGATAATTCATTGGAGGTGCCGGAATGCCTGGTAGATGCTACATCTGACACGTGGAACGTCTCTTCACTGGAAAACAAAAGTTATGTACTCAACGGTAGGCGTTATTTTTCTTGCCAATAACACGGAAAGTTCCATTTCTTCTTTCCTACTTTCTTCACGATCCGAGTATCCACACCTGATGCCGCGTAAATCACAGTTGTGTACCGGGTATCAGGAGGCACTGCAGGAAGCGAGAAATGAGTCCTACTTTCCAGTTAGTTCCCACAGGGAAAGTAACAAGTGGTGGAAGCAAAGTGGTGGGTGAGCGATATGGGACGGTAAAGATTGATAGAAAGATCGAAGTGGAAACTTTCACGTGGATTTTGCGCTAAACCGTGGGCGCGGAATCTTGACGGAAACCGGAATACCTCAGCACCCCACGAAGCCTCGATGCGAAGGAACATAGAATGTCTGCGAAAGCTCCACCCGTGCACAGGAGAGCACCCCTGGCAATCGCGAAATTCCACAACGGCCATTTCTCAGCCCTCCCTCTCGTTCACTCATTGCTTCCCTCCGTTCTTTCTCCCACTTCCTCTAAGCTCTCCTGCTGTGTTCCGTTCTGTATGCTTCGCGAGCCAGCTAGAGCTTTTCTTCCTAGTATTTACCCAGAAATACTCAAGCGCTTATTCTATATTTCTGTCCGCTTTGCCCCTGCACTTTTTTCTTGTTCCCTTCATTTCGTTTCTTTTTCTTCCTCGTTTTCCTCTCGACAGCTGGCTAGTAAGTCCGGTACGCTCGTTAATTATCATTAGTCTGCTCCTTGACGGGATACGAAGAGAGGGTCTGAAGCCAAGCGTCCTGGCGAGTCGTTTTCTCGTGTTGGTATGTAATTCTTATAACAATTATAACCGACAAAGTACGTGGCTTTCATTGTATTTCTGGTATACAATCAAAAATACCGGAAATTATTTATCGTTGACGGGTATATATCTGATATAAGTTATAACATTTTGTACGAGGCACGTAAAAACCATATAACATGATCCACATTTTGGTATATATTCTGGTCAGTGACGAAAGTATATTTCCAATGTACATAACAGCGCGATCTATAGCATTATTAACTCGTAGCTCAAAATTAGGTAAAATCATAAAAACCGCTTCCGGCCACGCGTGTATTTACCAAGATAGTAGAAAATCTAATACATAGATATCTGATTGGTGATCCGTTATAAAATCCACACGGCTTAACGGATTTAATCCATGGGTAACTTCGACTATTAAGGTGTGAATTTATTCTCTACAGTGAAACCATACGGTATTGATTTAAAAAGAAAATCAGTTCATTACAAGAAATTGGAGGTTTTCATAAGAGGATCTTCCCAGCAAACAGTTGCATTATGAAAATTAATGTGCCTGTATGTAGAATTCTGTGTTTTAATATGTATACCAAGGAATTACTTTCTATGAAATACCAGTGATTACTTATTGGCTCATCGTTAGAGATGTTCAACAGGAATGAATCCATTAAATCCAATTTGTTGTCGTATCGAGGCAACCTCCAATTTACAGGATGAATCATGGATCACGTTTTTTTTCCTTGACAAGTTCGAGTTACCCTTACAGTTTCTTGTGACACTGCCATTTTTTTCTTACGTCAAATAGACTTTTGCAACATTAGGCAGCTGACGGGTGACTCTGCGTCAACGAATGAGGATCGTGTAAGGAGATTCCAGTGAAAACTTGACACATCATAAATATCTCTCCCCAGAATGTCGTACAATATCTACAAGATCGGGAAGGACGTGTAAAAAAAGTTGGGACGATAGTGGATCTTTGAAAATGGAAAGAAGGGGGATGAAGATTCGTGTCTGAGATAATCCATTTTGAAAAGGCACAAGATGCGTCATGGATTGAAAACGTATGAGTGGAAGGCTGGATAGGTCACTCCAAAGGCTTTGAAGGTCTTTCGTGGGCGCAGGAGTATGGGTTGCGTTCAACGAGTACTTTTTTATTCCATATCCACGTGCTCTCGTAAATACGCAAAAACCGAGTTCGAAGAAGCTGCGAGAGAAAAAGAGGATGGGCAAAGAATTCGTGGATAGCGAGTTGGGAGGAAAAAAATAAGAAGGATGTGGTGAGGAAACGACGAGGGGTGCAGGTGGCGGACGGTTCGATAGACGCGAAGGCGTAGAACGAGGGAAAAGAAAGATCGATGCGGTTCCAGTAGTGGGTCACTTTCCCGGCGCCTCTTTTCTTTCCCTTCATCCTTCGCTTCGGCTGATTCTGTAGCAACGAACGACTCCACAGCATCAGCCTTACTCCGGCCATTGCGGCGACGTCTTTTCTCGAAGTCTCTTTTTCTATTTCTCCGTTCATCGCTGCTACCACGAAAACGAGGAAAACGTACATCCTCGTCGTCCGAGGTGAACGTGGGAGAAGAATTTATTCGGATCCCATACGCGCTATCGGATGAATCCTTGTGATAAAAGTCTCACACGAGCACGACACTCTGTGGTTTTCGGAAGAAACACAAATAAGATTTTGTACGAGTTTAAAAAAAAAATTATTATATCTCTTAAGTCTTAGGAATCCTATGCAGAAAAATTAACTCGTCGATTTTGTAATTATTTTTCATTCCAACTTAAATTCTGTGAATTTTAAGAATCAAAGGGCTGCGTGAGACACAAGACGAAAAACATTCTCAACAGACGAGGCACAAGCGGCAAACAAGCATTTCAAGCGAGCGTTTTTATTTATATAATATAATATTTAAAAAATCTAAAATACCAACTACGTCTTTTTTTTGTGTACTACATTATGGCATTAAAGATATAATATTTGAGTTGAGGCAACGAGACGTACTAGAAAACGTCTGGATTTTCTCAAAATTGTGCAGCGAGATGAAGGATCGAATTTTTGTGGCGATTCACAAGTTATCGAGTCGTTGAACAATAATGAAATAATCAAAATGTAGCATACATCAAACTCGCTCTTGTGAATCCAGGAAAAAAACCACCTCCAACGCTTTTATAAATCCTTGACGAGTTCGAAACGCTCGATAAATGTGATAGTTCATAACAGTTTAATAATTCGTATGTGTTTTGTATCTGTATAGTGATGACGATATATTTATATATATGTATATATATATATATATATGAACTGAAGACACACAACGCAGGTTCAAAGCGCGCGCGCACACACACACACACACACACACACACACACACACACACACACACACACACACACACACACACACACACACACACACACACACACACACACACACACACACACACACACACACACACACACACACACACACACAGATATAGTCAACATAATTACGCTGCAGCGACCAGAAGCGCACTGCACACACACTGACAATGGTAGCGTCGACTCGTTGTCGTTTTCTTTTTACGTATTTCATTACTTTTCATAATTTTCAATGCAAAGAGTCGAGAGTGCGCGACCCTTTTGAGTTTATATCAATTTCGAGTCTTCGCGTTCCTCGGGGGTAGGGGGGGGAGATCCGAGTCTTTTCTTTTCATTTATTTTTTTCTTTTATTTATTATTAATACACAAGGCGTACGTTCCAAAGCACTACAGTCGTCTACGACCGACAAATTATCTCTTGAATAATTCCACTTGTTTAATGCACAGTCACTGAATGACGTTTGTTTATCATTTGTTAGATTCCATGTTTATATCTTTATTATGGAAATACAGGAAATCCCCAACACATAAATGACCTAAATTTTTATGGGAAGAATTGGGTGTCGTTTAGGGGCAAATTGTGAGTTATAAAATGTAATATTTCAATGAATTGATCATATTTGTTTATTAATACGACCAATATTTTTAAGGAAAAATTGGCACAAATTAAGAGGAGAACACTGGATTCTACGGCGTTTCTTTTCAGCTCAATAGGTTCAGCCAATTTTTAATTATCAAATTTCAAACTTAAAAAGAGGAATTACGTATTTGATTTGTAAGGATTAAGAATGAAATATATATTTTGAAATATTTATCCGGAATAACCAAAGAATATACACAAAATCTATAAATAATTGTAAAATAATTGTTTTTTTTTAGTTCATCGTCTTACAACGCGTGGCATCAAGGGCGAAATAAATAAAAATTATCAGTCCGTCATAACTTTTACCATCACGCATATTTATTGGCCGTAGTCGCATGCAGCACACCAGGAACAAACACTCTGATTATCAAAATTAATACGAAAAATAAATTTGGACACTCTTCGGATGCATCTGGAATGCGAGAGTCTAGGATTGTAATAGAAACATGGAAATACAGCAGAGAAGAAAATAGTGAAAGACAGAAATAGAAACAGTTTTGTCTTTGTTTTTTTCTCTTTACAGGGATATTGTTGAGGAACGAAGAGTGGAGTAAATCACGCGAGTCACGTCCCAGGTGACAGTGTCGACTTGATTTGGTTTCCGCACAGGGCTCAACACCTGGGGTCCAGTTTCGTACATTCAGTTTCAAACTTTCATCTCGTCACCGCGCGGCACCCTGTGGGTTTTCGTGTTATTAAGACTGCGAAGCATGAGACTCGAGCTAGCAAAGGAAAGAGTAAAATGAGAGAAAACCAAGAGAAAAGGATAGTGGGACAGCCTCGAATCTTTATTAGCAAAGTTCGAGGCGTCTTTTCCCTGCTTCATTCCATCGGTTGCCTCTTGTTCCACTTTTTTCACTCTACTCGGTAGTTCTGTGATTCGCGAAGATCGTTTGGACTGTCAACCTCTCGTGATATTATCTTTGAAAGTCTTTCTGGGCGTTGTCGGCCCTTTCACAAACTCTCTATAGCACACCAACCCCACTGTGATATCCTTCAAATCAACTGACATCTGTTTGTATGACAAAATTGAACCACGGAACCCATTGTTGTGCATGACACGCTTAGCACGATAATGTACGATAGAAAATAGCTTAAGGTGTATAAGCTATTCGTTCTCCACATTTTATAAAAAAAAAAAAAAAAAAAAAAACCCGAGCAGAGACTCCGGATTATACGCTGCCAAGGATGATACAACGAGGATGGCTTGTATCTACTTCACAAATGTGTGGCTAATTTTATTGTGATTACGTGTAATACCGATCTTATCGCGACTCGAAGCTGAATGCACAAACCGGAACGTCAGTCGAATGCTACAGAAATATATAATACCAATAATGATAATACACAATATTATACTAGCCTAAAATATATATACGAAAAATGAATATACGTATTCGTAGGTATACATAATAATACTTTTTCGTGGCCTGCTGAGCTCGAGCCGTTTGTTATTTTCCTACAACTACTACAAAGATACCTTAAATATTGATAATCGTTCGTATAAATAGTTAATTTTCAGCTGAATCTCAAGTAAACAACTTTAATTTCCAATATCGAATGGTTTGGATATCACCATTTATGGGTAAAGTCTTCTAACGATGAAATTAAATATTGATGAGTGCGAATTTTAAGTTACAAGGATTTGAAATATTAGAGGTAACGGGATTTTCATTTGTCGTTTTGCTATGTCGAGAGAATCAACTTAAAGCTCTACTGACATTTCCGGTTAAAGCCAATCGAAACATACTCAATCCGACATACTTTTCAGAATAGTTTTTCACGAATGGGAGCCAAATACTTTCTCCATCTACTTCTCTTATGTTTAAACTCAATTGGAGAGTTGCAAGAATCATACTACACGACATGATTATATATTCGAGAGGAACTGCTTTAAAGGGCATCTAGGGTAGCGACGGAACTATATTATACAGCATTGCAATGTGTAAAGTGCAATTTCCGGTCTCATGAATAATTTATTTGAAATATTCTATGATCAAATCTGACAAGTTACGCTAAATGTCTGTCCTTAATACACATAACGCCTGGGACGGGCTTGACAAGATGTTATAACTGATTTAAGCTGTCGGCGATATATTAAACAATAATCTATACTATAATTCTTAAAGTTTGGATTTCCGTCTCTTAAACTCCTCCTAGACGGAGCGTGCTAGGAAGGTGATCTTGGACATTTTGGAAAGATCTCCTGATTTCTAGGTCAACGCAACTATTTGCAGCTCTTCAAGTTGAGTCCTTAAGGAGTTACGGACATTCGAATTTTCTAAGAGTATTATTGAATTCTACGTAGCAATGTAACGGGCGGAGACACCTAAAAACTTATATGTGCTGGCAGATGAAAATAAGTCAACAAAAAATATTGTTTATACACAGGTGTTGAAGGATTGACTTTGGTAAACTATACTTCAATGATAATGTTTAAACGTTCAATAAATACAAATTCTATTTGAAAATCATAGCATTTGGTTTTATTTAAGGTAACGATACTAAAAATAAACCTGGGCGAAGCCGGGTACGATACTAGTAGGCAATAAGTTCACAAAATATACTTATTTATGAAGTTGAATTAAGGCATTTGATTGCCTTTATAAATGGAAGATACTAGGACACAAAACAATGTATTCATTGATATTTAATTTCACTTGTTTTCAGCAATTTTTGTTTGAATAATAGTGATTCAGCCGACACGTTTAGTCAGAACAATTTTTATTACAAATAACCCTTCAAGTTTTTTACAATAAGACTACTAGGATTATTGATTGGTATTTCCCACTTATGGGGATGCAAAAGACGAAATTATGCGAAATTTTAAGTCCAGTAATAAATTCCACTTTCTAATCGAAACGATCTAAGTTTCATGACATTATCAGCAATTTGATAGACAGAGGATGTCAAAGAACACCTTCAAATACCGTTGAGTACCAGTGTGTCGATAGCGGAGACGGATCAGGTTGCTAATGTTCGTCGAGTACATCGAAACTCCTAACAACCAGAAACAGGAAGGGATCAATGATGAGAAGACAAGATGAAAGGTCCAGAGGGGTAAATTCCGTAGCAGTGCTCCTACACTTGTTATAGCTGGGACACCTAATCAATTTGCGATAATTGATTGGGTCTCACCTCTGGCTCTATACCCGTCGATATTCTAGCTGAACGATCACGAAAATCTTAGGGTTAACGTTAGAATGGATACTTAAGTCGTAATTGAATGCTCGGCAATTCTTGTTTGATTGTCAATAGCTATTTGTATTGCCAGTGGAGTGTTTTTGAATCTCTTGTCAGTAGAAAAACGAACCTGAATTATTTTGCCCATTTCATTGTTTGACAATGTTTTGACTTTATTCGTTACGATCTTCTTACCACTTTAAGTACATAACCCTATATAAATAATTCTATTAATGAAATTTTCAATTTAGGACGTTTTTTCGTCTCGTCTTTGTAGTTTTTGTTCGTTGATAACGGTTCGAGCTCCGCGGGTTGGGCCATGCAACGGAACATCGGCAATCGTCAAACGAGTATAATCAATATTCAACCAATAATGAGTGAACAATATATATATATATATATATATATAATAGTAATCTTGCGAAGACTGCGGAACGTAGCAAGGTTCCCTTGTAACAGTTCAGCCAACGATACAGCCGTGATGAGCTAAAAAATGTATTTGTTAGTTATATTAATAACAATAGGCGGTAACCACTGCCACATAATCCCGTTCTGCCAACACAGTTTTCTTATTGTCGCGTTCAATGAGTTGGTTTGATCGTCGTTCATGGATCTAGAGAAAACATTTTATCAATTCAAGAAAGGTAATCATCAAAATATCCAGCTACCAATAAAAGATAATGACAAAGGCTTACCAATTTTTTTTGTCCTTTTTATGAAAATTCAATAAAGGTAGAGTAGTTTTAGACGAAAAGATGTCAATAGCCAATTTTTTTATTTTGCTAAATTAATGACTTCGATAATAATACTTTATTTTTCGAAATAGTGGAAGAGTACTTAACTAAAATTTCTGCAAAGAATATTTAAAATTGAAGAAGCTATTCAATTGTATTTGGTGTGAACTCTTTTTTTTTGTTTTTTTTTTGTAACTGGCATTTTCTCAAATTTTTTATAATTTTACTTGCAACTACTTCTCTAGCTGTAGCACTTAAGATTAATATTTTTAGAGATTCAAACCACACGAGTCGGATTCGACTGATCGAAAGTACGATCGATATAAAAAATTGATTAGCGATTATTATAAATTACGAATACATCAGAGAATACCGCCTAATAAAAAATGAATGTAAGCAACTATTTTTCTGTGATATTATTATTTTTGAATATTAGCTTTACCTGGAACTTTAGTAGATGTTGAGTGAGAAAAAAATATTCTGCTAAAGCAGTGTTACTTGAAACCAATAGATTCTGTAATATTCATTTTGTCAATTTGATAAATTCTGTATTTGCAATTTCCAACTTTTATAACTAATGATCGCAGGTGCTACTTCTACAGGAGGTTCACAACGTTAAATTAGAGAAAGTGAAAGATATTTGTATAGCTGAAAGTAACTGGTAAAATATGAAATAAATTATTACCAGCTTTTTCGTCGATCCAGAAACAATTTTCAAACATCCTCATCACTCGGCGATAAAAATTCATCAAGAAAACAAGGAATATTAGGATAGGAGGGCGAATATATATATGACAATGACGATTACAGCAGTACGATGACTAAACATGACACGAGACACGACAGCACTTCCAAACGACAAGACGATCCAAGATTGAAGAATTCCTCCAAAAGTCGTTTCAGTGACGATTGATCAAAGGTTCCTCGGAAAGAAATGTAGAAGAGGCGAAGGAGACGGGAACGGAGATTATGAAGTACGATCGCTATTTACTTGAATCACATCATTGTCATCTTTCATAATGAAATACTATGCTACATTTACTGTTGTAAATGACTGTTGTAAACAACAAGAAAAAGTTGATGTGCGGTTACAATTTTTACTACAAAGAAAATTGTTTTCACTCCCGTAACGTAAAAATACTGTTTAGTTAGGTACAGAGAAAAAAAAACAAGGAAACAAAAAAAAATTGTGTTACTACGTCAATTTACTTGGATCACAACATTGGCCTCTTTGTTACTTTACAATATCGTTAAAGCGCCGTTACAGGAGATATATCGGTTAGCTTGTCTCGTTATTAAGCAGTAAAACAGTAAAAGCCACGACAGAAACCGTGAAATTCGAGCTAACCTACCGTTGCAGAATCGATAGACTTATTGTCGTGCGAATGGGGAGAGTTGACGTTGGATACGGTGCGATCTCGCGAAGGAAACGAGGGTTGAAGAGGGATGAAAGCGAGAACGGAAATTCGCGGTAGCACGAGTTGAAACGCGAAGGGAGCACGAGAGGAGAAACCGAGAAAGATATCGAGGCGATCTGACGGTGATCTTCGGATTTCAGCGAGGGAAACGTAGTGCGCGGTTATGACGGGGCTAAAGTGGTTCGGGAAACGAGGGTCGTTACGTCGTGCTGCGAGACGAGAGCTTCACGGAGGGTTGAATTTCCTGCGCCTCTCTTTCTTCGAAGTTGAAAGAGTGCGAGAGGGAGATATATATGTAAATGATGAGAAAAGGAAGACGGTGGATTGAACCGGCGCGTTGAAACCGATGGCCTCCGTCTCGAGGTCCGTCTCGAGAAGCATACGGAACGAAGTTCACCGTCTTCGACATCTTTGTCGGCCATGAAAAAAAAAAACACAAAAAGATCTACGAGCCGTTGGAAAGAACGCGAGAGATAACGATAAATTCCCAAGAGATTCATTCGTTCCAGGATAAGGGGATACTTATATTGAGAAACGCGGCAGTGGCGGCTCTGTCGATGAAATCGGATCGTATTTCACAAGAACGAGAGTATTCGCGAAGGATCGAGGACACGCGATGAAAATGTTTCGAGATACACGACACGTGGGATTTTTCACATTCGTTACGAGTGTGGCACGTTTTTGTAGAGTATGAACGACGTCAGTGTCAGATTAGACATGTGTATGCCATCGTGAATATTACCCAAACAAATTATTTTTTATCAGCGACTTTGGTATATTATCCAAGAACATACGCAATAGAGTGGTGTTCCATCGTCAAACTCTTATTTGTTTTATTTACGATTACACCCGTAGCAGACATTGTAGTGTTGCGATCGTACCTCGTGGGAGAAGAACAGAGCTTGATCGAAGGGATAAGCAAACTAGAAAAATGATAAACAAGATACTGGAGTTAAGGGAAACCACGAGGGGGGATAAAACGAACGTCAGTTACATGAACTTCGATACAGAAATATGGACAGAATGCAGAAAAATAAAGAAACCAGACAGGTCAGGATTGACAGAGAAAGGAACCAACAGGAAGATACGATAAGATAACTAGGCATATAGAAGATGAAGTAAAGAATATAAACAATAAGTGAAAAGATCGAGACAACGAAACAATAATAACTGGAAGAAAGAAAGAAAAATGTGAATAGGAAAAGTCAAAGAGATTCCCAGGGATGATCCTACGAAAATGAGATAGGTTTTCAGGACATAGTTGGTGGAGATTTCCCGAAACGGTAACTGGAGAAAGATATAATGGCAGAGCAAGTGAGAAAGGCGAGACGAGAGTGCGAACTTTATGATAAAGAGGATAGGCAACTGTACCATCATCACTTCGGACACGGAGCTGATGCTGAGGACATACATGGTGACGCCGACCTCCACGGGCGGACCTGTAATCAACAAAAATGCCAAGCCCCTTGGTGGTTCTGATTGTATTTCTTTTGATTTTGGTCATTTCTTCGGTTATTAGATTTTTTTGGGCGCTTTTTCCTGGTGCCTCCGGTTATACTATCGGCTCGTCTTGTATCCTCTGTCCCGTACGTCGTGGTTGCGTATAATTGTATTGTACAACATACAAGTACACACGTATTGGTAGCAGCTATGCAGACAATTGTGTTCAATGTTCGTTGATCCTGTCAATCAACGTATACAATTTTTCTTTGACATTTTGTTAACACTACAAAATACACTGATGATCCATTCTGATACATAATTCAAAACTTTGTCAGATATAGAAGAAACCTGGGGGTTTCAGCGCTGTATTCACAGTCACGATTAAGATCGATGAAATGGTTTCGAGTAAAGTTCAGAGTCTCATGACTACGCTTATTTTATTGCCACTTTCCTCTGGCCATTTGTCCCGTCTTTTTCTTTTTCTATCTATCTAGTGTCCAATCATGTACCAAAAATACAGGCATTCGGTAAATACGGCAATAAATAAAATACGTTATACATAATCCCAGTTTAATTTTGAGTCTCTGTCGCGCCTAATAAATCGGACAGCCCTCACCGTGTCCTAAATCTTAAGATGTGACTGTGAATATCGGGTTACGCATCTGATAAGCCCAATCAGCACTAAGAGTCTATAATTCTACGATTTCTTCCTTCTTATTCAAACGTGCTGATTGGATATCGACTCCCCAATGAATCTGACAGGAAGGTGATCCAAACACTGCTGGTTTGAAGACTTTCATCGAATCCCATTTCACTGAATCCTTCAGGGTATCCGGGCTGTCTTGCGATCAAACAAGACGTCCTGTTTTACCGACTGACACACCGTACTGTACGGGACAGAGCGAAGTACGTTACGTATAAACCGGAGTTCACCACCGGTGGGCACAGGTATGTAGAATGTAGCGGTACAGGTCGTAGAAGAGCTCACACCCTGCACGGAACCAAATCAACAGGACTCGTTGCATCTTTCCTTTGTTGCGTTTTCCCGTTTTTTCTCATTTAAGCTAGAAGAATTCACATGACATTTCGGCGATTTTGTTTCTCGAGCGCACGAAAGTGCACAAGTTTAGATTTTGCGCTTTGTTCCTAATAATCCGATAATTTCCTTATGCTGTCTCGTGAGATTTCGACACACGAAGACTCTTATCATGATATTGTCATATTTTTCATACAGCGCCGTCTTTATTTCCAATTGAGTCAGTACGCATATAATAATTCGTTGATAAAATTTTACCTCTACAGCCCACCTCCCCCCGATTTTAAGCGATACAGACCGTCGCCGTATGCCGATTGTAATCTACCGTTCACTTGTTCTTTCTACTTTTCGTTTCTGCTGCGATTATTATATTTTTTATATTATTCTCTAACGACATAACTGTCACTACGCGATCATCGATGATGGAGGTTTGAGAAAGGGCAGGGCTGGGACATAAAATTTTTAAATAGTGCGATGGTCAGTCGCTTTTCACGTTTAATAATTATTAATTATGACTTTGATTTTTGGAAGGTGAAAGATAGAAAAGGAAATTAGTGTTTTGATGTTCGTGTCTTCTTTTGTATAAATGTTGATGTTTTTTTTTCAATTTCCTTGTTGTTGTGTAAGATTTAAAGTGTGATAAGCGACGTAGTGGTTGGGGTTGGTCATGGAACAGATTATCAGTGCTGGCGCAGCGGGCAGCTCATCTCAGCAGCTGCGGCATAGCAGCTCTAGCGTCCAATGGGATGGCATTTACCTGTACGTTGCGAGAGTGAACGCTGAGAGACTAAAAAGTATTCGATTCTTAACAGAAGTTATACTTAAGCTTATATAGGCGAAAAGAAAAAAAAATGGAAATGAGTAAGAAACTCTCAAAACTGATGCTCAACGGGAGATGTTCACCGACACAACGAACTTGTCAAACTTGTTCAACTGTTGCAAGTTCCTCCAGTTAAATTTCTCGTATACCCTTGGGCGCAACTCTCGCAGCGTACACCTATGAATATAATATGTAGTATGTACATATATATGTATATAAACATATGCATAATGTATATACATACATGTATAAATATATATTAAACGTAAATTTCGAGTATTGCGATTAGAATAACGCAGTGCAATGTCCTACGATTTCTAAAATAGAAAAAAAAAAAAAGAAAACAAAGTATTTCGTATTTATTTGGAATAAAGAGATTGAGCCAATTGTATCGTCTTTTTGCAATTATTTACATTAAAAATTCGTGTGTAGAATAACGTATATGTATGTATAGAGGAACACTCGTCTATGCCTTAACGATTAAGGTAAAATATATATATTATAGTATATGTATATATGCCTGGGTATAATAATATCATTTGTTATTAATTAAATAGCATGCCGGTGGCTAAACGACACACCCTCTAACGCTCTAAGGACGCACCACAAAAAACAAAAAAAAATAGTATATATATATATATTTATGTAACATAAAAGGAAACATAACTCTTGACGAACGATATTGTGTTATATAGATGTGCGTGGGCTGGAGGTTTTGTTTAAAGGGGGCAGGGGGTTCACCTCGCAGAAATATATATAATGATGCGGTGGATCGTAATAATGATTTGATTAATTGAGTGATTATTATTACTATTGCAGGTGTAAATTAGCAATTTTTTGCTGGATTATTGGTCTTTGGATAAATCAACATGGATGACGTCAAGATTCGAGTGTCGTATGGTACTAATGTAGTAGATTAAGATGTGTCATGAGGTTATGTATAACGATGAATGTATCTCAGTGTGTCGTACAATTTAAGGTGTCTTCGTATACTACCAAACGATCGTCATAACAATTAAAAATCCATACGCAAATAATTTTTCAAGACAACTTATGTAATTTATTGCTATAATTGTTATGTATTTGACTACGAATATATTTTATTTATGTAATAGGATGTGCGAAGAAAGTTATCTGTTTAATAATACGATTCATTTTGATATGGTGTTGGTTTAAAAAATAAAGGAAGCGTGATTAAATATTGCTTTCCAAAGATAAATAATTGTTAAGAACGAATGGTCACTCAGACTTTAACATCACTTTTGTCATTTAATTGGTTAATAAGATTTCTGAAAAAGAGAAATTAATCATTCGTTTAACGAAAATACGTGCGAGAATTTAATCATTTCATTGTAGAAAGGCATTAATTAGGAAAATAGCTTTCAAAATAGTTGATAAAAATGCCTCTAAATAAATAAATAATTCCAAAAGTGTCAACAAATATTTGTCTTCTTTACTACGATATTTTCGGGCGTGTAATGAAACGAAACTCTCAAAGCGTTAGCTCACTTGTATTGAACTAGCATCGGGTTATTATTTTTAGCCAAACCTATCCAAAGATGTAATGAAAATAAATTCTTTAAGGAAAGTAAAATAAATAATATACGTAACAACATTTTTTTTCTATTGCTTTGGACGTTAAGCGATTAAAACGAGTTTAAAGAATTGGGATCAAAGATTATGAAAACGGTGTATCATAGTCTTTGCCGAAGCGATGAAATTTATTAGTTTTTTAGGTTGGTCCCAAACTCTGATTCTTTATGTTATTCCGGTTGACTTCTGGATCTGATTCTTTAAGTTCAATACGTAACGGGACAAACAAACAAGCAACTTTTTGATATATATATAGTTATATAGATATACAAGAAGTTTTGGGGCAAAGCCGATATGGGATTCACGAGTTCGACAGCGACTCCGAACAAGCGATATAGCGAGCTGGGCAGTGATAGATCTAGCTCGTGGATATCGAGTTAAGATCGACGTCGTTATCGAGTGCCGGGAAATCACATCTAGCGTGGTCACGGAGCGGCAGAACTAATTTCACAGACTGACACTCGGTCTACAGTCTACCTCTCTCAGCCCTCAATGACTCGATGTGTTTGCGTGGGGATGGTACGATGGTCATCGGACGCGGACGTTCCCTTGTCGAGGGTCGCCGATGGTTACGTCCGGCATGTACAGTCCCAGTGACACAGTGACGAATGTTCTCTTTCGAAAACGTTCACCAGCAAAAAAACCGTACACTCTGGCTCCCTATGTTCTTCTTGCAACCCACTACCCTGTCCATTCCGGTAACGCGCCCCGAGTAATTAACCCTCGGATCGCGTAAAATTGCAAACCCTCCCATTTACCACCCCCAGCGCACCGGAGCGACCGATACGGTGCGCATCGCTAACAAATATATTTTCCAGTACTCGACACATCATAAATCGATGAATGATTAATCGCACAGACAAACGCGATTGATGTCACTTTACTCTATTTGGTTACACTGGGGCACATATTTTCCGATAGAGTATAATTCGACATTTTATGTTTTTGACAGGACTCTCCGATGTCCGGCTAGAATGTTTTTTAGTTAATAATAATTAACAGTAGACATGATAGATGTCTCGCACGTATTTCTCGTAACTTTTTTATATGTACAGTAGAAGAATGACGTCTAAGAGGAACTAATTAATGAATAATGTTTGTGTGTGTTTACAATACTACTGTTTATGTATATTGTTAATAACAGGCTTTAAAAAATATTATATCCAATATGGAAAAAGAAGAAAAAGAAGAAAGATGTGTGTGTGTGTTTTTTTTTTGTGTGTGTGTGTGTGTGTGTGTGTGTGTGAAAGAGAGAGACAGAGAAAGAGATTGTTTCCGAATAGGTATTTCTGGTATAGGGGAATTAATTGATATTCGGTAGAAGAAGACATATAAGGGTGGGTGTTATAATCAGCGTTTATATAGGCATAACGTATGTATGTGTATATGATATAATATAATATAATATATATATATATATATATATATACGTGGTGTATATATATATATTATTGTAATAATATATGGATAAAAACTGAGAGATTTAGTGGTAGTTTGAGACTGATAAGAGACCTAAGTAGTACCATTTTGACTTCTGATAGCGAGCTGATACTCAAGACGTACATGGTGACACCCACCTCGACGGGAGGACCTGAAATTGAAGGTTATTTACACTGAGTCGGCCGGGACAGCCGAGAGACCAAGCACAAACGACTACGTGTTTTTTTTTCTTCTTTTTTTTTTTTTTCGTTATACCATCTTTTTCTGTTTTTGTTTTCTTTCATTTTTGTAATGAAAATCGATATTTATGTTTCTCTTTATTTTGTCGTTTTTTTTTCTGGAGTCGCTAGGTTGGATGGTTAGCTGAAAGTATTAATGCTGCTTAAGTGTTTATAGACGTAGACTGAATATATTTATTTATTTTTAGTATGCACACTAACAAAACGACTAATACTAGATTAACGTCGTTATACTGTTCCTGTACTATTGTGCGTTTATTGTATAGCACAGGCGTAACATTTTTTATTCGTACGTACTATAGATACTGAATATAGTTATTAGTGAGTTACTTGGTGCTGAGACACTGCATTCAACGCCCACAATTCCTTATCCGATCGTACAATGACACGTATCTTATAGAAATTGGACACCCCCGACTCTCACCCTTTCTTCCTTTCAACCACTTCTTGTTACTTAGATCACGCGATTACAATTATCTTATCGGTATGTTAATCGACATGATGAAGCATCTCGTGACAACTCCTAATTAATTGTTCATACTGAGTTTCGAAAAAGCAGTGAGTTTGCTGTAACTGCATCTGTATTTCTTCCTTTTTCATACAATACTACAATTATCAATTGTTAATTAAATATTTGTCTGTCGATTTATTTCATTCTTTCGTTATGATTCGTGATTCGTTATTGTTCAATTTTTAAATGTAAACACAATTTTTATTTTTACCTGTTTCCGTTCTTTAAAAATAGTTCTTACATTTGAAATTGTTCATCTTTTCTACACCCAGTCGGAAACTAGACTAATGGACTCGAAAGAGTGATCCAGAGGAGTAAAATTCCAAATGCTCTCTACTTATTAGACAGCTCTTACCCCTCCATCCATCCCAACCTCTCCAACCTCTGCGTTTTCTTCTCATAAACCGACGGAAGAGAAAACGGCTCGCATTTCTCGTGACTGCTCTAGCATTCAAGTGCGAATAAAGAGAGGTCGACTCGTATGCAACTTCGTGGATAGAGAACACACAAAACCACAGGCTACTAACGCTATACATCTCCGTTTTCCGTTTCCGCTATGTCGCATCGAAACTATAGCCAATGAATGTCCCACGGGGGTCTCGTATTTCACGATATTGGTGCGACCAGGTGACTCTCTCGCCACATCGTGAACGCAATCGAGTGTGTACCGCGTGTTTCTGCTACAGCGGTACGAAACACAGCCCATTTCGACACAATTCAATATCTGGGTTGAATATATACGCAGTGTTACAAGCATAAAGTCGAAATAGGGGTTGCGACAGGGCGTGGAAATAGAAGTGGATAGTTATCGCACACGCGCTGATTGATATTCGTTACCGTTGCGGAGCCCTCGCTGAGCGTTTAATTTTTCCCTCCCCATGTTCATATCCTTCCGGCATTTCACCCCTTCACCCACAAACCTCGTGTAACGGTGAATTTTGTGGAGCATTTGCCACACGACAAAATTTGTACACCTCCCATGTGAAATTCAATTTTTGTTTTTCTATTCAGGTCACCACTGATAAGGCTCGCTGTCGTTGCGAACGATTCTATTTTTGAAAAACATTTTTGGCTCTGTTTAATGATCTCGCTTTACCAATATTTCTGATTAAACTGTAAACTCGAATCCTCAGGGTAGGGAGAGGAGACTTTCCGATTAACGCTAACGTGTTTTAGTCTGTTATCGTTATATTCATCACATTCATTTGAATACTGCGTATGCCCCAAGCAATTTTGTGATTAAAATTACGGGACGCCCAATTTAAACTCTCGCGAGTAAAAGAATCCTCACAAATATTGACTCAACTCAATTAATCAGTGGATCGAATTGATAAAAGAATTGAAGAAAATTCTTTCAACTACTCAGTTTCGAACCGTGAACAATCAGAATTGTAGCCTGACAACATTCAAAAATATTTCAACGATATTTCTCATTACATTGAATCCGCAGGTAGAATAGAGATCGTATGATCGTAGATGTTTCGTATTCTTATCTTATGATTATTCGTATCTTATGATAGAAATTTTATACGAATACTGAGAAAAAGCGACGCGCCATACTTCCATTCGTAACGATCCTATAACGACGTTTAAAATATATATTTCCATGTAACATATTTACTTGCACGTTGCGTTGCTTTACGCAAATATTTCTTGTTTCATTGACATTCCAGTAGGAAAAAAATTATCCGCAACATTTCATTGAATTTTTTTTTGTTTGTATCTCACTGAGAAAAGGAATGTGTAGATTCGCTTGTACAGAGGCAACCAGGTTTCTTCAATTGTAATAAATAACTTTATTCGCTACTTGTTACCGCGAGTCAGTAGTTGTCGCGTTGTTGCGTGATTGAAAATTGCATCTCGAACACTTCGAGCCTTCTCGAGCCTCAATTTACCTACATTTCTGCTTTGTGCTGTAGGTATTTCGTTCCAGCTCGATTTTACTCTCGCTCAATACTTTATCGAGTCGTCTCGTACCGTCGGTTTCACCACTTTCCATCCTGTCGATATACATACGTACACTCGTATATATTATTATACTATACACTTGTGCCTTTATCACGTCGAGACTATCGAGGCGACTCACTTGAGCTCGGCTTCTTCTTGCTCTGCAATCTATCCACGGTTGTTGGGATGAGAGGAACGTGAGAAAGAAAAAGATCGTAAAAGTAGAGAGTGGCAAAGACGATACGGAGTAAAAGAGAAAGAGGAAGAAGAAGAAGACGACGAGAATGCAGGAAAAAGCACTGACATGAAGAAAGCAATCAAGAAAGCTATTGAATCTTCTACATGTACGAGTACACGAGCGTGAATTCTCTAATCAAGACAGATTGAACTGTATCCCTATATCATTCCTACTGAATTTTGCTTATTAATATTATTACCACTGGTTGTAACGACATCGATTCTCAAATGAAATTTGCGATTGAATAATTTTCTATAATCCTTCTTCCTGATCAAGAAACAACAAATGTATTATTGTACTTTTTAATTATACAAATTCAGCAATCGAATCGATAACAAATACTCTCATTGCAATAATTGCAAATTAGTTAATATAAATTACAAAATTATTTGTTCACTGTGATAGATTTTCCTGTTTTTGTGTTTTTATCATTAACTAATGCGAAGTCAAGCTGTATGGAAAATAAATGTATTCACATTTATAAGTGATTTCGAATAGTAAATTGAGTATCACGGTTAGATTTGTTTGAATCACTCGCAAGTGTCAAGCTCATCGATCTTTTTTGTTAGCCACTCCGTTATGTATATAAACTGTCCGTATGCTCTGACAAAGTAGTGCCAGTTGCCACTTTCCCCACTCGCTTATATCATCATGTATTATACACGTTATGTATACCTTATGTCAGGTATTTCCAGGTATTTATTATATGAGGTATATCCCGCTTATCGTATATATCTATCTTCTTGATAGACCACTTATAGAGCGACTATAAATATTTATTCAAGAGCTCATGATTGCGTCGACATTGTAACAATTTTTCCCCTCTTCTCTTTATTGCGTTACCTGACCAATTTACGACGTTCCGGCATTATCTACTGATCAGACACGCGATGACGCCCACTTGTCTCACGGTCTTTTCGCTCTTTCCGTTATTTGATTAAATGCTCGTTAAAAGGGTCAGGATTATTCGACATTCTCACATTTTATTATTCATTAACGATAAGATTATATTTAAAAGTACTTTCCAGCATTTCGAGCTATAAAATGTTAATAATATCTGACAATTAATTTTTTATTTACATTCGAACGAGCTACTTTTACTGTTACGGATTTTATTTCTTTCTGATTCGATTAATACTTTCTTGATATCCAGGAAAATAATTTCTCTCTCGCTCTATTCTCCAAATGGAAACTTTGTCAACTGTTTATTGATTTTAGATTAAGTTTATTTAACAATTTTATAATTTTATTTTTACGCAAAAAAAATTGTTTCGATACGGAAATGAGATGAAAACAGTTTTTTAACAGAATTACGATGTAGACGCTTTCAGAAAAAAATTCTACTTGATTTAAAGAATTTTCACTCCCCCGGGATCTTGAATAGCTGAGGATTACATTTTCGAGAAACGTCATAATTATTCAGAATATTCTTTTCTTTTATCATCTTTTATCATGTTTTTACAAAGCCATGAATAGAGAATTCTCGTAACGAAAACGTTACGAGAATTCTCGTCCCGTCGACTCTGTGACAAAATTTCTTAGTTAGCAATTGAATTGTTCATCTGCGCCAAAGAAAATCACGAGAAGAATGATATACGGAGTTTTCTCGTGACGTGGACGGAATAGTTTCCTATTTTTTTTTCCGGAAATCCGGAACACGTCTTTCTGTATTGTTGAGGGGGAGACGGGAAGGAAAGAGTCACGTTTCGACAGATGACAGAGGTAGAAGGAAAGCTTGTCCTGCGATGTTAGAAAAAAAATGCGAGTACGCTCTGAACCAAGGTATTAGGAATGGGAACCGAGTCAAAAAGAAATAATAAAGAAAAAATATATATCTGAAAGAGAGAGAAAGAAAAAAAAAGAGAGAGAGAGAGAGAGAGAGAGAGAGAGAGAGAGAGAGAGAGAGAGAGAGAGAGAGAGAGAGAGATGCCGCATGGGCAGGCGTCCGTAAAAGAAGCTGGGTACGAGGTTTCAACGAGGATGGACTGAGAAAAACAGGAATAAAAACGAAAGGTCCTATTCGTCGGAGCCATCGCTCTTTCAAGATCGTGACCGGAAAACGGGAATGACGTCGCGCACGAGGACGAACGGAACCCAAAAGGAAGACTGGGATGGCATCGGATTTGTCGCTGCCCTACCGGAAACTTGAATCAAGACAAGTATCGCGATGTTTATATGATCTTCTAAATTATTTCAAGATTTTATTCAGTTGAATTTCGAAAATGTATTCATGAATATTTTGGATTTTTTTTTCCTTTCAGCCATTGAAGACATTAACATGTCGTAGATGAGATTGCAGTAAAGTAGGTCAACGAAGAATAATGCTCAACGTTGTTAGATAAACTAAATTGAAAATTAAATAGAATTGGAAGGCAAATGCATATTTATGCAAATAGTAAAAATACGTCAGAAAGTACAAAGCCTATGGACGCCCTTTAACGCCAATAACTTCAATTGTTAATATACGATGCAACACAGTATTCAATATTATTTGTTATTGTTAATTTACAGATGACATTTGAAATAAAAATTAAATATTTGATATTCAGTAAGAGGTGAAGCATATAATTAAATATTATTTGTGAATGTATTATAATATGTTATTTCAGGTAACACTATAAATAAAATTTAAACATTTGAATACGAGAAATTATTTGTCAATATTTGTATCACGATTAAATGTAAGTATACACGATGTCTGTTTGAGATTTGCTGTAACGAAAAAAGTTAGCTCGAAGATCAGTGAAGTCGGTGTTTGGTGGAGATAGTTAGAGGCAGTATCGACTGAGCATAAAGGAGGACCGACAGCATCATCGGGATTTCCAAGGCTTTGACTCGCCAGCAGAGAGCGTTGGTGAACCGCGTGGAAGTCTCACCGAGTTAAAGGGCAGCTGGGTGCGAGGGAGGTATAGGGTTGGTTAGACCAGGACCAGGGGGATGCTGTTAACGGTAACCAGTGGCAACGAGCGTCCCAACATCGATCCGAGTTTTACCGAACGGGGAGCCCCGCCCTGCCCGAGATGTCCCGAAAATTTAACTCCGCAGCACCGTCCCTCACCGTTGTCGCGTGTGCGGATCAGCGTGTCCCGATGGAACTTTGCACAAGGGGATGAATCGCGCGATGGACCATTAACCCTGGTCGTTCAACGGAACGCTAATATCGATCACTGGAATCCACGTCTTTGACTTTTCCAATCATTCAGCGTCACAGGGAAAGGTTCCAATTGTGATTAAGGAACAAAGAATTCGGGTGGCTAATCAGCTATGGTAAGTGCACCACGTGGCCCACCAGACCTGATATACCAGTTCACAAATATTTGGCAATACTCTGAACGGAGTTAATCGTATAAGCAGTTTCCCTTACTTTTAAGATGGATAAAATGCGTTGATTACGTACAGAGAGAAAATTAAGGAACAAGCTACCGTCTTTCGAGTGTACAGTTAGAAATATTATCCTCGGCAGTTACATCTCTGAAGTGACCGCGGGTAAAAAATTTACATTTTTCCACATAGTATAGTCCGACATTTACATTTTATTCGAGTTTATTATAGTTCGAATTTTTATTTTATAGCCCGAAATAGATTAAGCTATTACTAAAGCTAATGCAGTGAGAATCAATAATTTCTCGAATGTAAGATCTAATTTCCATGAAACCCTGTCACGTCTTTGAGATCACTGAGACAAATTACCGGAACTGCAAGATGAGATTAACTGATACTATAATCTCAATTGCCGACTCAGATTGCTTGGAGCAATTATAATAGTCATCCTCGCAAATGTTCCAAGATATATTTATACTTGAGCAGCAATTAATGCAAGTGCTGTGCAAACGTTCGTGAACGATGTATGAGCGATTGCATATACGTTTCGATATGTAGTTATATATATGTATTTATATAGGGCTGAGGAGTGAATGTTAGTTCGGTGCTCGCTTCATTCGAGGTTGCAAAACGAGGAGATTCTCATCCCTTTCGTGTCACGGTAAGTCGAGAGTTTCGTCGTTGCTTCACCAGATATCAATGCTCTCGTGTTTTGCCTTCCACTACCGCATTGTCTCTGATATTTATGTATATCTCGTTTGTGACGAGAGGGATGAAACATAGAGATAAGATATAAAAGCAGGAGAGTAAACGGCGTCAAAAGTATTTCGTAGGTCATCCATTCTCCCGAACCCTCCTCTCCTCACCTTTTTTCATTTCTTTCCTTATCTTTTCCACTCGTTCCATCCCCTGTTTCATCTATTTCTTCCTCGAGCTGGCATCATACTTGCAGCCGCGTAAACTTTTAAAGAAGATTGCTTCGAATTCAAACACTTCAGGAATCTTGCGAGGTTTTACGACCTGAGTGACCGATAGTTAAAAAAAAAGGAGCGAGATCTATATATAAGTAGCGAGTAGTTGATCACATCGAGAGCAATGTGAGTCGAGGGTCTCGTACAATGCACTCTACCTCTACTTTCATGTTTCTATTTTATTGACTCACTTATATATATTCTTAGTTCTTTATTTATTTATTTATTTATTTATTTATTTATTTATTTATGGCAGTTACGGCATCTCCAGCAGGTCTCAGCACCTCTCACTTTGTACGAGTGTCTCGGCATCGCGAGCAACTGCACTCTGTGCAATGACATTACTGTGTTATAGTTCTCGCTCAATGTTCCACCGAACGGCAGCAAATTCAATTTTTTTTTCTTCAGCATTCACTCGTTCTATATTTCTTTCATTCCACACTTGCTCACGTTTCTGTTATTTTTATATTCAAGACGCGACATTCTTTTGTTATTGTTTGTTAAACTTTGAGGAAATGTATTTCCATCTCAATGAATTTTTTTTTCTGTTTTTTTTTTATATAAAATATTTTACGTTTATACTTTGCCAGATTACGGCGATCTGCCTGTTGATAATTTTATTTTCTAATATTGTGCGTGATCGGGCTTGAAATAAATCTACGAATCGAACATTTTTGACAAAATTAATTACTTTTTGTGAATTTGTTTAATGATTTTGGTAACCTAAAGATTTTTCAAGGACGGTAATTAGAAATTTACTAACAAAACGTTTCTATTCGAACATCTAGTCAAGTCCCCATCACGGTATGTGATAATCGTATTGATTAATTCCCGTGATAACCGTGAATAAATAATGTTGAATCAGGTACTCACCTCCGTAGTTCGGCCTTACTCTTTTATCATAACTGACGGAGAAGGAGTCCAGAATCGCCGAAATGTTGACGTCGCCGAACATACTTCCACCGCCAGCTCTGTAAGTACATCGATAATATTCATTACACTTACAATTGAGATATATTCTGGAAAAAAACGATTAATTTTTGTCATTATATTTGATTTATTTTAATAAATTGAAGTTATACATCGAAAAAACCTAATACAATACGACATTTTTGAGGGTTATGATAAAAATATTGTATTTTTAGGCAAATGAAGTTCGTGATCAGCAGAAAAAAAGCGATGTAGATGTAAGAATTTTTTTTTTGTCAAAGAAAGTTGCTTTACGGAGGTGGATGGCGCGAAGTTGCAGTCATTAAAATTGTTGTAACTTCGCGTTTAGTTGGAGCTGCAATTGTAATCTGTTCTTATTTTCTTTGTTATTATTTGAGTTTCAAAATGGTGTTTGGTTCATAAAGTTTCAACTATTTTTTAAACAGATTTTAGAAGTCGTTGAATCAATTTTTCTCCATTTGTGCATTACATGCTCCGTTCCTATTTTCTTTGGTGATTTTTAAAGTGCGCTTATGAATACAAAAACTAAAATATTGGGATATAGCGAATAAAATATTCAAAGAGTTAAAAAAACATAAATCGGTAAAACCTGAAGAAAGTTATGACAACTTGAAATTCCACTTTATCCTCCAAAGACGTTCCTGCTGATTATCATTTCAACCAATTTGTCATCGAAATTTGAAAATTTCATTAGCCAATACGAAAAATGTAGAGACATGAGGTCTTTTTCATGTTCAACTGAACAGACGACTGAAATTGGTGAATAAAGAGCTGCAACTATAGTCGCACCAACAGCTATTCGGGCAACGAATAAAACGATTTCGAGTTACGATACAAACAAGTCACTGATTGTATTTAAAAGAAAAATACATTTCCACGTAACACTGAAATAACCAGTATACCTTAAGCTAAATTCATCTTTTCACGGTTAAGAGATAATGCGTGAGCTTTAAAACTATAGAATGATCGAGTTAAGGTGTCAAGTGTAACTTTTATTCAACCTGTACTTGTACCCTAAACTATTTATGTACAACACTACAGCAACGAATAAATACCGAGCTATAGCTGTTACTATATATACATATGGTATTTGGTATACGGTGTAGATACAAAGGTCTTTGCGCCGGTGGGATTGTAATTCACACCCCACCAACCAGTAAACGCGGCTCCGTAAAACAACCCTCGTAATGACGCATTAAGAAACGCTTACCCCACCGTTCTCGGTGGAGAACGACATTGGCCCGATAAACGTTGCTCGTGCACCTCTCGGTTGTACGATCCTCTGCCTCCTTGCCCTTTAACCCTCCCCTGTTCCCGCTCTTATTCTTCCCTCATGCTGCAATGTAGGTAATACAGAACTCTGTTTTCGTTCTACATACAATACGTTCTCATCTCTTTGCTCGCTTTCTCACATTTTCGTACTTTATATTCCACAACGTATAGGTATGTCGCAACCAGCCAAGCATGGAGGCCGAGGGGCAATTGAGCGGAAAGCGTCACGATCAGTTTTCTGCATGAAACTGAAGGTTCGTGCGAGTTACGTGACAATATGGTTGCAACCACTTAGCCATGCTACTGTGTAAAATCATCTACGATAGTACACCATCGAAAGTTACGTACAAAGTATTTTCTAAAATCCTTGAAATTGTTGAAACTTTGTTATCGTATCAGTGGCTGTCAGTTTTTGCGCAAGTCGTACATGCTGTAGGAATTAACGATTGTTTATATTTTTATTTCAACCATCGTGTAAATTTGGAGCGGAAAAATAATAAACTGTGGTTCAAGTGCTTTGGTTGATTCTGAGAGAATCGTGAAGAATAATAAAGTTAATTTCCAGAATAGATGTACATATTAAAAATAGGTCAGTTCCTTTGTTTCGGTTATGTTGAAAACTTGGAATAGTTTCGGTATCACCTGAAGAATTTTGTAATATGAGGCAAAAGAGCGGAAAGTTTGACGATCGGCTTTCTGCATGAAGCATAGCCCTATTCAAGCTCATGAACTATCCCACACTGTAAATATTTCCTTCATTGAAATAATTACACTCGTAGAGGAAGCACAACGAATTGTATACATCGGGATATAATATTAAATATACGAGAAATACGTTTCGGCGTTACCATTTGTAGAATTTTGTAATAGGAGGCAGAAGAGCGAAAAGCTTGACAATCGGCTTTCTGCATAAAGCATGATTCAAGCTAATGAGCCCCACCCCATAATGTAAGCTTTTCCTTTATAAAAATGAATATATTTATAGATAAAACACGAATGCATACATCGGTATATAATATTTAATGTACAAGTCGTAAAATTACAGATTATCATACTAAATACACTGAAAAATCTTTGTCATACAAATGATTTAATATTAGTTCAGAATTGTATCTTAAATTTAATATATCGGTTTATGCATGAAAACTTTTTATTTTTGTATATTAATTTTCCTAACTTTTTCAATAATACAGTTTACAGTCACGGGGACGATGATACTCCTTGTAAAGCAACGCAAGCCAGGTATTTCCAGAAATCCTAGAAATGACCGGCTAATCAGTTCAATATTATTCACGATCGAGTGAAGATTAAAATAATGGGGAATGGGTTGGGTTCGTAAAACGTCGTTTCCCGTTTTATAATCCGCGCTCAATGTTAATGGAGTCCAGGGAGAAATATCACGATATCTCGGAGACTGCATAACGGAACTGAGTGCTGGTGCTGTTGGAGCACTTACAGAGTGAATTAAACCGCGGTAAGTTGAGCGCCAAATTTCGAACGATAAATTATATTCCCCGTTTTGCCGTAGCACAAATGTTACGCTAGGCTAGACTAAGTTTTGAAAATTGACCTGTGGAACTATTTCTCACTATTTTACTCTCATTTCAGCCTTTGCAGGGCTTTGTAATTAACGAGCTTTGAAAACTAATTGCCATCGACGTATGTAGTGCGCATACGTAACGGATTAAACTGCAGTGGTTACGGCTGCACGGTGTGAAGGCTTTACCGATTGTATCGTTTTAACGTATTGCCAAGTGAACACCTACGAGTAGCCACTTAAATCTTTTAAAGGAGTCTGTGAATGCTTAACGTCTAGCGACTAATATTTGTTCAGTTGCTTTTAACACCACCTTGTTAACCAGTGTTTTAAGGGTTCTTGCAAAAAATGTAAAATATCCACTCGGCTCAGTATCATAGAAGTCTCGAGTTAAAAAACAAATTGAACTAGCAGCGAATGTCATTTTTGGGATGTTTTTGATTCGACGTCATTGTATTTTGACAATATTCTACGCAATAACAAAGTGCTATTCGATTTTCAACGATTGCACGGAGGAATCAACCGCCAGTTATCACTTGAGTGTTGAACTGGAGTGAGTTTAATTTTTTTGTTGTTGTCAAGGATCATTTTATCTTTCAAGGTTTTATTGATATAACAATTATTATCAAGTGACAAATAAGATTTAACAGTCTTTTACAGCTGAAAGCCATTCACTTATCGATCATTGCATAATCACTTGCCTCAAGCAGCACTCGATTATGCACATTCCAAGAGTCTTTATCGAGATTCTAGAATCTTTGTGCATCCACTAGACATTATTGACTGAAACCACACTCGACTCGCACCGTTAAGATTTTATTATCACTTGCGTTGATAATGCCCTCCTTCTTTCTCTTTTTATTTTACTTTTTGCTCTACCACTTTTTTTTTGGGGGTTCCATAGGAATCATTGCCCGAAGTCTAAGCAATGAACAGAATTATCGTTCTCCGGAAGGAACTGCCTGTGCTTTCCCTTTCTAACTGCTATCGACGTATATGACTTTCCTCTCGAAGCTTATCTGTTGATTCAACTGAATTCTAAAGCAATTACCGATTGAAGGCCCGGCGGCGAAGGAATCTCATTAAAGTATCAATCGATATCCGGTCGAGGTTGAATCAAGAGACCGGATCTCCTCTTGGCTCTAGACTACGCGGAAGTGCCATCCGCTATCTGCCTCCTCACTAGCCTTCTAACAAATTCGCTCTTTTAACTTATCCACTTTAGTGGCTTGGCTCTGTCCTTCTATAGTATACCTATCTCCGTGGGTTCGGATTCATGATATTCAGATATTCGGATAGATAAAAGATAGAACCGAAGTAACAGGTTTATAGGGTTTTCGTTGATGAATTTTTTTTCATTTTAGAAAAAAAGTTTAGTGAATTTGTAATCAGTGGGAAGAATACATCGATACAGAGTCTGAAAAAAGTTTCCATTGCTCAGAAGCTATTTACTGAAATGATTATACGTTCATTTTACAATGGGGTTCCGAACGTATTCTTAATTTCTTTGTAATCATTAAAGTTTTAAAACGACGCTTTACGTATTCTGCTGCGAATACGTTTTAATTTTTTTTACCGATCTTTCAATTTGGACAATCAATTTTTAAAGTTTCTATATTATGAAACGAAATGAATATTTGTCAAAAAATATATAAATCCTACGTAAGAAATATAAAAAATATATTAAAAGATCAGTTCTTTGATTTTTTTTTACGAAAGTATAGAAATTAAATTCAATCGATCGATGATTGAGGCAAGTACTAATTCCTCTGTATGAGGACAAAACAAGAAACGTGATACTCGAGTATCGTTAAAGAAACCACTAGTGACTGTAGACTTTCAAGACGTGGAATGTACCCTTTTACCTCAGTCTCGGTAGCGGTAGCGAAGAAGAGGAATTGTTGAAGGAGAAGAGGCCGAGGACAAGGTGGAAGAGTTTAATCGACTGGGATGTTCAATCGCTTTGCAGTGGGTTGAAGCTTGAACTCATCCGGAGTAGTGCTAGACCAAAAAGTACGAACCCTGAGGCTCGATGAACTGTAGTATCCATGAGTATAGAAGTATACTCTATATATGGTACAGCACCTAATGCGAAACTCGCGGTACCGGTGCGAAACTAGTAGCGGGAATTTATGACTTCACCACGAGCACCTAACTACGTATATAGGTGAAAATCGTTGGCCTTTCACTCACTCGAGGATCTGGCCAGTGAGTGCGAAAGGGCGGGAGTAAGAATGGATGAGGAAGAAAAGGGGGTTGAGCGAGAGTAGCTTAATTAGTTTAGCCACCGCTGCCACCGAATGCTCTGGTAATTAAGAAGTCGCCAAGTTTCACGACCATCTCTCAATAAAGTTCCAATTGAATTATTCATTCGCATTGCGAATCGAATTGTGCTGAAGATTTTCAGATGAGAGAATGTTAGACGATTCTTTAAGATGTTGTAAAAAAATACGATGAAATCCAATGGAAACGACAAGGACTGAGATGTATAATTGAATTTGCGAGTGCTGAGAAGACATGAAAGAGAATTGTAATCAGACGTTGAAAGTCGTTAAGAATCGATCTTACGTTCAGCGAGACATTTATGTCACTCTCCTTGGTCGTTCAGGCGGTTGTAAAACTCGTTTGAATCGTTAGTCTCGTCGTACACCTATTTTTTTTATTGCTCTATGTCTAACGACAACGTTACTCTCATCTTCGTTTTTTTCTTTTTTTAATTGCCTATTGCACCGAAGCATGTATCGATGTGTTTCCCTGAATACTAGCAGAATACTCTTGTTCTCAGGATGAACATCGTAATTAGAGAATAGATGTAATTTTACAATGCACCTTACGACTGATAAGCTTTTTTCCCAATATTCCTTTGAATGCTCCGACCATCTGCCAATGTTAGTAACATTTTAATTGTCGATTTGAAAAGTATATCATCAACGAAGAAACTAAAACTGATGATATACGATTCGAAAAACACAACGTTACTTATAGCTTCCATCGCTATACAAAATTTCAATCCGTTTTTAGTAAAAATACTTCATTTTTAACAAAATACACGAGCCCTATATCGGGTCCGCGGAATAGTTCTATTTGAAATTGCTAGGAGTCGCCACTACGCTTGCTGAGGGTCGATTATCCCCACTTTTCACTATCGTGCATATATCGAATGTGCCTCTTCGTGAAGTGTACGTGACGAATCTGTCGGATTACAAAATCACTGAACCGTTTGCCCGATTTTGCTCATAATTTTTCTGACACATAGAGGAAACTCAGTGAGCATGAACGGGCACGATGGCGGATGAGGCAAAAGGTCACGTGGTCCAGTGACATTTTCGTAAAATAAATACAGCGATCCTATCGCCTTGGATATTCTTCTGAACTTCAATAGCTTTCGTATCCCTTTCGTTCAACAGAATGTGGTTGATTACGTATTATGTATTTTCCATATTTCATAAGTATTTGATATTTCATTATGTATTCCTCATATTTATATACCGTTTACACGTTTGTCTTCATTTGCACATACAGGAATACGAATACTGAAGATATCGACAGTGTTGTGACTTAAAAAAAAAAACTTTACAGGTAAGAATTTCCTTTACGAATAAAACACACATACGGTTGACAGTGGCCTTTGACAATGAGAGATCAATGGTATACATGCTGTACCATTTATCATGCCGTAACGTTTATATGGTATACTACAAAGGACAAAGGTCACTTTGAAGAGACTCGAAAATTTCGAGGATTTTATTGTTCAGACCCGCTGTTTTAAATTCAATCTGATATAGGATTTTGAAGCAGAGTCGAAAGTAAACACAACGGAGGATGCTTCGAATGAAAATTTTGTTGCCAGAGCTCGAGCTCAGGAAATGTTGAGCTTACCTAATTTTTGCTATTTTACTTGATATGTTAGATATCAAGTCGAAGTCAACACACCAAGTCGAAGTTACTCTCCTTTGTCGTGAGCGTTCCATTTGTTACCTCTATTATTTCATAATAAAACATAAATGAATAAACATTTTAGAGTATTGTTAATAAGTGTTTTTAAAAATAATATAAAAAATTTCCGTGTATAGCATCTTAATCACTTAAAAAATGTGTAGTACAATCGATAAGGCGAGTAAAGAATATAATTTCCCTATAAAGTGACAAGATTGCCCTCATTAGACTGAAACGTACCAGCTAGACTTCACTTTAGTATTAATTCTCCATAATTCCAATCATTCCATTTGTTGAGTGTATGAAATGGACTTGCATCATTTCAACAAATGGAACGGGTCAATGGAATCGAGTTTGCGAGAGAGCTTCGTGCATAATATTTCCAGATAAAACGAACGACATAACGAATGAGTTTGCGAGGTATTCCTCTCATTGAAATGGATTGGCAAATGTCAAGGGACATATTTCCATGCTTCGATCAGTAGGCCGGTTCATTCCGTCTCCTCCCTCTTTTTCTTCTCTTCGTTAAGTGGATACTCTATTCGACGTAGTACAATATGGCATAAGCTCGTAGAGATGCTGTGGGAAAGGGAAGAACGAAGAGGTGCGAGACGTGGTGAAATAGAAGGACGCCCAGCAGCAGCAGCCGCAGCTATGAGAAGATACAGATGGAGGGTGGAGGAGGATGCCTTATTAAGGTCACCTCCCGTATCGGATAGACAGACTACAACAACGACAACGACATCGAGCTATTCGCGTTCCCCTGTTCGCCTGGATCAAAGGCCTCCTGGTAACCAACGTCCTATGTTTCTCATTCTCCTTTGAAGCTTTCCCCTTCTACCTCGCTTCGGCTCAACTC
Source organism: Cylloceria caligata (assembly GCA_963942595.1). Classification (NCBI taxonomy): domain Eukaryota; kingdom Metazoa; phylum Arthropoda; class Insecta; order Hymenoptera; family Ichneumonidae; genus Cylloceria; species Cylloceria caligata. Next base: position 45,052,183 of record OZ012709.1, on the reverse strand, counting down.
CCAGTGCTGCCATCTCTGCCGATTCAGCTCGTCGCGGTTACGAATCCCAACGCACCCAAAGCCAACTGGAAAGTTGTTGTAGTAATAGGATCTGTTCTGAGCTCCTTACGGAATCGAAGCGAGTACACGGTAATCCTCATGCTTCTGATTCCCGTTGAAACTTCCAGTTTCACCGGATATTCGTTGCATTCTCCGCCACTGACTCTCTCCATCCGACTCTTTTTTATGTTGCTTCAGTTTTCTTTTGTTATCTTTTATTTTTCATATTGTTTCCGTGCTTTCTTTTCATCACTTTATACATCTTATTATATTAATTTCGATTCAACTCCCTTCATTTGTTTCTCATTATTTTAACCTATCTCTCATAAGTTAACTTTTTCGAGTTTCTAACGCCCTTAAAGAATAATTATTTCATTGAATAATATGACGTTGAAAGGACATAATTTTTAAATATGATAAGTGAATTTCTCAAAGCTGCATATAACAACTTTATTTAAAAATAACACATTACGTTAACTTTAAGATGAACTAAATAATAATTGAAATCAATCGTTTAATTCAACGCTGTCGCATACTATTGGATTAATTAATACATTTAAAAGTAGCATAAACTTGATATATTAAACTGAAATTTGTGTAACGAGAGCAGAAATCATTTAAGTCTTATATTTTTATTTGATTCTTCAGAACATAAAACTGGTACGAGTCGGATTTATTTTATTTCTTAGTTTTTTTCTCTACTGGGAATAACTATTCCGAGTAGACCGTTTATACTTGAAAGTTACGCCTTTATCTTTCATGTCGAAGCTTTTCGAGCAGAAATATCTTTACCCTACGGCATCTTGGAACTCTCCTGGATAATTATAGCAAGCGTAGAAGACCTTGCTCTAAGAGATATTTAAAGTAGGATGCTTATAAAAATATGGTAGGATATCGTTATAATTAGTTATTGCTGGGAGTATTCGTACGAAAAAGAATGAAATTGAGAGATAGAAAGTTTACATTCATAAAAAAATGTTGTGCTGCTGTCTTTTTCAAAGATCTCAACATTTTCCAGAACATTATAACGCGACGACCCTAAAGAATTTTAATTCCCGATAAGACATTTTTACATTGTCAAAACAACAGCGTACAACCCCGAGAGTCACATGATGCGACAGCGTTGGAAAGTCAGGAAGCATTCGCTTGTATCGAGTTTTCATTCTTTATTTATTTATATTGATAGCTCATGGCGTGGTAAAAAATACGATCGGAAAAAATGAGTTAGCCCCAAGATTTCTAGCCTTCTATGGATGATAAAAGTTAATAATCCTCTTTCATCCTTAATTTCTATATTCTCTTGAAGTTATGGTTATTTTTGTCATTCTAATTCTGTACTGTGCGCTGGGGCGCTGCGATAAAAGTTTCAATCTTGGGGGATCTATAGATTCATACTGCACCATCATTTATCCGAATATATGGTAACGCTATAAGACTTAACGCTCCACCTATGAGATACTAAGTTTAATTCCAATTAACTGTCATACGTGAGAGGCTCTTTATTTTTGACGAAATGCAGAGGACTAAAGATACAGCTTCTATAGATTTAAATCAATATTCAAAATGTTATTATTGACCATTATAGAAAATTAAACAATTTACTTATTGGTGTAAGTCGCGGTCAATTGCAACTTCTTGTCAGTAAGAAATATAATGAGAAAATTATGAGGTGCCAACACGCCAATGGCACTTTCTTTTTTAACATAATTGTTGAAAACTGTACAGCAAAGAAATAATTGTTTTCTTAAGTCTATCGTCTTACGCTCAGAGTGCCTGAAGGGTTACTTCAATTTTATAGAATGTTGCATTCTTTTAAATTGAACACTGCTTCAGCTTGTAAACTGAATAGTTTGTAACTTGATTGCAACTTGAGTTATTCATCAAAAACATTGTCACTCTATTTAGAAAATAAGTTTTAATTTTGTTAAACTGCAGTTGTTACAATTATTTTTAAAACAAAGATACAAAGCGCATTGCTTCTTCATTATTTTCCAATGTTAACATAGCATATCACACGGGTATTTTTAATGACAAGAATAATATTAGCTCGCCACGTATATTTAAAAATTATTTAATGAAATGTAAAAAATAATTCGTCGATGAATATGGCGGTGCGCATCATCAATGTCATTATGTATTTCGTGAATTACGAAAATGTAACTAACGATATCGATGTTCGTTCTATCAAATTTTCATGTTTCAGTGTGGAGGTACGTTGAGCAAACTTGACGAACTTCTGAATTGAATTTTTGATATATTTTAGAAAAAGGATGCATAGTAAAACCTTGCACATTGTTTCCTTATTATTTTTCATTTTTTACAAAGCAACCGCTATGAGAAAGTATGTTTTGGTGTATGTGTTTTAATTTTGACATCCTCATAGAGTATACGCTTGAATTGTCAAGAAATTATTCATAGCGAATAATTTTTTTCTAGTCAATGTACTCTCGCATTTATACTTTAATTACAGAAAAAAGTATTTTTTATAAGTCAAGTGTTATTGCAATATTTATTTTAAATGCACGATTATGGATTATTAGCTACGAGAAAACTCGATATTTCGAGAGAAAAGAAATGGAAAAGGAAGTGAAAAAAGTTACAAGGAAAATAGAGAGTAAGAGATAAGCAAAGAGCACTTGGTATTGAAATACTATTGTGAAATACGAGACAAAGAACAAAGTTCCCCGATAATCGGTTGAACAAACTTTATTGGGACGAACAGATGGCTTGATGCACGTGGTCTCCGTGATCCTGACGAAAAAAGCCATCGTGACTCTTGAACAAAAAAAAAATCGTTTAATTCAGGTTCGTCAAGCCGTAGCTTATGTAAAAAAATCATTCGTTCTCTTTAAACTTGCGTAGGAAGATTAAAGAAATGTAAGACATAGAAAAAAATAATGGTCCCATGTAAAAAGATTGGGGACATGATTAGAAAAAAAATATCTGATGGTTTGTACGGAACAAATCAAGGTTGTTTTTCCACATATTAAAAATGTCAACTATTTAAACTCTAAAAAAGCACTCTTATTGTCTCTGGCAATTCTAAAGGTTGAGAGAGTTCGAACGTACATAACAGCCTGGTTTCTTCAACTTTTTTCTCGTAGTTTTTTTTCAGTAAATCTCAGTAAAATAAAAAAGATTAAACAAAAATTCAAAGAGATGCAGAGAACTCGTTTGCTTGGACAAGAATACTAAGAAAAGAATTAAAAAGAAAGAAAGATAAGCAGAGAAAGAGATAAAGTCACAGAGAATCAGAGATAAGCGGAACACCCTCGTCTGACTGACTGAGAAACTAAGGCTCCTCAGCGAGGGTAGCAGTAGACGTTGCATACATCACGTGCCAGTGCGAGTAAGAACGATCGAATGGAGCTCACTCGTTCGCACCACTCACTTTCGCTAGCCGGCAACCTCGCAAGTTATCGTTCAAAACGTGAGTTTCACGAGCGAGTAAAATGCGGCAGTCAGGGGTAGAAGTATCAGTGATAGGCTATGTACATGTATCCACAGCATCCCCTAGCCGCTGCTGGCTCTGGCCGATGCATTTTTTTCACTCGAGTCGATGTAGGCGCTTGCGCTCTCAAAACATTCACCAGCACCAGCACCACCACAAGCGCAACTACCTCCGGAGCTGAGGGTGATGCTGCTATGCTGTGGTGATCCTGAAAGGAAAAGAAAGAGGTAGAAAAGCGAGAGGCCTAACTTTCACGCAACCCATAGGGGATGAAAGTTTGTAAACGCTGCAGGGGGATGGAATAAGTGAGAGGTGGGGTGTAGGAGTAGAGAAAAGAGACTTGGAGGGGGTTGAAAAGCTCATGAAACTTCGGGATGACGTCGTTACTACCTGAGGCAGTGTTTATGCTGAAGCTGCGATGCTGTCTGGATGTGAGAAGAAGCAAGTGGGAAAGAGAAAAATAGAGCTCGAGCTTTTCCGCTGCAAGCAGGAGAGAGAGAGAGAAAGAGAGCGCATATGCGTAGCGTGGTATGACGTCACTAAGCCACTCGGTTTGACGCCCTCTATGTGGGTTATGACGCAAAACACATCTATACATATACAAGTTCACCTACATAAGTTGGATATGTATATGCAATACGATGCATATATAGAGCAAAGAACGCCAGGAGGTTAACGCGTGTGGCCATTCCATTGAAGCTCAGCGGACTCTCGGATCAGCGAATAGGGCCCTGTAAACAGCTTGCGGTATTTACACAAGAGTGAAGTCAGCTTGGTTTTGCGGGTTGTACTTCGGCAAACTAAATTTTTCGATGACCATCTATTGCTCGGGCTTACAGGAAAATAGTTGAGCGGGAAATGGCGCCAGATGTAACTCGATACGATCCTTAATTACTGGGATTGTGTTTAATTCAAGAATTAGAGAGAAGTGTCTTATGACACTGGCAAATAGTTATTCGCTATCGATATTAGCTTCATCACTGTTCGGTAGTAAATCTGTTCTGTTAATGATTTTGGTAGTTCCGGAGACAATCCCCATGCATCGTCAGTGTCGCCGTTATTATCGATTGACATTACTTTTTTAACACCTATAGTATATGATCCGTAAGATTGTCTTTGATGTTAAATTTATACCAAACACTTGTAAATAAAATTTTAAGACAGTTGCAATCTGAATCAAAGTAACTGCTCCACTTTATCACGATACATCCGATTAGATGAATCAATAAAAAATTTATATATCGAATCGAATATGAAAGTCAACCAAAATCACTATCAAGAAGAACGGTGATTTCATGGTATTTCGTGTGTATATCGTTAATCTGTTTCTCTGAGAGATAATGAATCTAAATTGTCCTAAGCTTTCAACGTTTTAAAGATAGACTTTACTAGGCTGAAGATAGACGCAAAGACTTGAAGAAAATGAGCTACGGTATTTGTGTCTGGGTTCTTGGCTCGAGACTTTTGTGAGACGAGTCAAGCTGGATAATCCGGCAACGTCTCGGGTACTCATTGCGAGCTTTTTTCCCCCTTGTCACCGAGAATATACGACTCGACAGTGGGGCGAGAGCGTCGAAGAGGAAAAGGAGAGAAAAAGCAAGAAAAACGCGGAGTGCTTAAGACTTTGAAGTAAAGGCCTATGGTATTTAAGAAACGACTACGGCGCTGCATTTTGGAGTAGGCGTGATATACCAGTCGAGTTGTGCGGTAGTTAAAGTGAGATACCGGAAACGGATGCGTCGACGATTACAAGACCCGGCATCCCGCACGGTAAGTCCACTTTTCCTCTCGAAAATTTTCCACTGGGATATCATGCAAACTTGAAAAAAAAACATTGCTCTTCGTGTTGCGTTAGAGGAAACGTGAATCTTTCTATTGTTATTATACACGATACCTTCCTAACATCCAAAAGTACTCTAGTTTTGCTACTTAAGGTGATACACCAATCGCATTACCTTTGAATCCAGTTTCTTTAACCCATTTTCATCGCTTGACGTCGCTGATTAATCACGAAAGCAATAGAATAAAATATTTTACGTTGATTAACAAGTTTATTTACATCATATATTTGGACTTGCTTGGCTAATAACTCACAATTTCATGAAAAATGTTTCAATTCCTTGCTTTGATATCAAAGCGACAGTATACGCGCGAACGTCGCGAGCCATCATAATCTATAATAATTAAATATTCCTCAATATGATTTACCATTGTTCTCGTAATTTTATCAACAATTTATGTAATGTTTCAGCGCTATGCTGCCGTTTATTTCTCGATACTACTTTGAACGGTACTATAAAATGTTTCGGGCTTTACGTGACAATGGCAGTCTCTCATAATTTGCAAGATTAGCGGCGATATATCATTCACTATTCTTTCTGTCCATCCCGTCCTGTCTTCACCTACTGAGCGTTATCACTACGAAGGTAAGACGAGGCTGGCACACGCAAATAGAATCAAGAGATCGATTTTAGCTGAAGCTCTTTGGAGCTTCTGATATCACGGTATCTAAGTAGATTCTTGTGAGCAGTTGATATATGTATAGCTTTCGATAAGTTTTCGACCAGGCCAATGCAGTGTGTACCGACTGGTACAAGCTGGCGCCACTTCATATCCATTGTGGGTTCGTGGGAAGTTTTCATTTGGTCTGCTTCCCGCTGTTTCTATCATCCTCAAAAGTGATTACACGATCGTGATGTACAAAGACCAATCGTCATAGATGAAACTTGTGATTCACGTGATATCTAAAGAGGGATGTTCAAAATAAACAAACAGGTGAGGTTTCAATTAATTTACTTTTTTGTGCATTCCTATCATCGGTAATTATCGTCATTCATCAGTTTAGTGCTTCTTCAAGAAACAGGAAAGAAGTACGTAAGACTTAATGATGAATTAAATAGAAGCAAGAGATTGAAGAACAAAAAGTTTGCGGATGCTGGAGTTTGACATTTGCGAATGTCGACACGCAGAGGTAAGGGTGAGGTCCTCGCGTCGAACGTTACCGAGCGAACGAAATACGTATGAACGTATAAGTACGTAGTGCCGTACACTTTATTCATATACATATAGTGTCGTTGAGGGTAAGAGGACACGCACATGAAGCTCATTAAAGCTCCCTCGCTTTACAGGAAAAACCTTACTGGTATACGGAGTAGAGCCGAGGCACTCCGGAACTGGGAAATTGTAGTGCAAATACACGACGTCCGGTTTGCGTTCTCTCTACTGGATTCATAGATGTTCCCGAGATGGAAAAAGAACTTTATGTATCTTTCTCCTCTTTCTCACAATTCTTTTCTTAGATTCTTTACACTCTTTTCCAAGTCTTTCAGTTTTATTCATTGTCATTCTTGTCCCTGGTTTCTCTCAACCCTTCTTATTCGTATTCGCATTGATATAGCGTATCAACATTAATTTTAAAAGAAATTTTAGTATTTTTTAATCCGTATTTTACTGCTTTCGAGTTTTAGTTGGTATTACCGTAAGTTGGTATAAGCTAATAATTGCAAATTCTAACAATGTAGAATTATTTTATATAAAAATCTGATTTTATTATTTTACAATTCTCTCAACTTTTTTCTTCATCCCTTGTAAGATGCGAGAGAACCACGCTTTGAATAATATATATATATATATATATATATATTCCAGTTGAAGGAAGGGGCATCGTCAGGATTTATGTCTATAGGTCATTTCCCATTATTATCCTCTTTATTCTCTCACGTTCCCTTTAGATATAGAAGCTCTCTCGTAGTAACAGCGGCAACCATTGCGAACATTATTTCTCTTCCTCGTGTTCGCCCCTCTCACCTCACCCCGTTCTTGCCCCCCTTCGGTAGCTTTATTTCACCCTCACGCGCCATTTTCCGACTATTCACGGAAAGGTTTGAATCGCTTACCTGTATCCCCTGAATTTATCATACCTTCATGGGGTTACTGTTCAGCCGGTTGTCCAGATTTACCAACGAAATCACGACCATCGAGAGCCTTGCGTGTTTGCGTGTCGGTTGCATTAACACGCATTCTCTCGCATTCATGGATATGCGGCCACCACAAATACTCCAGTGTAGACGAAGCGTGTTCGTGCGAACGCGCAAAATTAGCGTCGAATGATCACATTAATAAAATCAGTGTTGGACTGGGCACGGATTGTCCGTTCAATCACTGGTTGCTACACCAATGCATTCGGACATCCAACCCCCTTGCGACCACGTTGCAATCCTACCTCTATATGCATTCTACTCTCATCCATCTCGTTCGCTATTAATGTAAACCGCGTGCGCCCAACTCTGTATTGTATTTGTGTACACATACAGTGGATACGAGGGCGGTTTTGACTCCTCGCACGTTTCCGTGACCATTGTTCGTTATCAAACTATTCAATATATTCAAGAGTTTGAGGATGACCCACGGTGCCTCCCTTGTTACATAACTGCAGTCCGGAACTATATCATTTGTCAAATTAATTAACAATCGCAGTATTCAGCGAACTGCTCTTTAATTATTTATTCGTAATTTTGCCTTAATTCGACTGCTTCTTCATATCAAGTGTCTATGGGGATAGAAGTTATATAAACAAAGATTTGGGTGCACAGGGGAGTGTCGACTTTATCCCAAAAACAAGTAAATCTTTTTTTTTGTATTCTTTAACTTCAAAAAACTGTCTGGAGAGCCACTGTCACGCCCTGAATTTTAGAATTTTTCAATGGCGTAGCTATATAGCTTTCATATTATTTTTTTAATCGAAATTTATTAAATAGGAGTTCCCTGATGATGGTAGTCCGGTGATGGTTCAAATGAATTATTAAAAACCACTGATATTGTAACAGTTCACGATAACAGATGTATTAAAAGTCAAATTACAGATTATAATAGAAGTATTGAGTAAGCACGCTCTTAGTTTACGTTCAGGGTTTGAATTTAAATTTTCTTGTTTTGATTATGCAAATAATGTAGTCAGTTATTATACGCACTGGATTTAATTTTAGGTTAAGTTTTGTTTAACAATGTCAAATTGTTCGGGAATTTTTTGAATCGAATTATGCACGAAGGGACGTTAACCGAGAGCGATTTGCAAGTTTATTTTAATACCGGACATGATCGACGTTATCATCGAAACACGAGATACATTTTTATAATCTTTGAGTTATATTATTACGGAATAGTCATTAGTGCGCGGCATTCCACTTGCATACAATTGGAATTTACCGTGTACGCGGATCGGTTTTCCGAGTGCACTGAATGGTGCTTAGGATTGTCGTCAATCTACGCAGTTAAAATTCAACGGTTTCAATGACGATTGGTGTGGACCAGTGTTGACCCATTTGGTATTAACAGTAACACTTTTCACATTGTTAAATTTACACAAGGCAGTGTGATGCAGTTATTCAGCTGTCACTTCAACATTTTCAACACATTTATCTTCAGGAGCAGTAGATTAAAAACGATCATTTGTTCACCAATCAATGCCGAATTGAATTTCATTGATCGATTTTCAAGTAAAATGCATTGAAAGTTTTGAGTTTATAATGCAAAATGGACACCTGCTGTTAAACATGGGTCATTAATATGGTCGTCGGCGTAGACTCGTATGGATACCACGCGTAGGTTTGATTTTTAACTGAAGATTATTAACAGTGCACGGAGATCAACTTATGATCATTTATTTACGATGCTGACTGACGTCGGGCTTAGTAGAGATCTTTGAAATTTTTCAAAGGTCAACTCTTTGCTTGTCACCTAGGTGATAAGCAAAATTTCGGACGTCTGAAAGGCCCGTAGCCTCTTGCTGGTCAGCTTGAGACTGCTGAGGTAAAGACGGCACTAGGTGTGTTACAAAAATAACGGTAAAATGAGTATAAAAATAGTATTAGGCTTAGCACAATTAATGCACAACCATAAGCGATAGGCAGAGTGTTTGCAAGACAGCGTCTGCTGGTCAGTATAATATTGCAGGTAGAGCGATATGCGCTTGAGCTTAATGCTGCAGGGAATATATTTGATTATAAAACAAATTAATAATTTACCCAAAATGTATAATTCAATCATGTCTGACAATTGTTGATTTTCAATAAATTTGTCATCAAATAGAATATTAAAAGGATGAGTTAAAAAATGTTCAGACGTAACATCACGGACATTCCTGTTTGTTCGTGTGACGGAAAATTTAGACTCCAGTTAAGGTTATTTATAAAAAAAAAAACAACGCCAGCTGTGATCACGACTCATAACTCTACGATATACAATGTTAAAATTATTGATGATGTAAATGTAATGACCAAGCAAACTCTGTTCTACTCATAATTAAGAAATCCCCCAAAGCAATAAATATTTTTTGGAAACATTGCCAAGTCCTGTAGGACGAAACGTCCTCTCGCGATATCAACGTTCCAGCAGCCATTATAGATATGATATTAAACGGACTCGGTATGACAAAAACAATCTGCTCTAGGAATTGTGGATCCTTCTGGTGCCCAGAATGCTTCTGGTAATGGTACATTAACCCTCGTGGTCTGACATCTATCCGACAGGGTTCTTACACTCTTAGAAATCGGGGGTTAAAATCAACCCTACACAGTGTCCAGATGGATCTACACTGACGACTGAGTTAACGACGGATGTTACATAGCTCGTATATGTTTGCATTATAACCTCAAAACTTTGATCACATTTTACTTGAAAATGGATGACTGAAATTAAAATATATTTTAGGATTTTATTTGTGCCACAATACTGCATTGATTCCTACCAATTATATTTATTTTCATCTACTTATCCCGAACATAAATGTGTTTAAATTTTTCAGGTGGGAGCCTAATTATTTTAACAAAATTGCTTGTTTGAATTGAATACCGTAAACCGATATCACTATTGACACGAAATAGTTCCACATTGTTAAATAGCCCATGCCAATCACCTCAAATACACTGGATTTGAAACTTTGTATCTATATACCATAAAGGTGGTGTACCGAATAAACCATAGAATAGCATGCTGGCTCATCCCCCAATCTTACAGCCATACCGGTGTTATACCTTACGGTTGCAGATACAAGAGGTTCTCTCACTAGCACCATTCAATGTTTCCAGCTTGGTATATAATTAACGAGATCCGAGATATAACGACCCGACGACGATGTCCCGCCACTTTGGTCGAACAAAGTCCCCATTATCGTTATTACTACTCGTCGCCGCGTCGTCGCGGCTTATCTCCGTGACAGGCACGCGATGTTCGAGAATTTAGATAACCCTCCTTCTTCTTGAACCATCGCTTAGACCCCACCACTGCTTTTCCACCCCAGGGCAAGCTCTGAATTGTCCCCCGAAGGTTTCAGACAGCGATAGTGAAAGAAAAGAAGAGACTGGGCTAGAAAGAATGGAAAGAAAGACGACAGGGGGGGTAGAAAGAGGGACGATGAGGAGAGCGTGCTCTATAAAAATGAAAAGAATGAAAATAATACAAGAATACGAGCAAGACGGACGTTACTGATACTTAACGGTCTCGCGCGCGTACGTTCGGGCACCCTGGCGAACAAGCACCGCGTGCAGCGAGCCGTAATTTTTACAACACCTCGCGCCTCGCGGCTTATAACGGGCTGCCTCGCTGCTCTTTTTATTTATTTTTATCAACGGTTTACTGCGCGACTCGTATGCTTATTCTACAGCAGGTGTAATTGTTTGTGTGTGTGTGTGTGTGTGTATGCGCGCGTGTGTATGTGAATGTGTGTACTTATTGGGTGGTCTACGGATACGAGATATACGCATACATGCACAATTACTACTACAAGTATGGAAAGAGCCGCAGAGTGTGTCCACTAACGATTGATGTTTGCGGCAAGAATAACACACTTATACGCGCACGCGTATACCACGGTGCTACGGTCACGTTGCGGAAAATGTTTGAACAGAGTAGCGTGATAAAATTTCATGACGTCAAGCTATTTCTTCTACTTGAATGCGAATAAATAGAAGAATAAGGAATGAGATGGAAAGGTAAAAGGTCTAAAGATGTCCTTGATAGTACTGAGATATAAAGATTTTTTAAATTAAATTTATGGATTTAAGGGACACGATTACTTAAAGTTTTAATAGGCAAGGCCTACACGAAGTCAGCTCCTATTAAGATAATGTGCTACACGTTTTTATCGTGATTTCTCGCTCGACTGCGATACCCAATAGTGCTACCATCTGCCGGTAGCTCAGTCGGTAAAACATATCGTCTTAAGTTTATTTCGTTACTTACTCTTTCGGATAATGGTTGATAGAAGTTAACTGTAGAATTGTGAGGCGCACTTTTTTCCTGTTATATCCGACAGTTTAACAGTTGCACTAAAAATTGGATAATAGTTTTTGTTTCCGACGGAGTTGTGTTTCGTTTGAACGATAATCAATTTCACTCACGGGACAAATATCAAGTGACAATTTTTTTAAAATTGGCATAACACCATCCTGTAGGTGAATGAAAATTGATCGAACAGGTCCTCCGTTAAATGAGAGGATAGTACATTTTCTTGAATTTACGCCAAATAGAGAAAATAACTGGAGTAGCTAATGTGACCGAAAGAAAAATACAAGTTCATGCGATATAGAGTACTCGTAGAGTACTAGAACGTTGTTACTATCGAGAAAGCAGCAGCTGCAAGAGCAGCAATAACCTCGTACTCTCGGGCGAGTTCGCGTGTTCACCTGTCCATGAACAACGGATCGGGGTTAGGAAACAAAGAGCGATTGCAAAGATAGCCGTGCGGTAACAGTGATAATAGAGTACAATTACAAGAATGCCGACGGGGATCGCGAGCGTCCGTCGTTATATCTCCTCTATCCTATGTCTTCCATCTCCCTCTCGTTCCTCGACGTCGTCGTCCTGGTTCACCGTTTCTCATCCCCATTTTCCTTTGGTCGAGCGAAATCGATCGTCAAAGAGACTCGAGGACGTTTGCGCTGGGTCAAACTGATTCAATGCCATTGATGCACGTATGCATAGTCATACACCATGCAAGCATTACATTGACCTATCTACATATTAAAACTTGAGTAATGATTTCATTCAACGTCACACGGAAGCTGCACGCACTACTATAATCATCAAGATTATAATAAACGATAAGGAGATGGTGAAAATTCCATATCTGTGATCGTGATCTCATTAAATTAGCTCTTGACCATCTTCAGCAGTAAAAACAAAAGAACTTCACCTCATCAACTTGGAAAATTGTCCCTATTCCATGATAAAATTTATATTGTCTTGACATAACAATACAAATATACTAATAAAGAAGTACAAAAAATTGTACAGTCGAATAATCTATAACGCATAAAGCTAGTTCAGTAAATAAATAAAAAGTAATTGAGAATATATATCAACAATTAACAGGTAATCAAAGAACGATATCACGCCATCTTATCTAGAAATGCCAATTGGCAGGATAAATGTTCGTACGGTATACCACCGAACTGTCTATACCATATAAACCCTCGTAACATTGGCCATCAAGATCATCGGAGGCGAGGGGGGTCTAGATCTCGTTTAACAAGATGATAGGCCTTTCGAATCTTATCTGCTATTCGTATACTCGCATGTCCTGTAAGCCTCGAGATCTTTACGAGGTTTAACGAGTTCCCTCGACTGCCCTTCATTCGATTAGAGCTCTGACCAGTCCCCTGCTGTTAGGGTTACTGTCTGACGTAAACGGATTTTACTACTGCTACTGGCCACTACGAAACGTGCGTTCGAAACCTGCAGCCTACTTCTGGTCAGCTTGATATAATCACAAAGATAACTACTGAAAATCGTAAGTGGGAGGATTTAACGCGTGGATCTAATTTTGCATTGAACAAGAGATACGATAGTGGTTTTCTATATTACTCCATTATCTCCGTACTAACTTGCCACTGGTTATCATTATATCACATGGTTCATGACTTTCAATGATATACAAGATAATGGTGATGCACCGTTATGTTCTCTCTTTAACTGGCGTTATTGAATCCTCCGCGTCATCAACTTCAACGAGATACGAGCTACGTCGTTTTACCGTGAAATTACAGAGTCTTGGAGGGTGAATTGCGAAAAACCACTAGCAGCGCCATCACCACTGCTATTAGCCTTTGCAGTGAAAGGGAGTACTAGGCTCGGTACCCCATCGCAGACGCAATAAGCAGTAAATCAAAACACTACCTTTTCCGCATCGCATGTAGATAGAGGCCAACCGTGCCACAAAAAAGAATGAAGCCGAACGAATAAACACACGAGAGAGTAAGAGAGAAATAACAAACGGAAGGAAAAAATGGAAAGGATAAAAAGAAAAAAAAAACACATTTAGTTGGTTTATAACAGCGGTAACAGCAGGGTCAATATACATATAGGCTTTCTTTCTCTGTATAGTTATACAGAAAATGATAATTCATTTTTAATATAACATGGCCTATACGATAACGTAACAATTTGAAATAATTGTCATGAAAATGCCTTTCTCTCTGGCATGAAACAACGATTGATAATATCTTATGGAGGTTATAATTAAAATAATGCCCTTTAGGTTCGATATACAATTCCGTTATTCTATATGGACACTTTAGTTGTTCGACTGTAGGTCACAGTTTCGTAGGCAAATATCACGAGATCGAGTCAATCGAGAAAGCTAAGTAAATGAGAACGTTGACACAATTACAGCTTTCATTATTTCATGCACGACGGAATACTCTTGAAACTAGGAGCTTAGCTTCTGTTTGTCTGATAAGAATTCTGATGTTTATTCACTTTTAAATACCGAAAAACCGAACCGAAAAATGTAAGAATACATTTTTTAACTCGCAGGTTTTCCTAGGACATGTTTATTCGGATAATTCAAACGTTATAAGACGATCTAAACGGCCGATGCCCGCCACACTGGTGTAAGAGAGATAGAAAATGAAATTTTGAACAAATCTCACTAGGTAGCAGCTAAAATTCTGAAAGAAAGTTTAACATTTTAGGCTTTGGATCGTGGAATATCACATAGCTTGAAGATTTGCTTTTTTATGAAATCACCAGAGCTATCACCGGCCCTTAAGACAATGTCAATCGTTTCCGTTGGACATCTTTGACAGTCTCGAGATTTCAACAATCCGTTGAAATTTTATGTGGATCAATAGCAATATCAGTATCCTATATGTTGCAATGCAACATTGCCCATTTTTGCTTCTAAAAAGTGAATAACTTCGAGAAATTCCCATTGCCTTTCTGGATAATATGTAAATTGATTCGCGATGATTAACACACTGATGTTAGTCAGTTCATGATGTTCAAGGTTTCAGCAATGACATGGTCACTCTTGCAAGAGCTCGGTCGAGCTTGCACTGCTGTCATGAAGTTGCTCTTTATCTTTCCATTCCACCAAAGCGAGCAAGACAGCTCTGCTGTGGTTGAAGTCGTCCTTCTTGGTAAGAGACATTAGACCCGCGAGTTCGATCTTCCAATCACCGAGGCGGGTTTTCCCTAGCACGAACATCGATGGAAGATTTTCTGTGTCTGTGTTTTCAACCTCTGGGCCACCGATGTATTACCTATCGTGGAATTGCACCGGTAAGAGCAGGTGGTAGCGTCGAGAAGATACGCGCCAATGAAGCGAGGAACGATAGGGATTTGCCAAAAAGGATCTCTAGACCCGGAAGGTGCTCCCAGCATAGAACAGAATTTACTTTCACCAACTTTTAACGGTTCTCACGAGAGCGACAAGAGGAAGTGGTGGAAATAAAACGATCGAAAGAAGTCAAAATGGGTGAAAAGATTACATTTTTTCCGAGTTACGTCTCTCGGAAGTAGACAGAACAAGCAGACAACTCAAGTTCACGATAGTCCGATGACTCGGTGACATTCTTTATTATCATTTTTCCAGTGAATCGAGGAGCGTTCGGGAGGCTTCTTTCATCGTGAGATTCGATATAGATGTAGTACATCAGAGTGACAGCTTCCTTGAAGGTAACGAAATGTCGAGACAGGAACGTTATCAACGTTGGTATTGCTTCTCGGTTCTTGTCGTTTTTTTGCTCCGTGAATACCGTCGTAAGAATAATAATTAAAGAGTATTCCGATGAAAGAAAAACTGATCAACGAGGGAGTTGGTAAATTGACATTTTCGAGACATTGTTGACCATTGCATAGATTTAGCAAGATTAGCTTCGTTAACGTTCACCGGGTTATGGTTCGGTTTGTTTACTTAAAACGAAATGTTCATACGAATTACCAAATGCAATACTCAACTGCGACTTGTAAAACTTTTATTCCTGTTCATATAATAGCAAAAGTGGCAAACTGTTATCAAAGAAAATCTGTAGAAGCTCTTCATTGTTTTCAGAATTGCCACTTGTCCAGCCAACTTTTTTCCAGAGTAATCAGGATTTATATTGCAAGCGCGATCGTATACACCGGTCAAAGTTTTACGCGAGGAAACACTTTGTCGGTTCCACAGTTTGGATCTACAGTTACGAGTGGTGCCCTCGAGCTTGCTCGTGAGAGTCAGCAATATAGAATCTCGCTATATCTGTTGCCCGTGCACGAGGTAGATGTAGAAGGGTGCAAGCGGAGACGAAAGCAGAGGTAGAGCGAGAGAGATCTGAGCGAGACCAGCCTGGTTTTCCCCGTATTTCAGATACCAGCAACTAACCCAAGGGCTCGCACAGGCCGTTCGTCGATGGAGGGAAGGGGCTTGAGCTTTCGAGCTTGTGCAGCTGCGAATGCATCCGACAGTAACGCGAGGGGGGATTGGATATCCAGCAGGGTTCTGAAAATTGGGATTCGGTGGTTCGAAACTCTATCTCACTCTTTCGTTCTACCCCTAGCTTCCTCTTACCCTGCATCCCTTGTTCGCCAGCACTTTAGCTGGAACGTGCTAGCTCTCAAAGATTTATGGAGGAAGCGGAAGTATTTCCCGGGAAAATATCGTCCGAAGCCGGGCACCCACTCGTTCGGAAGCATCGAACACCACTTCTCTATGGTAACTGTCGAAGATTTGTGGGCCTCCTGCACGTCGCGCCACACGCTCATCTAGTCCAGCGTGCACCTCCGTCGGTGCTCTATGTGCACCTTCCTCTCGGCTCATTTTTAGGACGGCCAATTCGTTACAACGCTTGCTCTTTTCGCTGCTTCCCTCTGCTCAAAGTGCTTCTCACGGCCACCCTCTGAAATAACTATCACGAAACGAATACTTGCGTGATCTATTAGAGAAAGATTCCAAAACTTATTCAAAAGATACGGTTTCGAGCAGTTATTAAAATTAACACATTTCTCGTTGATTTATGATATTTACCGAAGTCATTACAGTTTTATTAACTTTATATTATTCTATATTAAAACAGGTATGAAATAGAAATTTGTGCTTAACGACTTTGAATATAAGTTTGAATGCAAATTGTAACACATACAACTAGGGCTTAGGATACAAGTTGCAAATACATTATTAATGAGAAACTATTGTCCGTACAAAAAATAATCCACAACCTTTTTTATAAAGAATTCTTTCCTCTTAAATTTCGAGCTGATTGATTTTTCTCCTAAGACTATCGAGAAATTAGCTATCGACAAATAACTATTTATCGATATCCAATACGGTTGTCTATTGTATATCGAGTTAAAAAAATCGAAAAATCGGTTTTCGCGTTATATTAAAGACATTAAATGAAGTTTCGCCCTTTACTGATTGTACAAAGACCTCCGAAGATTGGTTTCACTGTTTATCCTGTAGAATCTTTCTATTTATACAGAAAATAGCGTTGTATGTCCCTCTGGTTGGTCGCATTAAGTTCTGATAGCATCATATATTTACCGAGTACATAAATATATAATATAAACACATCCATGAGATGGCTGAGAGAATAGAAGCAGCAAGGAGTGCAGAGAAAGCAACTCGATGGTGTGATCGCATTGGCAGAGATGCAGCATTATCGGAAACTGCATTATCGACACGTAAACCAGCCTACTACTAGAACCTCGCAGTTCTACTCGCTCGTATCGAAGCCCGAAGTTCTCTCCCCTTCGACTACCGTGCAATACTAGAGCTCGATAGCGTACCAGGATAACTCGGCTTGCCCGCCTTGAACGTTGATTATTGTTCGATGATCGGCCGGAAATACACGCTGGCATCATACTCCCTTCCTCTGCCTACATATTCCTGCTAAATCCACATATTCCTGATGGTCTTGTCGTCGACAAGGAGACCCGTCCATCTCACTTCCTCTATACACTCATCTCTGAGTACACTGAATCTGCTATCAGCTCATCGAGCAGACAGAATAATAGCGGATGGTGAGACATCGCCTCCTCTGGACCATAAGCTGTATTATGAACGTATATTCAACTTTGAAGAAAACGTGATATCGGTATAATACCCTTAAACGTGCCATATGATGGAAAGCATCAACCCTAATGTTTATCTCTCCGTACAGAAGACATTTAAACATCATATGGATATTGGTGAAAGCCCCATAATTATATCATATCATCGTGTTATAATACAAAATCAAATTTCAATCAAATTTATTAACACATGGGCAAGTTTACTAGATATATCTACCTCGGTAACAACTCCACTAAAACCCCAACGTGGATGAATAACGCTACCTCATTACAATAATTTACCGATGCAACTCGACAGCTTTGCAATGCATAATATAACACGTCTTCAATTAAAACATATTAAACCAGCAGTACTTTTCATTTTCAGTTTTGTCATGAAAGTTTTGGCCTGATGTGTCGAATTTAATGATATATCAATTTATCGATTCTGACAGGAATAAAAAGACGATATAAACAAGTAGGTTTAATATTTTATGTCTATTGAAGAGAAGAATATGAGCCTAGAAGAAAATAAATGAAAAAGCTCTGAGAGAGAAAGTAAGCTGGAAGTCAAGAGAAATTTGATTGAATTGCAAAAATTGGTCCGAGATGCAGATTTATCGATCACAAAAATTCGGAAAAAATACGATAGAAATGTAAAGAGGAAACGCAGACGATGTATAGATGAGAGAGGAGTGAGAATACCCGCTGTGCCAAATATGAAACACGTTAGCGCGAGTGACGAGTATGGGAACAACTACGAAAACGTTCACGTCATCGTACTATATACGACGACTACCACGATGGTAAATTATACGGCAAATTAGGAAACGATGCCAGACGCGATAAGCCTCGGTCGTCTGTCGTTTTACAATTTGCTTTGCCTTTTATATGGTAGAAAAACATTACTCTGCGGGTCTACATGTACTCTGTACATTGGTTGACGCATACTCGATCTATCAAAAGTTACGACGCCATACGCTATTAACGTGAGCCAAGCTTGAACTGACCTCGAGACTTCCGTTACATTTTACACGAAATGCTAAAGCAGGCATGCGATATTGAGCGCGAAATGGATGGAAATAGTTTTTAAAAAACGTTGAATTACCACAGATGGCCGACGCTTAAAAATCTATAAAACGTAGACGTTGCACAAAGCTCCTCTGTAAGAAAAAAAGTGCAGCGATCCATATTGGTTTCTTCATACAGAAAGTTTAATGGACGATGGACCAAAGTACGAGGGAGTACAACGAGCAAGGTCTATTACATTTATTAATATATTGCTGGATTACATTTCGTGATACAAATCCGTTTATCCGGGTATCATACAAACCCGAAACCCAATTTTGAAGAAATTCTGGTCATCCCAAAATTGCAAAATCCCATAAAAAATACTGTTTTCAATATATTCTAATGACAATTGCAGAAAATAAAAAAAAATTTGCTTGTACGTTGTTGCTTGTATGTATACATTTAGGTTGGTAGTTTAAGTCATTATCGAGTTACAGGCTTAACGTGTTTTCAAGGTAGAATTTGTAATAAAAGCATTGTTCAATTTTTGAACGCAGGACCTAGTTACACCGAACCAAATAGTGTCATCATAATAGAATTCAATACGAAACATATACCAATGAAACGTCTAATAAACCGACTTTCAATTGTACGCAACCTAATAACTATTCAAGGAGGATTCCATAATACTCCAGATACACTAACCACTATGTTACAAAGAGTGAGGCAATTGAAGACGAAAACTGATTGAATGCGTGAAACTCCGAGTGCACATGCACAGGATACGCGGATCTAAAGTCTACAATGTTTGCCAAAGCAAATGAAATTCTATTTCGTGAATGTATACCGGTATGTAGACTGTACGATTACGATATTACGATCTGTCAGGTGGTACCAGAGGATATAACGCCTGGTACACGGTAAACTACACGAGTGTACACAAGAATATATATGGAGTAGGTGTAGCTTTGGCACGTTGTACAGAGGAGCAATGAAAATGCCACGAGGTATATATGCAGCCACCCCCGAGAAATCAAGTAAAACTATTAACTAATTCTCCTTTCCGGCTTAAGGCTAGTCCGTTCTAGAGAGACATGTTCAACCTCGTTCTGGCATTCACCCGGATAACGTTGTAGCTCTTGGTGCCTCTCTACCCACTTTATCCCTCTGTCTCACTCGTTCGCCCGACCGGCCACTAAAACCCAACTTCGTCCACTGCTGAATATTCAGACGCAGCTACCACGGCGTACTTCGACCGTCCGGCTTTTGCTTCGTTTCGCTGTTACCACTTCCGGAGGATGACTGGGGTTGCGAACGCTCGGTACCAACCCTGTGACTAGCTTCATATTCCTCCGCGAACTGGTATATACCGTATTCCCAGTTTCCCCTCATCGACCGCCGAACTTCCTTTTGACTCACTTTCCATCTCGCTCGCTAACCTCATCTCAAATTAACTTAATTGAGTCTCTTGGGACGAGCGTTTGGGTCCCTCTTTTCAAAAGCCTCGAAACGACCACCCTTTATTCCTTTGTCTAAAATTTGTATGGAATATTCATACAATTGTCTAGCCAACTTCATTTCGTATGGCGTTGAAGTATTCCATTTTGGCGTAGATAACGATAATCACTTGGGATCAGTTGTGGTAAAACCGTTATACGACTAAACCTAGATAAGTCTTTGATGTGTTTACTTAGTAAACTATCTTTCGAGTGTGTCCACGGAATATTTATGCAACGAATAAACGTTCCAACCACCGCAGTACTTGAATAACCTAAATATATCTATGAATTCAACAACGTTACCGAATTATCAGACTGTAGTTAAGCAAAAGTTACTTATTTGTAACGATAATTAAATTCATAGCAGAAAAAAAAATCCCGAGTGTTCGTATTAGCTCGAAACTGAGGAGGCCGAGTGAGGTTAGTAAAAAAAAAAAGGTGGTCGACACGCAGAGGTTGAAGGAGTGCCTAGTGACCACTGGTGTTATTCACCAACTACAATCCAACATCGCATACAATATTGTACATTATATAGTTGGGCTATTTTTATTTCCTCGGCATGCCCGGCGCACTTTCCGATAAGACTGTAGATACGTTTAGAGTTGATACTGTACAGCAGCGGGCAATATACATACTGGCAGTTAATTATATCACCGGCCCATTAGCGTGCCGCGCGCCGCTAACGCACGATTGCAATGTCTCTTTATGCAAGAGGGGGTAAAGGTTGGCTTTTCCACCCGAAGTAACTGGGTGGCCACTGCCTTTCTACATTCCCTCTAACGCTTTGTTCCAGAGGTCGAGCTTTCACTGCTGTACAACCTGATTCTCGGACGCGTACGTTTTCCACACTATTTCACCATACATACCATGGCGCACATACACACACAAACACATACACATGCGCGCGCGCGCGCGCGCGCTGAGAGAGAGAGTACCGGGCAAGGCCGCGCGCAAATACTGCCGGTAATTACGTTACACAAGGAAATTACTAGTTACCGCTCACCCTTGCGCTGTACTCTCTACCTCGTCAAGTTTTATCCAATTAAGGGATTACTTCGACACGATGTAGCCGAACACCTTTTTTTTTTTTTTAACTAATCGTCCTCGTACTCTGCGCGGGACTCACCCGTTCGACGAGCCTTTTTCAGCCAATGACTCTTCATGGGAAATCGTTTTTAGTTGATTGAAGTTAAATTACTGTATTTATAGGTTACGTAAGTGAGATTTAGAAAATTTAGAACGCAGCGATGAAGGTAAAATGCATTGAATGATTCCATCAGAACGAGTTTAAGCTTTATATCGAACAGGCGATGTTAAATAATTAATTTTTTCACTAAATTGAAATATTTTTATGTATTCAAAATACATTAATTTGTTTTTTTAAGTCTTGTTAATCAATGATCCAATTGTTTTCATTTTCTATGTAGTTACTATGCGGTTAAAACATGAATGTACTTTGTATTCTCTCTATTTTTATACTAAATATGAATAAATATTTTGAAAAAATGAATTTTCAATAAAAATTGTATAACTGGGCTGCGTTTGTTGAGCTACAACAGGTTTTATCTTTTTTTAAGGTTGTTCTTTCACGCTATGAGAAGCGGAAGTTCCTCGTATGTGGTTTGTGGCGTGTGGGTCAGACGCAGCTAGTCAGAGGAAGATCTGACGCAAGTCAATAACTCCGCTCAGACAATCGCAGAGTTCTCTTTGAAATATTGAGTGGCAATACTTTTTGATGAGATATACCGAATCGTTAAAATCCAGAGAACACTTTGGTCCTGTATTTCAAACGTTATCTAATCGACTGGGACGAAAAATGTACAACGAATGCATTGCACATTTAAATATTCGAGTGTTAAATATTAAACAATTATTATTTTAACAATATATTCGGCGATGGAGACTCAAATGTTACAGTTATTATGATTTTTCACTATAACTGTTACATATAAAAAATTAAGATATTTATCTAATCGCGATACTCATGTAAGAACTACTTTAAATTGTTCTTTTCAAAGAATTGTATACTTTTAGCCTCGTAAAAGAAAAAACAAGAAGATTAATGAGCAAGTAATCTCGGTGGAATTTCTTAATTCAGCATCTCGTGACAACAGTCGCTGGCAGGTGAACGTGTAAAAGGTTGAAGAGAAGAGTGGGCATGAGTATGAAAACGTATATCTTACAGCAGGTACGTGAAACGTATGTCAGCATGTTCGAGAATTAAGTGCAACATGGATCGAGAACGGAGATATCGTAACTGATCGTGGCACGGAGCGATCCGAGCAGGTACTACCTACTTCTATAGAAGCATTACCTAGGAGGTATGTATATCGTAGCTACTAGGAGTGCTGGGGGAGAGGCGGAAATCGTACAAGGTAATGTTTCTCCCGGCGGGCCTCGAACACCCGGGCTCTTGGTACAAGGACGTCTGGCGTCGCGACGTCGCCGTTTGCCTATACCTGTTGTACAGTACGTATACCATAATATTGTACAACCACTGAAGTAGAACCAGTCGCACTTCTTTTTCAATCACAAAAATTATACGCTTGGGACATTTTTTATCTATTGCAAATTTTTATTAATCGTCTTGTAAGTCTAACTTCAACATTTCACGTCTGTCGACTATATTTACGACGTTAAAAAAAAACTTAATCCGCATCTTATCACTTTTATATCCAATTATAAGACAAAAATATAATAAAATAATAAATTTTTGCATAAAATAACAATTGGCTAATTGTTTATTGTTCTATTTTTGCAGTATTATCGTTGTCATTTAGAAATGTATCGTTCATTGGACCGTTTACGTTAACCTAAAGTTTTAAACAAAAATTAAAAATAATATTAATACTTAAACGTCATTACAAGAATATAAAATTAAGTTTAGTATCTCTATATTTTGTTTATCTCATGTGCCGCTAATTCTTCACCGGAGTACGACCTAAGTTATTTAGTTTACGACTGTATTTATCTTAACTCTTTTATGTCCAAAAACGATAGATTGTCATTTTTGTTGTTGTTGTTTTTTTCAATTGGTTTGATAATCTTAGAAGGATATGTAATGAAAAAAATGTTTTCGTCCACCATAAAAGTACATTTTAGGTGAGATGTTCCATGTCCAAAGTAGGCAAAGTATGCATACGATAGGAAGCCTCAGGCGGTAAGAGAACCCAGCAGCATCAAGTCGAGTGACTGCGCGGAACGGAATCCTCGTCGAGTGGCTGAGCGACAAGGGTCGTGCCCCACGCCTCGACCGACTAACGGAGCGAATAGTCGTCAGGCGAAAAAAAAACAAGGAAAATGGAAAAGAGCAGAGCAGCTTGGATCAAGCTAGGCCTCTGATAGTTGCATGGCTCCGACTCTACTAGCTCGACGCGAGAGCCACGACACGAACGCATTACCTTAATGCGACCCAGAAAAGCTCTTTTATTACGCGGGCGAGCAGCAGCGGTACTCCGATACGCGGCCCGTATCACTTGCTAGGTACACACGTAAAAAAGCTTTCTAAAACCAAACACAACGCTCTGTACCTACTCCACCAATACCATTTTTTTCTGACTCTTTTGCATCATATTCTCATTTAAGCGACCACCATTAAAAAAAAACTGTTCACTTCAATTCATTTTTTTTATAGTTGCAACCAAACTATTTTTCCTGTAGTAAAAAAGGTAGTGGGTTCATCATAATTTGATAATAAACTCGAAAGGTTTTTATCCGCAAATGCCAAGGTTTCGTAAAAAAATTTATTTAATGGAAAATAAATCAAAATTTTGTACGAATGAACGACAGATTCTTGTTTCGATTTAAATCGGATTTCTTCGAAGTAAATTTTAGAAAGAGCCAATAGACACTTTTGTAAAAAAAATGCTTGTATCAATTCGAAGGAGCATTTCTCCAAAATAGTTAAGGGCTAACAAGGGACACTTGAACGTGGCCACATAAATGGTAAAAAATCAAAATGTAAACTTTCATTTCGAGTCATGAAATCGTATATTCGAATACGATTGTAAAGAAAAAAATAAAATGGAATACGATTCGAAGATATGACAAAATAAATTGATCACTACAGAGACAACGGTTCACCTGATAAATAGTTTTATTGAAACACGAACGTACACAACGGCTCATACTGATACCGCAACGTACTTGAAATTTTTATCAATACATCGTAAAAGGAAGTACAAGTACAAGTGCAACTGGCAAGCCGTCGTCACTAAAGTATGTATAGAGCCGTGTAACCGGAGGGTGATGGCCTCGCATTGATTGGTAAGCTGTTTCAGTTTCAATCAACGTGAGCGTTGCCCGTGTCAAGGCTTATACGCGGTGTGTGCTAACGTCGGGACTTTCATTATATCCACTTTATTATTACCAGATGTGAGTATCTGTGCTTTTGATAGAATGTCTAGAATAGAACTATCTCTTGGTTCCTTTTACAGTTTAATAACGTATCTGGCTAGCTATTCCGCTGCTTTTCTTATGCATTCAGAGATCACATTCGAGCCGTCCATTGGTAGCTACTGGGGTCAGCGAGGCTCTCGCAAAATTCCTGAATGGGATTTAACAGGAGTTTCGTCCAACCAACGAGTTTTGCAAATGAAATATATCGTCGGGATGTGAAACGTTGAATTAAATAGAACTGGACGAGCGTACGCAAATGCTTGACGTACGAGTCGGTATCTCTTTCACTCGACATCGTTGTAACAATACGAAAAGTAATCAACGCGCTACAAGTGGAAAATGTGAAATGCCCGAAAATATTTCGAGAAACACAAGTGCACCTTGCCACCGTAACCATTGCTAAATGTAGCGATGTTACCTAGAAATTGAAAAGTAACACGAAAAAAAAAAAAAAAAACCAATTATCGACCCTCTTAATTACAACTGCATCGATAATTATTATCGATTGGAGTAGCATAAAGGTGAGGTCGTGACAGCTACGGTAGTTGAATTGTGTGAATCTCGGATGGAACGAGGCGCGAACCGAGAAGCTTCATTCGCGAGTTGCGTTCAACGGAACACAGAGAAGAAGCTAGGGGCACGGTATAGTGCACGGGGCCATGCAGCTCGGCTGACCGAGTTTGTGTTGGTTGGAGGTCCCATTGATTTCTTGGGCCATGTCAAGGCTGCACGCGAGAACCTCCCGTGCCCTCGTCCGTCCCCCTCGCTGCTTGCAACGAACGGCGTCGTGGCGGCCTCCTATACAGCAGCAGCAGTTGCAGCGGACTCTGGTTATTCGCGTCACCATCGACGCCAAACTCCTCGTTGCATTCACTGTTCTTCTGCTTTGTCTACATCACCCGCAAGGGATAGTCACTCCCCTCGCTTATTATAGCTGAGTCTTGTAACGTACTTACTCGGCATAATGTACAATCAAAATTGATCTGTACTTCCACAAAAAAATGTTTAAATGCAACAACAGAAGCGCTCGTGGAAACATTACTAATTTCCTTCGCAAAATTCTGTTGGATTGTTTGCTTTTTATTGTATGCAATTCGTCTAATAGAGATTTATCGAAGACGCGACAAGGGTAGTTTACCGTATCCACGTTAAATCTGACGCGCTAAATTGACTGATACGCTGCAGATGAATTATGATCGATAGATATATCAGTGTCCGGGGTGTGGCCGATCGTCTAGTCAGCGATGTATGCACAAAGTTCATATGTGTTTATCCATTAGAACTGTACTTACAAGTATACCATCGGACTCGTATTTTGTTGACAAAAGTAAAAGAAATATAACGTGATACAGCTGTTGAACAATTTATAGATATTTGCTTGATCGTACATGATGATACTTTTTTCAATCTTTTTTTTATACAATTCAGTCTCCCGTGTCCTGGTTGATTTTTATCTTTTTTATAAGTCAACAAATTTTTATCGAATCTGAAATATTCTTTAACATTTAAACCGAGCCCCCTCCCCACCCCCAAAATGTTTTTAGAGAGGACAGAAACCGTTATTCAGCCAAGCGGCCTTGGTAATATTACTGTTAAGAAAAGAAACGAACTATTAAGAAAAGAAACGCGCTGGAAACGAATGAAAAAAAAATGCTGTTTGGAAATTAATAACATTTATTTAAAAGTTTATGAACATACAGTTCATCAAATTTCAGAAACAGTCTTTCATCGTCATAAAGCACATTTTTTCAGTATCTAGTCTGTTTAGTTTCAACGTCATCTACATCAATTTCAATATACTATGATCGAATTAAAATGATTACATTTCCAATGTAATTTACATTAATTATAATTTTATATCCCTAGTTGGTACATTTCATATGATTTTTTATATTAACTATACTGTAAACTTAATAATATTTTTAACAGTGTGCAAATTGAAGGTACACTCATCAATATTCCTACCAAGAAATTGATAGCGGCAAGGCTCGAAATCCTTAGGAAAAAAAATTAAAACATAAAAAACGCAAAAAATCTAAAATAAATAAAAATAGAAAACTAAAATGAACTTTAAACAATTGAACTATTTGATACGAGTAAAGTACCGCGTGTATTAGCAGAAAAAAAATGTTGACGATTAATACAAGCTGAAGATAAATTGTTATTTACAATAATTAAATTAAACCAAGAAATGAAAAAATTTGTAAATTTTAATGATATCGAAGCTTTTGATAATTGAAATATTTGAAACGAGTTAAGTACAGTTTGTCGTGGTAGAAAAAAAAATCATTTAAACCACAAATGTAAGTTGTATTTACGATAATGAAATTTAACCAAGAAATAAGAAAAATCGATAAATTTTCACGGTGTTTAGTTCTGAATTAGCGTGTGATTCGATTGTACGTCTGTAACGGAGTGGTAAATAATATCACAAAGAGATTAGCGTGTACTATTTACTGAAGTATCTTGCACTGTAGCTACAACTCGGTGAGATTTCCTGATAGCTACTGCTGAGTATATTGCTTACGAAGTTGGTGACAGATGTCGGGCTGAGAGGGGTCGTAGAGAATCCAATTGTGTCTAAGCAAGCTACGCTTGCGGGCGGAACGCGGTTTCTGTGAATTCGGTAATGTCCTTGCATGCTGGGCTACTACGTAGATGGCTGAGTAACTATCTACTGTGGTGTATCCCTAACCCCGGTATACTGTCGTACGTATATATAGGTACTGCACACCCCAGATTGGTACTGAGGGAAATGCGTCGGCCTACAAAATCAATTCATGTTCACACGACAAGCCGATCACACGTTCGACACCTGCGTTTCCACGTTCGTTGAACCTGATTGCGAATATAGGCAGAATTGATTATATAGAAACAGATATCCCGTGGCATCTAATGGTAATTCATATTATTTCCTAATGGCCACCGATAAATGGTCGATGTTAAACCTACGAGATCCGATGAGTAGTCGAATTAGCAGCACGGCAATAACAATAATATATCAATGGAGGTTTCTGCTCCATAAGTTCAAACAGGAGTTCAGTAACTTCGGAATGTGTTAACATTTTTTATTTCAAATAAATTGCGCTTCTCTTTCTTGATGCTTTTACAGAGGACTCGAAGGTATGGCTCAGTTTTCGTACATGAGTGACGTTCTGCGTGTTGAATTAGAGTCACGAAATACAAAATTCTCCGTTATTGAAAAAAAATTCTCATTGTTCCGAGGATGCTGCTTATTATTTTACGGCCAGTAATCACGCTGTCAGTTTAAATTGCGCGGAAGTAAAGTCGACGTCGAGCAATTATTAAGCTGAAAACAAAGTATACACATAAAGCTGTATTTTATAAATGACGTGCAAATTGAATTAACCTCAGTACTTTGTATTTATTATTACATCAATATATTTCTTAACCTGCTTCGAAATATTTGAAACAACTCGTACATCAAACTGCACTTACAACGCTTTACTCGCATTGCTTCCTAACGTCAGAAACTATGAATGTTTTAGTATCTAGTTTGAGCACAACTATCACCATTGCTTATCTTAAATCCTCCAGCCCCAGCCGCGGGCAATTTCAACGGTTACCACAAGCACCGGATGAAGTAGAAACAACTCGCATGCAATGTCACAGAAAGCCCGTTGGGGCATTAGTTGGGACGTTGCATTGGCGTTATGATTTACGCGTCACGTACCGCAGATCATCGCGAAGCTAAAAGGAAACACTACGTTTAACACTCCGCATGCAGTCCGAGTACCGGTACCGATATACCGGTATAGAGCCAGTAGTTACGTACCAATGCTGTACAGACTTCACTCAACGCTTCCAAGCTTAAACTACGTATGCAAACTACCACTCACTCCCACACGATTGTATGGGAGAAACAGAACCTTTGCGGTGTACCGTATGAGTCTATAACTCGACCGTAGTCCGTTGAGTCTGGTTCATGACGATATCCGGACATTCGAGGCTCAAGATAATCTGAACAAAAAGCTCAAACCTTGCAGAAATTGCAGAACAAGAGAACGAGAGATTTCCAGGATGTATACTGACCATAAATGTATAAGACCAACGACTAACGGTATCGATATAAACAAACATGTCGAGTGGTTTGGTTACTGAACATATATATGTGTTGTACGTTTTAAATGAATTTTGTAAAAAATCGTATAATCCCTTTTTTAAAAATAATATTATTGGAAATGATGTGTTGTAGAGAGTCACAATTGGCATTTTCGTGACAATGGTAAATACTTTATAACGATATAGATATCGTTATAAAAATATCAATGCTTGATACGGTGATTGTCATACGAAAATAAGGTGGTGACTGTAAAAGAGAACAAACTCGATTTAAGCTATTTCATGTGTTTAACGATGTATTATTAAAAAGTACGAAATAAGTGAAAATACGGATTTTTAAAAATTATATTGTGATTAAAGCATATATTCAGACTCCCTTACGGGCCATATAAAAAAAAAGATAATATTCAATAAAACTACGATATTTGCCATAATGTAACTAAGTTTAAATAAGCGTGATAAACTTCAAATTAATCATTTATAATCCTGTGTTTAATTATCGTAAAAAAAATATTATATTCCAAATTTAGTAAAATGCAAGAAATTCATTAAAATTAGAAGCATTAAAGGTTTCCGAGGATTTACGAAAGATATTAGTAATTATATGTGATAATGAATCATTTCATTCTGTCTATTTACTCGCTTGAATCGAATATCTGCTAAATATCGATGAACTCGTAAATGATGGCGTAAAAACATTTATATAAAAAACGTATGACTCCCCTCAAAGATGGAACTTTAATTATTGAAATAATCGATTCTATCTTGACGACATATACATCTTTAAGCTCTTGTGACAGTAAACAATGATGATATAAATCGTGCACTTTGATCGAAAAAACATTTGTACCGAATAAACGAATAATAAACCTTGCTCGTGGACGATTTTAATTAATTTAATAAAAAAAAAAAAACCACTACGTAATGGGATTAACCGGATATCGGACAGGGCTCACACGCGTTGATTACGATTAGAGGGAGTTATCAATGGGAAACGTTCCAAACTACAGCAGGACACACTTATACAGACGTATAGCCAACGAATATAGAGATTCGAACTCGGATTATTATTAATTGTGTCTGTTTGTTATCGAGTCTATGAAGCTCGTGGATTATACGCGAATAGTTTTATTGGATACTGTTTTCTCACGTCGTATCAGTTCTGTAGAAGTAAATCGTACATACGAAGATTGGAACATGTAGGATTAAGGTAAAAAATAATAAAAATTTTCTTTACAGAATGTTTGAGTCCGATCGAAAGCAAGAGAAGAGATGCAAAAATAAGTTAAAGCATATCCACCAATTATATCATTGCTATGGTGAGAGTAATTGATTCTTTGAGCCCAATGGTCAACGATTCATAAAACGACAAAATCTCGTCACTGAAAGAACACTACGAAGCATATAGTTCTCACAGTGAACGCTTCGTACATCTCCAAATCTCATTTTAATTACACTTAATACACTTTAAGAATTCATATCACATAAATATACATAATATAATAACACGGGTGCGTGACTTTGTCAAGAGGTCGCGATGTGAATCGCATATGAGATACGATAGAGGAGGTAATGGAGGTGACTAGATTTTCGCGTCGCGTGACCGTAAAAGGGTAGGTCTCCTCCCGTTCCCCCCGCCCTTTGTATATTACAATGACTACCGTAACTAGGAACGTGCATGTCACTGTATCCTTATGAAGGGTACTTTGCAAAGCGTGAGGGTATACAGAGGATAGTGGCCACAAACTGAGCAGTCGACACGTACGTACAGTCGCATTTCTCATTACGAGGCGTTCACGTAAGCTTCTTACATATACGTTCCATTTGAATATTTAAAACTAATTACCAATGAATCGAAGTTTCAACAATTAGCATCTTTCTCATTGCTTCAAATTGCTAATCTGTTACCATCCTTATAAATTTTCGTTACTATTTAGTCCAATCTCGTTATTTTTATTGGATCCTCGATCATGACTCCACACATGTTGAGAGATTCGACTCTACCTCTCGGACCCATCCTCACGCTTGCTCTAATTTCCACCACCCTGCGTATCGCAATGTAGGATTTTCCCTGCAAACGTCCTGTTGTAGATATCTGTGTCGCTGACACTCCTCTGTACCTTCGTACCATGTTCAACACATTCCCTTCGTCGTCTAATTAATGTACGTATGTTTGTTCTGACAAAGGACAACCGAAAGGTGTCCCGCTTACTTTCGGTCTGTATTAGTTCATCCTTTTGCGTGAAGGAGATATAATTAATTTTTTTGTTTTCATTGCACGCTCAGCGTACCGTAGCATCACATCGTCACACGACGTTTACGTGTTAAATCAGAGATAAGCCGGTGGCTTTGAATTATAAAAATTTTGGTTTAGCGCAGACGGTATTTTTGTAATTACTATTAAAAAAAAAAAAAAAAAAAAAAAAAAAAAAAGTTCTCTATCAATTTATGCACTGCTCCATGATTTTTTATAGTAATTATAATAGCTATCATTATTATCATTATTATTATTATTATTCTTATTCACTCTGTCTTTCTCGGTCCGGCAGTACGTCCATCCCAATTACCCTCATGCCCCAATTACCACGTGACTCGTCAAGCCGTCCGGAAACGACTACTTTTCTCATTTCACTTTTTTTCCACCTCTCTATCTTTTATGCTCTTGCTTTTTTCCTCACTCGTTGCTTCGGTGTAATTATAAAATCACTCTCATTATGACCTTAATAGAAAAAAAAAGAAAATGTTGAAAGGATGGGCACTAGGGATAGAAAAGAATTGGGAGGTGAGAAGGAGAAAAAAAAATGATACTGTAAACGAAATTATGATGCAAAACGAGCGGTTGACACAGAGTTTCATCGTTTTCTTTTGGCTCCTTGAATAAGCTTTGAACACGCATGAAATTCAGATATTGGACATGCTTTGAGTACAATAAAGATGCAGTTATCGTAGAGCGTAAAAAATATTATTTTACCCTGTCTAAAGAATTAATACACATTGGCTTTTTAAATTTCTTTAACGCCTGTCTGTATATGATGGAAATTATTTAAAAAAAAAAACCCATTAGCGTATACCGCTGCATCATAGAGGCACAGATTCGCACTTTGTCTAATCTGCTTCTCTTTCGCTTCTAGGGTGAGGTGTTAAGGCAACTGCAACTTTCATTACAAAGTTTCATCCACTTAACTCACTGAAATGAAAAAAAAACTGAGAAAGAGTGACGAAGGAGAGACTGGGTAAAGGAATTTCCTACTTCTCTTCGTACCAGACGCAACGCGCTTCAGAGGATGAGCACAGTCATTGTGCGAGAATGTTTATGGTCAAAGTAGTTCTTTATGATACCGCGGCTTTCATAGACGCAGTGACCGCTCTATATATCTGTGCTGAAGTAATCTTTGTTTCAGTAGAAACAAAATAGTTGCTGGGCATGCAGCATTAGTGTAAACTTGAAATTCGATCCTTTAAAATGTTTAGCTGTTGTTTAAGAAAGGCAGCAGGAAGCTTTGGTAGTTTTTCTAAAAAGGGATAAATGCATCGTGCTTCTTTCAAAAAGCTTTTCGAGCTTTCTCACTTTATTTTCTGGACTTCTTCTTTATTCCCATTTTTTTTAGTCTTGTTTCGCCTAGCAATATACTGCTACGCTATACGCTATAGTATTATACATAGAATGTACTGCATTAGCTTGCTTATCTCGCTGGCTACGTAATCGTCTTTAGATGGTCATGATGCCACTTTGCCAGGGCGCACTGTAGCTTTTTCGGTCGTTTGAGCATATTCAACACGAGCGAAGAAGGCGCTGTAGCCTCGTTGTTGCAAAGTGACTGGAGGAAGGAAAAATGCTTCCTTATTCTCTCCACTTACACACACACACATACATACACGCACGAACAAACAGCGTATGGGAGGAAGAGAAACGATAGATAGATAACCCAAAAACTATTCTTATCTCTCAAGAACTTTTTCGCAGGCTCTGCACCTCGGCCACTTCGCCATCCATCCCCCACTCCAAGGGACCAATAAACAGTAAATTCTTTCAGCTCGGATAGTGTGGCATATGGAAGCCTCGAAAGCCTCGAGAAGATCTAGCAAGAAAGAAGTTTCTTTCCGACTTTGAAAAAGCCATGGGCTGTACCTATATTGTAACTAAACCGTCTTTTTGTTAATACTTTTTATGTAGAAAAAAAAAACGAAAATGAAGGTGAATTCCTTGCATTAAAGTTTAATCTTGATGCTCAGCTTACTTAATTTTCTTGATATTCTGAGGGTATTAAATCAAGATATTTTGTTCTTCAGAAATAATCAACTTTATTTTTCCTACAATCCTTCAGCCGCAAACTTTTGAAACCGAATTGCTCGAATGTTAAAAAGATGCAAGTTATGCATTTCACTGCGATCAACTGATTTATGACGATACGAGATCAGTATTCTAAACATAGCTCTTCGTCTTTCAATTCTCATCACCCCTATTCTTTTTCGGGACTCGCAAGTGTACGCGCCATACTGCGAAACAAAGTTTCGCATTGCGAACTCCTTATCCTTCGCTTCAAAAAAGAGTCGAGGGGAAGAGACGAGGAAAACGCAATGTGGAACGGAGACTGTGGAGTACCCGATAGTTACGACGTTAAGCGTTCCTACGTACCGAAGTTGGCTTCAAGTTTGGACGCGACCCTCCAACTACCGATGCTATATTCGAGCTGGTGAACTGTTGGAGGCAACGCGCGAGCTCGCATAGCTCAAAAACAGTGCGGGCTCGAGCGTACCGATCCACCAAGTTTTCGAGACGCGTCAGACGCTAAATAACTACCTTCCCAGTCCAACGCTCCTCATACCGAGCGAGGGATTTGAGCGTATATCGTCTTTCGTCTTTCCTTTATTTCTCGTTCGTGAATGGTTGATATCTCTGTCCCCCTCTCTCTAACGTAGTGCTAAGTGCATGAGATATATAGCTCCATACCACTTCGCTGCGTTGGAGGGAACCATTTTCATTCTTGTCTCGTCGGACTCTCGAACAGCAATAACAATGCGGGATGCGCTTTTAATTAACGGCGCCATCATTCGTGGAACTCGGTACTGTAGCTTGTATATTGTAGGAGTGAGGAGTTATATCCTCGGTTATATTATTATGTGTTATTGTCTCTTGATTTTAGTATGTGAAATAAGAATAAATTTTTTTAAATACGATTTTATGATATGTTTGTGAAAAATTTAAGTCTCCAATGAATAATCGAATCGTAGATTAAGAGCTACAATTAACACATCATTTGTTTTTATCTCGAACTCTCCGCTTTTCATTTGGTCCAAATGAATAATCTTTCTAAATAAAATCAATAGAAATGTCGAAAATGTCGAAAATGTCGAAAATTTAGAACGTAATTTCAGAAAAATGAATAAACTCCTTCTCGAAAGAAGAAATTTAACGAACAAACCTGAATTTATAAGTAATAGTGAATTAATAAATAAGATTTCGCATCTTATACTCATTTTATTTGTTCGACATTGAGTGTGGAAATATCTCAACTACAATATGCGAATAGTTATTCATTGTTTAACCAATTTTTTGTTATTCCAATTTGCTTACTCCGATTTCGATAACAATTTCATTAAAAATTTCTGTAAAATTATTTTTATTTTATCTTTTTTGAAGTAATATCGTACTACGCGCGGCGACGAATGAGCTTACGAGTTACGTAGCCCTCTGGCGTGAGATAATGGTAACTTGTCACATTCCAGCTTGTCGACTGGTATGATGTGAAGTTAGGAACACGTCCACGATTCTAGATAATGAATCAATGAGTCAATTTGACATTTGCGCACATACATTATGTAAAAAAGAGTTAACTATTTATCGCATCGAAATTTGTTTAACCTGTTTGTTATTGTTGTTTCGGAGAAATGTGGTGACATTGAAAATTTTATCGATCAGCTGATCACCGCTAAATGCATAACTTTCATCTTTTTTCCCCATGAGCAATCGGGAATAAAAATATTAATAATAATTCTTTGAGAATTCTATACTTGACGGTGATACAATCATGTATCCATGTCACTCAATTTGATATATTTCTGGTCTGTAACCTTTACTCCGGCTTTTTTTTTAGAATGCAATTCAATCACGGCTGGTTCGAGAAGCGTTGGCGTTAGCCCGAGGCCTGCAGGTGCAATCGAACGGCACTACAGGTATACGTAAAGTACTACAGCATGGCACCTATGTGTATAAATGAAGGTACCTACGTAGTTCCAGCTTGGAATTGTGGATTGTGGAGGAAGATCAATTGATATATATACATAGATGCACGTTCAATTGCACAGGCATCTATCACCACCTCTTGTTTTTCTCGAATTTCATTTAGAAAGGTGTTTGCCGAATAGTCTTCCGGTTCAACGCCGAAGTGGTCGATAGAAGTGAGGACCCGAAGCCCTGAAGAATTTCCAGCATCGTAATGCTGTGAATCCTCATTTTCTTCTGTTCCTTTTCACTCTCTCTCTCTCTCATTCTATCTTTTTTTTCTTTTTCCTGAACCCTTCTTGTTCGCACACTCCTGAGCTAACCGAACACCGATGACAAAGCGTGCGGGCTCGCCCTCTCGTGACTCCGAAGGTGGTTTGATTAGAGGAACACGACCTCCCACGGTGAGCGTGTCCCGAATTGAAATCCGATTTATACCGCAATTCTCAGGACTACCTTTCATCTATATCCACTTCACGTTTCGCTTTTCGGTCAATTATGTTCCTAGGCATATCGCTGCTTCAAAGATCTTTGTCAATTAAACGCAAGCTTGAGATATACGTGTGAAAAAGAGCACGTTGGACAAACGGTGGCAAAACGAACTGGAAGAATTTAGTTAATTGAACAAGATTCACTATAAAAGTTAATGAAAGTATAAAAAATTATCGATTTATAGAACATTCTACTTCCGTAAATATCTGTCAATTCTGTCAATATACGATAGCTTCTATTAGTTAAAGACTCGTACATTAATTTAACTGAGTAGGCTGTTTATTAAATTCCCATTCATCGTAAAACTCGTAAAGCAACCAGAGGAATCAATATATTAATAAATTTAGAATATTAATATTTCAATGATAAACTTTTTATAAAATTTCATAAAAATATTCGTAAATTTTACCAACAGAAAATAATCAATAGGACTAAGTAAGTACATATTACTTATATTTTTGTTAAATACGACGACTTTAAAGTTCGTAATTATTATCATGCACGTATTAAAAAACTCGTAAGAAAGGGAAGAATGAATATAAGAAAATAGCGCTTACAGGAAATTGGTAAATAAAATACCAGTCTTGTCCATAGCCACGTTGATGGAAACGAGTGGGTTTCCTGGATGGGTGATGTGCGCGGGAAGGTTTGTGTGAATGACAGCATGGGAGTCGTTGATTAACCAGGTGTAGTAATACCAACGGGTTAGTGTCAGCTGTAGAAGTAGCTTGCGTAGGTGTAAGACCAACTGTGTGTATGACTCGGTGGCCTATAGTAGGTAAATACACCACGGATTGGAAGCATCGGAGTAGGCGTGATGCGGTTGTGATGGTGACGGCCGGAGGTGAAATATAACGAACCCGCAGGCAGACACTCAGTCGCCGCAGTCCCGGATATTACTGTTACCGAAGACTATTCGATTTGTACGTAAACGAAGATTCATCCGGCGACCCGCCGCTTCATCCCTCTTCCGGTTAGCTTGAACGATCTGTCCCCTATCGCCTACACTTTCTCCTCTTCGTCGATCAATCTTCTTGCATCCCTGCAATGTTCAACCACTTGAAAATCAAGGGACACACTACAATATTACTGATAAGGGTGTACCGTCGATAATAGGCTCCGCACTGTCCACATGCGATATTTTCTTGATGGTTATTAAAATATTCTAACCGTTCCCCCCAGGCGCAAAAAAAAAAGAAATGATGCAACGATATTATCTGAAAATATCGAAAATATCGAAATTCATTGTTATCCCTTTGTTAGTTTTCTGATTGGTTTTAAGAAAGTTGTTATAAACAACTCCAGTCCTGTGTTGAATGTCACGTTATAGACTTGGTTCAAGACACTGATGCGCCACATTGATAATTGTCGATCGGGGTAGCGTGGATTGTCAGGATGACTGGTAATTTTTTAAGAAATCAGTGGATCAGTTGTATCGAAACTCGAAGTAATCTTATTCCTTTTTCTAATTGCTCGTTGATGAGACTTAATTTGCAGCTAATGCTGAGCAACTTCAGGCATACGCTTAGTAAAAGAAACGGAATAGCATAGAGATTTTGCGTTTCTTTTTTGACATTACCACATGGAATTATAATTCATAATAAATTCTGAGTTCACCCTAAGTCATTGAATTATTGAAACTAAATGTAAATGTCCTTCATACATTCTTTAATTTGTATAAGTGTGACTCGTATTCTAAAGTGAAAAAAAGGAATGTCAACAACGAAGTGACCCCGTGTCCTCAAAGTACAAGATAAAAAAATAAGATGAATAATAGCAAAAGAGAAATGAAAAAACAAATGTAAACCATGAAAAATGAGGTTGCGAGTCATCTCGGATATTTCATGTACAAATAATACACCTCCCATGACTCTTATTATAAATCTTCGCTACAGTCACTCTTCCTCTATTTTCCTTTGTGTCGGTTGTCAAGCTATTGCACCGACGACGAAGGGGTTGAAAATTCAACGGGCTACACCTCGTTTCTTGTCGTGTCTCGCCAACGTGCCCCATGAGCTGGCTAGATCGGTGCAGTGTTGCTCGTTCCTTGTTATGCCAAGAGGCCACGATTTCCAGTGAAATATAAATTGTTTCACGGAACACCACCGACAAGGATTCATCAATCATCCCCGTAAGTTCGCATTAATATTCGCTTACTATCAAATATGCATCACTTGTTTGCGGGGCAACGTCGCTTATTTTTTTTTCCACCAGCAGCTACATCACCAAGTGCCGATGCACCCTCATAGAGACTCTCGTTCTTCCACTGTACTGCGCCACCCTCGTACCACGCTCCACCGGGGACTGTCACTTACTAATCGTGCAACGCGCTTGTTTCACGAGCCAACGAATGGACAACGTTTTTACTCTTGAACGCGGTCAACACCCATTACTCGTTACTACAGCACAAAAACATCATTTCCACACACGTATAACTTCTTTCTGTGTGCGTAATCATACGATCGTCATATTTCTATTCGGAGACAAGGCTGCAACTAAATTAAGCCATCACTTTCAAGCTATCGTATTCAAACATTTTTCTCGAATGCTCTATTTTGATACACCTGGTATTTTGTAATTTATTTTTGCCTCGGAGCCCACACTTACGCAACGAATTAAACCAATGAGGTTTCAATGTTACTATTTGGTATGCTTAAAATATCTTCATAAAGTCGAATTGTATTTGTTTGGATCAACTGTTGCATATCAATAAATTATTTTATTCGTGTCTCGCTGAATAATTTAATTTAAAGATTCTATAAAAAATAACAACACTTAGCAGACTGATGTTGATAACATGATCTTCTCTAATTAATTAATTAATATAGTCAGAGCTAAGATATGTCGCTAGATTTTTTTTTAAATTCTACATAGCTTTATTTTTAAATTAGTTCCATTTATATTTTATTTACTCTGCATATAATTATAATTTCCTCTATACTCTCGAATTTTTCAAAGCTATAGTGCACGAATCACAATGAAAAATTCTTTCTAGTATGCAACCGTTTTAAATCAGAAAAGTTTTGGAAACTGCAGCGAGTAGCTGTACCGTTCCCTCCCGTTTCGAATTAAAGGTTCACGTGTTTTCGAGCGTGTGCATGCCCCGGTCTGTGGAAACCAACTTCTTCCATCTCGAGTAGAGTGCTGGTACGCGTACCTACGGTTAGTATGTGAGTCTCACAAACAAGCAGACACATATAGGTAAAACTATAGCTTTACCTATATTAGCTACTGAGAGTTGTACACAATATAACCGTTGTGTCCTTGGTAGTGGTACTCCCGGGGTAAACAACATCCGGTCCGAATTTTGGGTCCACACTCCCAACAGTCTTAGTATACGCCGGGATTGCTCAGTGCATGACGCTTTGCGTTTTATATCTGTGCCACCCCCTTCTGCGACCCCCTGTGTGTTGGCTCGCTCAGTCGCTCACCGACGCCACCCTCGACTGGTTTTCCGGAAGTGGGTCACAGGGAGGATCGAACTCAGCGAGCTGCTGCTTCTGCTGCTGCTGCTGATGATGCTACTGCTACTGCTACTGCTACTGCTACTGCTACTGCTACTGCTACTGTTACTGCTACTGCTACTGCTACTGCTACTGCTACTGCTACAGCTACTACTACTGCTACTGCTACTACTACTGCTACTGCTACTGCTATAGCTGCTGCGATGAGAAAATTAAAGTCCCCAACGTTGACTCTGGCGAAAACAGCAAGCAAGTTCGAGCTTGAACGTCGGCGATGCTATCTACCAAAACACGATTGACCCGAAGGGTTAGTGGCAGTTGAGATAAAAAGACCGAAGGTGAGGGGGATGGGTGGTGGAGATTGATCGGCAAATAAATTTATTTTTACTCACACGGTTGTATTTTTTGACATATATAAATAAAATTTGTTAAGACGAAGGAAAATTCGTGTAGTCCAGGCAAGTCAAATATTTTGAGTTATACAACCGATCACTTGATTAATACGAAAGGTATAAAATCTATGAATTATGAGAAAGTTTATGGGGTCTCTTTCTCATAAAAAAAACTTTGGCTGAATAAATTTATTGTTTTTCATATTCGATTATTCGTTCAACCTTCATAATATACATTTATTCACATGATTTTAATAATTACGTATATCATAAATTCTTCATGTATGAAAATAATTACAGAATATATTTTGTAACCCAGAAAAAGTAGAATACACGAGGAACAATCCGAAAAAAGTTCCTGGTGTTCAAGCCGAGATTCGAACAGAGACCTTCCGATCGTCAATCGACAGCTCTCACCACAGAGTTACGCCAGGCCTCTCACCAAACTTAATTAATTCGAATTGTCCTCATATATTGAATATTCTACCATGTTACAATTTCAATAATTTGAATTGATAGAAGTTGAAAGAAATTTTGTAGATAAAAATCATTATGTAAAAAAATATGTTAGTTCACAGGTACAATGAATTTAAAAATAATTTAAAAATCTAGAAGAAGAGGTAGATCAAGGTAGGCACTTGAAAAACTAAAGCGGAGATATTGGAGTGTTCTAGCTAATGAATCCAATGTTCGAAAGTGCTATTAAAAGTTGCATTTCCCTGAC
Organism: Cylloceria caligata; assembly: GCA_963942595.1. NCBI lineage: Eukaryota > Metazoa > Arthropoda > Insecta > Hymenoptera > Ichneumonidae > Cylloceria > Cylloceria caligata. Next base: position 45,012,100 of record OZ012709.1, on the reverse strand, counting down.
GTGCAGCAGGGATTTTTGATTCCCAGATGAATTTGACTGACGTTGATTGAAGAGTGGCCAGCCCAACTCGAGCAGGATTCGTTTCAAGAACATTTGATCAATGACGTTGGCTAGATTACAACGACGAAGCAGTGTAGCAACAAAATTCATGCTCGTGAATCATAGCATTGCATCCGTATAACGAGTATAACGGAGAAACCAAAAGAGATGAGAGGAAAGGGAATTATAGAGGGCGTACAATTAAGGTAGGAAACTACTACTAGCTGTCTCGATTGGAACAAAACCCAGGAGGCCAGGAGGAGATAAAAAATGTAGATTTTAGTTTAAATTTATTTATTTAATTGGTAATCTTCAACGGTAAAGTAAACATCATTCGATGTTCAACGTTAATATTTAACCGTTGACTATTGTTCAATGCAAGCGTCTGAAGATTTTATTCAAAACATCTCAGAACGAGAACTTATATAAAATAAATGTATTATAATACTAATTTAATTTATATTCGTTTATTCCTGGGAATGTTAATATATGCTATCAATAAAAACTTCCTGGATACTATAGTAAACGTCCTCGTTTTTGACGCTATGTAGTGTACGTCAAATACGATGGTGGTCAATCAAATGCGAGGAACGCCTGATAAGATGCGTGAAACGACCGCAGAACCACAACTTGAGCTGGTTTTAGAACTAATCGGGCAGTACGCCGTCAAGTACGAGAATGTTCCCTGTATACGCTTTTAATTAAAGTCAGATCATTATCCTTGTATCACGGTAACTAAACATCCTATATCGACGTAATTAAAAAATTTGAAATAAGAAGCAACTGCCAATAAATATTTTTTAAATAAAGCGTCCAATTTTGCATTTGACCTGAGATTTAAGAATGAATTGCAATAGTTAAACTTTCGACATTAGTTTTCATTTTGATGTAGAAAGGCGGAATTACTGTAGGAATCGGGTAGAGCTATCCGTGACAGAGAGGGCCAGCATCTCCGTTGGGAGTGGCGCGTTGTCCAGGATAGATGCCCGGGTGACCGAGACAGCAGCGCCAAAGCTTTCTTCAGCTCTATCTGTCATACAACATTACACGGTGAGGGAAAAGGTTGCACACGACCAACACCTGCAGTCCGTGAGGACAAGTATCACAGTGGTAGGAGCGTCGGCGACGAGGAGGTTCGTGGGGTGTGTGTCGCCAAAGTGGGGATGCCACGATGTACCGGCGGAAGGTTCACCGGGTTCTGGGACATACCGAGTTACAGCAAGGGGCCGCGGGGTGTGTGAGGGTGCGAGGAAGACAGTAGGGTGGCAGAGGAACGCGGTGCAAGAGGATTTGGAGCTCTGCCACGTCGGGAGCACCCTCCTGCTCGAGTGCTCTACTGCGATCATTGATACCACACTAGAGAAACCCCGGTGTCGTGGTTGGTACTTGGAGGCAGCCAAAGAGGGACCTCAACGCGAACAAGGGAACAAGTGCGAGGATAGTCACAGCCTGAAAGGCATGAAAGAGAAAACAGGTGGAAGGATAGCGAGAAGATATTGCGAAAGTGGAGAATAAGAGGTGGAAAGAAGGAGGAGGAAGAAGAAGCGTAAATATTGATAATCGCTGGGCTAGGAGGGACTTGAAGAACTTGGGTTTAGCAAGGGTTGTATCGTAAGGGTGGGAACGAATAAGTAGAAACAGGATATAAGTGCGTTGTCTAGGAAAATCATTTAATTTGTACGAATCGGTTAAGAAATAAATAAACTTTTTATTCCCGTAAGTGACTATCCCAACTGAACTCGAAATTTAAGTAGATAGTCGATACTTATTAACGCTTTGCACTCCGTTGTCGCCGTATTTGCGACATTAAAGCCTCTATGCCCTACTAGGCTGGAGTGCAAAGGGTTAATTATATCTTTTCGCGTATAATTAGATTGTGTATTAAATTTGTTCAATCAAGATATTTGAACTATTTGAAATTATTATATTTTTATGAGAATATTGGCAACAGGGTTAAATGCTAAAAGCTAGGATAGGTTTTCCTCGATATCGCAATCAATAAAATCAGCAAAAATAGAAAACGAAAGAACATAAATATCGATTTATTTTTACATCATTTACCGCCAACTGCGAAATAGAAATTAACTTAAAAGTAGGAATAATTGCGAAAGAGGGTAGAAGAGATACCAAGAAGTTCGAAAGTATCTTTCCAAAGGTGCATTACTTGCCAGTGGCTAGGAAGAGCAATTGGAGAGGTGTGAAAGAGAAAACAGGTGGAAGAAGCAGGGCTGTGCTATGAATGAGAAGTTAAAAGCATAAATATTGATAAATGGTTGTACCGAAGAATACCTAGAATGATAAAAGTAGGTAGAAATGAAGACGGAGATAGCTTAAAAGAGATAACAAGTATGAGAAAGACCGGAAAATACGAAACTACCGTTGTCGGACAGTTAAATACCACTGCGCTTGAAATCTAGTATCAACTATCGATTTCTGTAGCTTTTCTACTTTCTACGTGCACACCTGCCATTCATGCACGTCAGTTATTCCAATATTCTTTACTTCGACACATAAGGGCTGTCAGAATAAAGTATGGCGTTCCAATAGAAGTAGAACCGTATGTTGTTGATTTACTATTTCAGTATTCACTAATTTACAAAATGTGTGTATTATTTATTCCAAAGAAATATTTTAAAAAATAGACGCAAACAACATTTTTTATTTATCGAAATTGAATGGCAGATAGCAACAACAACAAAAAAAAAAAACAAATAAAATGATAGTCGTTAAAATTGTCAGAGATCGATGGAAAAGTGACGGAAGCACGATAACTTGGTTTCCACGAGTTTTTACACTCGGACATAGAGTATACGAGGAGAAACGTAGAGAACTTAGGAAAATAGAGAAATAGCGATAGGTGTAAAAGTACGAAGCCCACGCCGGTTGCTTGGCCACGTGACTTTGATCAATGGTTCTGTAGTCAAGTGAGGGGTGGTGAAAAGTTGCTTTGAAAGTTTGCAAGCGCACTGTGCGAAGCACTCCCCGAATGTCTCGTCACCGAGTTTCCACTCTTTCTCGGTCTCTTTTCCTAGCTCTCCGATATTTTCCATTTTTACCATCTGTATCCTTCGGTGGATTCACTTTTTACGGGTATAGCTAGGATACGGAAGGCTTCGCGAGCACAACGGGATTCGGAAAAGAATAAGGTGTAGAATGAATCGAAGCTTCCAGGCTCAAAGGAAACTCGTGTAGGAAACGTTGCTAGAGCTATAAGAAATAAATATATGAAAAAAATTTACCTTCAAATCCTTTGGGCTCCATTCCAACTCATTACCTTTTGTTACGACTAATTTTTTTTACAATATTGCAGATGCTTTGAAGTCTTGTGTTGGTCTGATACTCCGGAAAGCCATCTTTATATTTATTTATCTGTAGGTTTTTATGAATCCATCCCCCTTTTCGTTTTTCTGACCGCCTCTGCCCGCATAATAATGCGATACCAGCCGACTTAACCCACACTGCATCACATTTACCGATAGCGCAGGGAAACTGCGGCACATCAGCGATGATGCAGTCGGTGCTTCATTGACTTCCAATGTTAAGACTAACATTTCTGACTAATTCGACAGGGAAGTCATTGAGGTATTTGGAAAAAGCAAACCTACAAGCTATAGAGAATTTTGGAAACAACAGAGCCTGAAGCTTCGCTTTTTTTTCAAAGTCAGAATCGTTGTTGCGCGGAAATTGTCCGAAACATTTTGTCGGTACAATAGAACTTTCACCAACCCTTGATGCCGGTAAACTTGATAATGGATCCGCGAGAGCATAAGAAAACATTCTTTTCTATCCAGCAACTGTCATTATTCAGCTACAAAGGCTACGGAATGATCTCCGAAGTCCCGCACTGACCGCACACCTATGACCTGTGGGTGAAACCTAAAGGGTTGTATCCACGTCTCTGTAGAATCGTTACCGAGATGCAAGAATGAACGTTTGTAAGGAGCATGTAACGTTGATCAATTGACGTATCCCAAAGTGATGTGATTGATTGTTATCGATTAATTTAGCAAACAAGCAACTTACATTTTTGCACTCACACTAAAGTGTAGAATTCTGAATGTAGTGGGGAGAATCTGACAGCAGGATGTCATTTATCTCAAAAGATTCTTAATCTACCTAATAAAGAAGTCACGCAAACAGGCACTCTCTTCACATTTCCTGAACCTCAGCGGGACGTCTTGAATGTTTACAGATCTCGACCGTACGTCCCATTCGATTCTAACCACAGCTGGACATCGACATAGGTGGGAATATAAAATGGCTCGAAGTCAATCTTTCAAGTGTCACCGCATACGTTAGATAAAGTCAAACATGTTTATATCTTTTTATAGCCTATATTTTTACTTTATAAATACTTTCTTATATAACGATAATCATGCGAAATATATAAAAATGAATAAGCGTATGGTTATTTGCGCAAAGTCATATTGGTTCGAACGAAAAAAGTATTTGCAACACGAGTAAGTATTTTCCATGTTCGTACAATGTTTGTTTTAATTTATGTTTTAATTTATAAAATATGTGCCGAAAGTTACTGCCCTGTGAGTTTCCTACTAAATTCCAAGTTCTAGCAGAAAATAAATACAGAGAATTTCCTTGAATTTGGAAGTATCCGGACGATTAACCCTACAAAGATATCCTTACACCAGTTTCAAATTTGTTTCATGTATCACTCGTCAAACGTTCAATCACAGTTACCATGAATTTACTTATGCATCTATCAACACTCTCACAATCGACGCTATTTGATTCGTGCGTAGCTTAGATTATCGGGGGTCACACTCGTCGTGGTAAACGACGATGATAATGATCTTGGCATATTGATTAGATCATGTCGCGCGTTTACAGCGATAAGCCAAAGCGTCCAGGAGACTTTATATCACTCCTGGTCACGCATCAATTAATGATCGGCTTATTCAACGACATTCTGTGATCCCAGAGTATCGTTCCTTATCCTGATCGCTTTAGATGTGAATATACAAGACCCTAGCCCCTATTAAGCGCATGCAGTCTAGCACAAGACCGTGGCAACGGTCATGCGGTCGCTGGTGACTTTCCGGGTCATACGAGCAGTGGTTGCATTACACGACACGCGCGTTAGCCGCCCTGAACTAAACACGGAAATGGCATTGGTTGTGGAGACTCGATAAGTCGAGTGTTACTGGGTCAACCTGATCGTTACTAGCTAAGTTGTTCATGTGAGGATAATTCGTACGTAAGCTTGCGTGTTACTTCCAGACTTTTGCACTGCACACTCGGATTCCTAGAAATGATGCAACGTTAGGGTTATTCCCAGAGATATTAACGCTACTCCCGGATAAGAGAACGATAAGTAGTTTACGATGATTCATCGATGGTTGATCGATTAAGAAATTTATCGTAAAGTCCATTGTCGCGACTATAAACTTTCGGTTGACTTTGTTTTATTAATACTCAAACCAATAATTTCAGAGTCAAAATTATCCGTACCAATCTTCATCTTTCGATTAACACCGAAACCTTCTGTTAAACCAATTTTTTTTACTTGGTTTGTCACCCCGTCGTGTATGTAAATGAATTTTTCTAGGCGTTCGCACTGCACACACGCATTCGACGTTGCACGGAGAGCTTTTTGATGTTAAAAAAAGTTTGATAACACTTTTTGTTGTATCTTATCGAGTCGCTGAGTCTAAATTCAGATATACTTACGCGGCATGTTCGAAAGGCGGGGTATGCGTAGCCGGCACAAGCGCGACGGTGGCTGCGAGGAGCGCAAAGCTCCACGAGGCTGCGTGTGACCTCATTCTGGCGATCCCAACGATGCCGTTGTCGTGCCGATGTTCCGTTGTCTCTCGTTCTTGGCGTTCTTCTAACCGCGATCTCGTGAGGAGGCTCGGTTCCCTCGCCGAGTACTCCGTCGTGTCACTCTCACACAAAACCAAACGACTTCGTCGTCTTCTTCTTCGTCCGCGTCGTCGTTGCTGTTGTTGTTGATGTTGTTGTTGCGCCAGACCTTGCCTCTTCGCCACCTTCCGGGCAACCACTGGCACCCCCTTTATCGCCGCCTCGACTTCCTTCACCATCAAATATATATTCTTGATCGAATGAAAACTTGTCGCTACTACCACCGATATCACCAGTGTCGCAGCTTGATCTTCCTTTTCTTATCCTTTGTTATTCTCGTTATCTTTTCGTTTGGTTTACTCGGATGGTGGTGATTATTCCTTGTTTCTGTCTCGCCGATATTCAAAGTTATTTCCAAAAATGTTCACTCATTCCGTTATGCCAACCATGGTAAGCGTGCAATCCACCTACCGAAGAGACCCGAAATAAAAAGCAGGACGTCCAACTTCCCCGTAGCGGGAGGAAGCTGGCCGGTCCTCCTTCTCGCTCAACTATTTGCCGGAGCTACGTGGTACGGCACGCAGAGGTCGACGTTATCCGCGGCAGCAGCTTCACCAGCAGCAGCAGCACCGGCAGCACCGGACCACTTTACCACCACCACCACTACCACCAACCACCACCCTACGATTCCACCACCCTGAATCGGCTCCTACTCCTGCTTCACCTCTTCCACCTACTATCTATCCTATTTTTTGTTTTGTAAAGGACGATCCTTGTCGTCTTGGTCACCCTGTGCGTTACTGACCGAATCCTCTGTTCTTCACCAGAGCACTTTCGATCTGACCTTTACGACGACAATTTTTATGCCCTTGTCACTGCTGTCTTCGCTCAACGGTGATATCCACCCCTTCAATTTTGTTGCTTCACACTTTTGTCTCTTTTTATTCTCGTCGTTCTTACCGTTGTTTCATCTCACTGCTCTATCCTCGACCGTCATCCGTAGAACTTCCAGATTCTTCACTCACTCACCACCGCGACACCTTCTTATTCTGCTTTTAACACTTTCTGCTTCTTCTTCTTCTTATTCGGATAGCAATTTTTCTGCCTTTCACGACTTCTTTATTCACACGTCGTTTTGTTTGCGTTCGCCAATGGGAAAGGTTAGGGGGATCAAGGGACAAGGGGAAAGAAAATGGGGCCGGAGGGGAGACGGGACCCTCTCGCGGGCCTCCTGAGGTCCTCTCCTATAAAGCGGGAGCCTGCCTGGGGCCGCCGGTCTGCCGGTCGCTCCTCTTTACTTTGATCCTTCCACTGGACATCTCTCGGACGGTCGCACCCGCGCTACGCCGCGCTCGGGAGTGGCGGCCCTCGCGGCTGTCCAGGCTGTCATACCGCGCAAGCGCTTTTCGTAACCCACCCTTGCAGCCCACCCCATCTCGACTACTCCCCCCTTCTCTCACCCATCGCCTTTTCCGTCTCTCTTCTGCTGGCTCTCCGCAGCCTTGCGTGCGCGAGGTGTATCTTTCAGTTTGCAGCCCTCTCGCTCACTCGCTCGGTAACCCACCCTCGGTTTTCATCCCCTCTCTTACCATCCTTTGCCCGACGACGATGCGAGCGCGCCTCTAGCCGGGACGACGACCAAGCTGCCTCGCCATCGAGTACCCAACCCACCTTACCACCCTCTTTCAGCTGCTGCTATCGCTGCTGCTGCTCCTGCTACTGCGAGTGGGGCAGAGTAGAGTAAAACTCGAATCTTGAGATTCACGCACACGCAATCGTGATATTCTATAGCATCGAATCTTTCTACGCATCTCAAGACACTTATGAATACGTATATCTATATCTTATACTGACAATCGCGCACCCTCTCACGCACATCTGAATTACCCCTCGTGATATTCAGACAATCGAGTCTAGCGTATAGTGAGGAAGTTTGCGGTATATCAGGCATATGAGTTCAAGACCTTGTCGAGCTAACGCGTGGATTCATTTTCAGATTTTGAACGCATACTTGAGGAGTAGTTGCTGCGAGTCTCGGCTTTTCGAAGGAGACGTTTTTTTTCGCATTATCCTATTTTTTAAGTCTATCGATCCGCGAGAATTATGAAAAAAAATGCATTTATTTACTTTTCTTTATAATTTATCATTTTTTAAATCTCAACACCCGGGATATTCAGGGATTGAGGTATTCAGGGTATTCCGTCAACCCTAAACATTATTTACACCTACGAGGTGCTTAGATTGCGATGCAAAAATCATTACAAATTAATTGGCTGTATCAATAATATACAAATTTATATTTACCAGGATATCAATAATTCGTTACTTAAGTTGCTAAGGGCCACGTGTGTCTTGCTTGTAATTTCTATTCCTTCTTCATCTTCCATACTAGATGAAAGCTCTGTATGAATTCGACCTTCTCACTTTCGAGAACTACAGCGTTTGTTTCGGTATGTGTCAGGAAATTTGTGGTATACACGGAGTTGAAGACGCCATTGAATTTATAGGTGGATCAATCCCTAGGTCATATGTCGGTGTGTTTTCTATCTATGTATACCTTTCCTTCTCAACCTTTGAGTATTTATCCGGGCGCTTATATATCGGTATGTAAAGATGAGCGAGGGATTCTTCACCCCGTTTCGAGTTCACCATCGCCTTTTTGCACACGCACTGTTATAGTTATAACCTAAGATTCTATACCTACGCAGTTTGTTCTTCTTCTTTTTCTTCATTTTCTTGACGACGTTAGATTTTGATAGTAGTATCCGCCCACGTGTTTCAAGCTTACGAGCGAGCATCACATCTATGCGTCCATTACGGTCTCGACGGATGTAACATTTTTATTCTTTGCATATTACAATGAAAGAAATAATTATGGAAATATATTAAATATTTAATTTTCCGAAGCAAACCGTTTTTGTTTCCTCACACAGAAAGTTTTGTATTCGTAAAAAAAAAGCTTTTTTCGAGATTCAAGTATCAGGATACTCAAAATTGTCTGAAACAGCGAGAAAAGCGGTTTACAAAAAATATCCAGCGCATGTGTGTACGCGCGCGCGTGTGCGCATTTGTGTTTTTATACGTATGCTATGAATAAAAAATGAATCTCTTATAACTTGAGAACTGATTGAACTATTGGACTGAACTTTAGCATATTAGAAGAATAGTTATTGCTACCCTTTCATCGTGGTAATTTTAATTAAAATTGGTTCTGTCCTTAATATTTTATGAGAAATTAATGTTTTTTTTTTTCAAAAAAAAACAAAATGCTTTATACATGCCGAAACTCGTGGAAATTTAAAACTATTAAACTGAAAGTTTCCACTACAAGTGCAGTTACGACCAAGTTTAGTTGGTATTGCATTTGGTCAGAGTCGACAAAGATTTTTAAAACTTTTTTAATAATTTTTTTTTAGACTTTTTTTAGACAAATTAATACATTCGATATAACTTTTATTATTCGTGAACGGCTCGAAGTATTGAGCTGAAATTTAGCACGACCATGGAGCAGTTACCATCTGACTATCGTAGTGAAATTAATTAAAATTGACAGAGTAATTAAAACTGTAATAGAGTATAATTTTTCTCAAAAATATAAACCGACGTAAACATCCCAGCTCGGAGATATTTAACCAATCGAACCAAATTTTTTTACAGAACTGTTGTTACAAAAAAAGCTAGGTAGAACTTAGTTTCGCTCGGATCTACAATGTTTATAACGTGTTCTTGAAATCAGCAATTTTGCAAAACTGGTTTATTCGCGAAATTTTCACTAATTTTCAGCAAATAAACTAATGTTTACATTATTTTACACCGAACTTTGCACATTGCTTCCGCATTATCATCTATCTTTCGCGATGTTTTTTTTAGGAGAAATCCAGTATCGATCATCAGCATACTTCCTAAAAGAAAATACTTTTAGAAAAAGTAATAAATAATAGGGAATCAATGTCCAAGTTTCTAAGTTTCAAATAGTCATCATAAAATATTTCATTGATTTTCTCAAATAATTTACTTGTTCATTTTTGAAATGAAAAAAATAATATTTTGTATGAATAAGATATTTATATCAATCAAACATAAATTCAATTAATAATTGTAACAAAATAAATAAATATCCAGCATACACGTCGAACGTAAAAATATTTTCTTAATTGTTTTTCGGTTGCCTTTAATTCATCGGTACTCCCATATAACATGGGATATTCTTTGCAGATCCATTTTAGGTTCATAATATGAAAAATATGTTTAATATGTCCTATAGATATGTATTCTCCATACATGCATCAATATCCTTATCGCATTGTATGCACATACTTTAATTATTCATGTGTTAAACGTGTTTTACGATCATTTTTCTAATTTATTATAGACATATGCCTCAATGTACATATCTAGAAAAGCCCCCAAGTAACGAGATGTATCTAAATCAAGTGATTTTTAATATTTTCCGATGTCTGTTACGCCTGGCTATTATCCTGTGCTATACCGAAGTTAACATTTTCGTCGTTACGTAGTTAAATACATCGTACAGGTCTAAGGTTCGAATCCAGCAAGTGTCACTGCTCGAAGGGCGTTTCGAAAAAAATCGTATTTGTCGATGATTCCATTTTTTTTTTCATTATTGATATCCAGTATTTATATTATTATTGTCACCCGGTGACATTATTAATATTAGTACATAACGACTCCTTACGAAAGATAATTCCTGAGGTTAATTATTAATTTTCATACGATTTATTTACCTACATCTTATATATTATGCGTATCCATAGAATATTTATCATCAGCAAATGTATACATGTATAATGGACATGAAATTTATGAGAAAAGCTGGAAAATATAGGAATACACTATCAAAAGTGATGAAAAAAGGTTTTCGCTATTTCTGGGTTTCAAATCTATGACCTATCTCTGTACCTCTTCATCTTTGTACTCCTACCTATCAACCTACTTATCTAACTTACTGATAAGCATGCAGCCTACTAAACTAAAGGTAGATATAAAATCTTGTGATTTAATATCTTAGATAAAAAATTAATAAAAAACAAATGATAGCAATTTAATTACATTTTTTAAATTCTTAAGCTCCTAGCGGGTGATTGAAATACATACGCTCCATAATAATAAACTATTTATTTCATAAAGTTTTTATCAAAAGTTATAATTTTATTTAAAAATAATTTTTTAGATTTGAATAAGATAATTTTTCATTTGAGATAATTGATTTTATTCGAAGAATATTAATTTAATTGTATCGATCTAATGGTTTTCAATCCCGAATTTCATTAAATATTTTTATTAAATAAAAAGCGGATTGTATTTGTTGAATTCAATTATTTGAATTGGTAATTAAATATAATTTTTCAAATGAAATGAATATTTCTCTAAATGTATCATTAAATCTTTCGATGTCAGTGTGTTTGTTAAAAACTTGTATCGTTTATATATCTCTGTATATTCATAAAATATCTGTTTTTGTGTGATTTAATTATTTTTGTCGTTCCGATGCGTTCTCCAACGAGTGGCAATCGAGTCTCCAGGATCAATTCTTCATGTTTGGTGCAGTATGGAAAGTTCAAGATAAAAGAACGTAAGACGCCAAGTAAGAGTTGAATGTCTCCAATGAATTTGTATTAAGAACTCGACGGTGAACATTCCAGACGCTGGGGAATCGATCCTCTTACCCAGACGACGTAGTACCCGTCGTCTTTCCGTTTTCACTTAGCTTTTTGCACTCTTACGCTTGAACGAAAAACGTGTATTTCACTAGAAATACTTAATTCCGTCGGAACGCAATCAGAAGAATGCAAGGATTCTTTCAAAATGATTTAAGTCCGAATTCATTATTCAGGGAAGAGGATCAGTGTGTGACCTCTACTGGTGGTAACTACTGCATTTAACAATTCGTATTCGTCTCGTTAAATTCGTTATCGCCCTCAGTCTATTTGCTAAATACGTGAAATTTTCTAATTGTAACGAGACAACATTTTTTTTTAGTGTATTACTGCCAATTGATAAATTGAAGAAGATACGAAAACAAATGTTGTTATAAATTTTTGCACGTGGTATATTCCTGATTGATATATGTAAAATATTCCAATGTTCTTCAGCAAAATGTCAAAGCGTAGATATACGTGAAAAGGATTGATTGGTTGGAACAATGAAAGGACTATACGTTGGAAGATAAATTTCCACGGTTCTAAAAAAGGCAATCACACTTGCCTCGGTACTCAAATAAATTCGATATACTTCTTGAGGTGGGTTCGAACGTCCGAGTCAAAGCTGGACAGGCCTTATGAGTTATCTACCGCATGAGTTCCTCCCATCCGTTTATCCGGACAGAGTATCATTATGAGAATGTAATCGTAGGCTATCGGATTTCGTTGGAATGCAGGAGCGAATTTGCCACTCGACTCTAACCATCTGCTGTTCTCTTTTCTTGCTTTCTATATACGTATACTCTATCGTTTAGCCTCGTACGGTGTTTGCCCGATTCCTACATTTATATATATAACGGCCTACGTCAAATTTCCTCTCACTCTTGTTCTATCTCAATATCTCATTAGACGTGTACTAGGTAGAATCTATTCACCTATGGGCAGATTTACCGTTGAGCTCGAAAACTCGATCGGGTACCACCACGAGTCGATCTGCTGCTACTGCTGCCAGAGAATCCTAATGGCCCATCATCAGGTTTCTATGGAACAGCTCGCGATCTATACTAAAATACCTCAATCGAACAGCCGAGAGGGCAAACGAAACCTCTGCATTTCTCGTTGATCCCCAAACGGTGTCTCGAACAAGGTATGCACAATTCGAGAATGGCTTGATTCATGCCTCGATTCGTATTTGTAATGCCGGACCATCGAGCACCGCACGCGCCTCTGTTTGATCAATGGAAACATTTGTGATCGGGATTTAGCCTCGTGGCATCGCTGAGCTTCGCGGAAAGACCGTACTACGTTATTATCTATCGTATGGAACAAGATAACATCCTCAATTTTCGTTTTATTTAAGCCACGTTTTTGCGATTAAATCATATTGTTCTAGAAAAGTTGATATTTTTTATTAATTTAAGATATTTTGTAATTATTTATCGATCTTGATAAACAAAAAACTTTTTAAATCTTAAAATAGCAAATACGGTTTAATAATATTTCTACATTTATTCATTATGATATATACAAGTAACCGCTGCTCAAACTTTTATTCATGAAAAATATTGTGATGAAGAAGAAAGAGCTACAGTTTCGTTCACCAACCTCTAATACGAACACCTTGCGACTTTCTGCTTTGTATGTGGGAGGATAAGTTTCAGTGCACAGTCTCGGTACACAGACTGAATCTTTTCTCACGTGTAATTTATTCTGTAGTTAGCCGCGAGACGAAATTATCCGACGAGAACTTATGAAAGTTTATGGATTAACTAGTGAGGAACGTTCTAGCTCTGAATGGCTTGCCAGGCAGAGGCTACGCTGAGACTTTCAACGACCGACGTTATCCTGCGATTACATTTCTGAATCTATTAAATATTCGGTAAAGATAGAGAGTAAAGGAAAATCAGTGTGACAGGACTAAAGGTAGAGTGAGGTAGAGATGTTCTGTCTAAAGTTAAAACGCTTTTCTCAGTGCTCTCGGAAAACGTTTTCAGTCGCACCCCTTCTATTCCATCATTGGCAAATTATTTTTATTTTTCTCTACTTTCATGATATTTCCATTTTTTTTACGTATAGTGAAGAAATTGATAGCATTCATAAATTCGCCAAAGTAATGAATCGAGTTTTAAAATATTTCTCTATAGAAATAATCGTCTGAAATTAAAAAAAAATTGTTCAGGAAAGCATTTCAGCTTTAATTTCACCAACAGCCGATCAGAGGAAGAATAAAATGTTATAGGCTAATATCAATATTTGTTTGAATAAAACGAGAGAACGAGTCCGAGGATGCGTTTACATCTTCAAAGCGACTGTTTCATATAAACAATTTCTGTCGCAACTCCAGCTTCAAACATCTTTTAATTTTTTTCGATATTTTGTCTAGTGAAAAGGCACAAACTGACTCGCGTGGCAGACCGGTGCACATGCATCCCATCTCAATAATGAAACGTTACCCTTTTAACGCTCGTTGACTGACGCTCGAGCGACCTGCCAAATGTTTATTTTATTCCTCTTGCAACACGTATATATATATATATAGAATTCAATGAATTGTTGAAAATCCGCTAATCGCTGCTGTGTTGGTGAACTCGTAACTGGCATATGGACGGATGTGTACATGCACCGTTCTGTTACTGTCCTGTTTTTTTTTCACCATCGAAATTTCAGTTAAACCGATTTATATTAAATGTGACATTCGAACGATAAATATTTATTGCTGCCCATAGATTCATTTTATTTTCAGGTAATTTTACTGACAGTATCAAAGTTTTGTCTACTTCCATTAAACTATTATTGTCGTTTTACTTATTCGACACATTGAAATAAGTATGAAATTGTTATTTAATTTATTAACTAAACATCTCTTTCGTCGTATATAAATATTATTTAGTCTTTCTGTATAAAATCAATATTTACAGTGAACAAGTAATAAATTAAGAACGACGTGTAAGAGGTCAACATGGCTGCTCTCGAAGAACAAGTATTAAATGTCAACATGAAAGATAACGGTGGTTATCCAAATGACGTGTTCAACTCTCAATACGTCGAGCAGTAGGAAAAGTGGTGATAGTCGACGTTCGCGGACAGATAGCGTTGAACGAGAATTACCACTGTCTGACACTGCATAGGCTTAAACTACTGCGTGTGCATCCATACGTACCGTACTGCAGGGTTCAGTCAACGACTGACCCGTTTAGCTTGCTTGTTCCACTCCCCTGTCATCCTCCTCCCTCTCGACACTTTCTCTATTCTCTATATCGTCCTCCCTTCCACTCCGTTCGCGTCTCTATTTACGTTGGATAATCCAAAACACCTCGAAGTGGTCACGGTGTCACGCAACTGGGAATTGGAATGGGACACGAATACCGTGAGCTGGCCACGTCGTCGATGGGATCGACGAGCGTAGCGACGGTATATCCAGCACCAGCAGATACCGCGATGGGGTGTATTTAGGAGGCGCAGATTAAATCGCTCATCCTCTGCTCACTGTGTATACGAGTAGCACCAGCAGCAACCAGTCTGCAAGCTAGCTGCCTATACCACATATGTATAGATGTATAATACATACATACATACAGGACATTCTAGGCCAACTCCACCAATCAAATAAGGGAAAAATCTATTTAAGCGTCATTGACGCCTGTTTGTACCATCATGCTGTGTACTGAATCATCATTGAGCAGGAATTACTAACGGGGATTCGCAGAAAATTGCATAATTTATTATTGCGCTAATTAATAATTAATAGTTAATAAAGGGTGATTTTTTAAGAGCTTGAGAACTTTTTTTTAAAAAAAAACGCATAAAATTTGCAAAATCTCATCGGTTCTTTATTTGAAACGTTAGATTGGTCCATGACATTTACTTTTTGAAGATAATTTCATTTAAATGTTGACCGCGGCTGCGTCTTAGGTGGTCCATTCGGAAAGTCCAATTTTGGGCAACTTTTTCGAGCATTTCGGCCGGAATAGCCCGAATTTCTTCGGAAATGTTGTCTTCCAAAACTGGAATAGTTGCTGGCTTATTTCTGTAGACTTTAGACTTGACGTAGCCCCACAAAAAATAGTCTAAAGGCGTCAAATCGCATGATCTTGGTGGCCAACTTACCGGGCCATTTCTTGAGATGAATTGTTCTCCGAAGTTTTCGCTCAAAATGGCCATAGAATCGCGAGCTGTGTGGCATGTAGCGCCATCTTGTTGAAACCACATGTCAACTAAGTTCAGTTCTTCCATTTTTGGCAACAAAAAGTTTGTTAGCATCGAACGATAGCGATCGCCATTCACCGTAACGTTGCGTCCAACAGCATCTTTGAAAAAATACGGTCCAATGATTCCACCAGCGTACAAACCACACCAAACAGTGCATTTTTCGGGATGCATGGGCAGTTCTTGAACGGCTTCTGGTTGCTCTTCACTCCAAATGCGGCAATTTTGCCTATTTACGTAGCCATTCAACCAGAAATGAGCCTCATCGCTGAACAAAATTTGTCGATAAAAAAGCGGATTTTCTGCCAACTTTTCTAGGGCCCATTCGCGGTCAACATTTAAATGAAATTATCTTCAAAAAGTAAATGTCATGGACCAATCTAACGTTTCAAATAAAGAACCGATGAGATTTTGCAAATTTTATGCGTTTTTTTTTAAAAAAAAGTTCTCAAGCTCTTAAAAAATCACCCTTTATCTGTATTCGTTTATTATAAATTATTGATAGGAAACTCTCGTTACATTGAAATGTGCAATTTTTTTGAGTTATTTTACAATTTATTTATTAACTATTATTTTTTAAATGTGACGTACACTGTCTGTAACGATAGGTACTGGCTTTGTAATATTTTTTAAAAATTGGATAAAAATATGGAAAGAAGCAAGAGCCAGAGGCAGATTGATTTAGCATGAAATGCCTTATGCACAGACCATACAATCAAGCACAAGCATGCATGCACCATGCGGGTCGACCATACTGCAAAATCTATATCGAACAACGGTGCTCTGACATTTTTATGCACACCGGCACATTGAAAATCGGCGGGACAGCGGAGTAAGGGGTCGAAGGTTTGCAACCGAGGGCTTGCAACCTGCCACGATATATTTATGTATACGCATGAGTGTAATTCATACGAGAATCGACGTTTTTATGTCCAATTACTTATATGAGAGAACGGTGGATAGAATGAGAGTTGGTTGGCGTGGTCAGAGTTTACAGCACCAGCTGTGACCAAGAAATAGAGAGTACAGTTGAGCGTACGGGGATGAACTCAAGTTTCGAAAAAAAGTTTAAAGAAAAAAATATATCGCGTCTGACCACTAACGTCCCATAACTGCATCCCGACCGACCATATTCCCACAGGCGAACGCTTCGTGGCACGAGTTCCGCACGTTACGACCCCACTCTTCCGACAATTTTATGCAGAGATGCACCAAGTGTGTACAATGAGTTTCTAACGACACATCATAGGCAATTATAATCTATTGTATTTTATATTTTTGCCGGTGGTGACGACAAGTGAACAAAAACTGCGTGGCATTTTCCCAATACAAAAAGGATCTACTTTCATGGAACTATATAGACAGACGAAGTATTTGATCACTTGGTCATCAAATCAATGTTATTAACAGTGATAGGCCGAATAGTTTTTTTATTACATTTTTTTAAATGCAGATTCTTATCTAATATATAAAGTTGAATATTTGTTTGTTTGTTCGCTATGCAAATCTACAGTTTTCAATTTAGAACCATGAAATTTGATATACTATCTCATGGTGCTCGCACTTAGACCGTAGTCGAGTTTTCAAAGGAGTTGTAGCCCGGAGTCAAGAGTGGGAGGAAATTATTGGAATATCTATTTGGTTGATAAACTTTCACCGGCTGAAGTTGGTCACTCGAAACAAATAGTAATATTTACCCAGGAAATACCGGATGTCCCTGCTATATATATATAGTAAAGAAAGTACAACAAACCAAATGGAAAAACTAAAAGTCCCGCGAGCCTAAATATTTAAAAAACAAATAAAATGTTTATTCAATGCAGAATATTTATTGTTTTAGTTTGATTTGATTTAGATATTTAATTATTACCATATTCTTCCGAGCAAAACTGGACAATTAAGTTAGTTTAATATAAGAATCAAAGTATGACAATTTCGTTACGAATTTTAACTACCGATCGACATAATTGTAACTTCATAGAAAAATGATACAATTTATAAATTTATCAATGAATTAAATGGATTAATTGAAAAATTTTTATTCGTATGCAAAATATGATGTAACGGTATATAGACATTTATCTCTTTTATAATAAATTTAACAAAATGTCCCATTGACAAATTTATGGTAACATAACGGTGTTTCCATTGTCTTGTGTTCTAGAGCCATACTATAATTTATTCAAGTCCTCATGTTACATGTAAAGTAAATTAGATATTTACTCGGTAAACCCATTATCAGTGCTTTCGGTGGTACACAACACTGGTTCGTACATAACCTCGAGAGTCCATTCTCTGACGGATCACAGTCGTCACGCTGTCGCTCAACTGTCGGCTAGAGTCGTGGTTCACGTATGTCGATTCAATGACAGACATGATGGCGGCTAGGAGTCAAATCTGAGGAAATCTCGTGCATCAGGATCAACCATTGCAGCGATGTGTATCTATGCTGCTATGAATTTGACCCGTATAGTCAATACTGTGCTTTCGAGAACCTCAATACCTAGTAACAGAAATGTACAGTGTTTAGTAGATACAGTTACCGCAGGCAGACGACTAATGGCCACTGTATGCTCTCGCTATATATGCCCTCCTCCTCTCCTTTGTTACCCTTTGGCTCCTACACCCCAACTGTTCATGAATAGCCATCAACGTCAAATAGCTATCTTCGTCTGAGCATGAAGATCATCTTGATGTGCAATTCCCTAGGCCCAAATAGTGCTAACTCATCGACGATACGACGATGCACCGATGTACGAGGTTTTCAAAGTTCTCCTTAACACCGCACAATGGAACTGAAAGTGACTTGGATTAACGAAGTTTCACTTTGATTATAATCGCGCGACTCTCGGTCTTGCTCGACTGATCTGTAAACTCGACAGTGAATTCATGGCAATCGAAATATCGATTGTAAAACGAAATTTTTCATATCCTAAAAGCGACGATCGTTCGAACAAAAAAAAAACTTAACGTGCATGCGTCGTATCCATTTCTGAATGTATCTTATCGTAAAATCTTGAATGTATATAGCTAATTGGAAAAATTCATCACCTCCCCGCATCATTGAAATTATAATTCAATTAATTAAAATTAGGGATGGAAACATTTCATAGCAGCCATTGAACCATTTACTAGATCGTAACTACGACTTAACGGACTTGTAGAGATAATCAGTAAAATGCTTTACAGATGAAAGACGAACCTACCCTCGTCCCGTTAGCCCATACCGTATTATCCGATAGCGTGGTAGCCCTAGGATCATAGGAAGCTTTCAAATGAATAATAGAAATGTAAGAACAGCGTTCAGTGAAAGACTCATAAGAATACATTGATATATACATTGGACAAGACAAGATTTGGGAAAGGAGATGATGCTTACGATGCTGAAATTCGCACCCTTGTAAATACCATCGTTTCTCGTACACGTGAGAGTGCGAACGTCGTATATGTACGTGGCAAGTTCCGCGCTTGCGCCAGAGATCAAACCAGGGGGTGGTTGTGTCGCCTGGGATGGCTCGCGTGGGCCGACGCGCCGCGCGTACAGAACCCGCCTATTGATCTTGGCCAACGTTGTGCGCCGGAACGCGCTCTTCTCTCGCTCCATCTCGTTTCCTCTCCGGTCTCTATCTCCTCTCGCACTATTACCGTTGCTTTCTCTGCTAACTCCGTCTCGTTCATGTTTACACTCCCTCGCTGTGCGGTCGCTCGCTTGCTTGAGAACCGAACCCTGAGAACCAGAAGATGTAGTCGTAGCCGACACACAACCCCCTCACCCCTGATGAGTTTGAGCTACCCTTGCTACTCGCCTTGCTACGGAAGTGACCGCAGGGCCTATACTGCTCCCGTGATCTGTTTCTACTCTTACTGGCTGCACTATGTTCCTTATCATTCTTGGAATCCTCGAGATTCGAAATCTCGATATATCTGTAAGATTATTTGGTTACAATGTCTGGGTGAATTCGATTTACTTGTTTCCGAATGCAAACGTTTCTTATATGAAGTAAGAAAAATGTTTGTTGTTAAGACAAAATCATAGAGAATTTGGTATTTCTGGAAAATGTTACGTCGTGGTACCATCGATAACCTCGGTACTTAATGGCATTTCAATCACCAACGGAAAATTATCAACAGTCGCTATTTATTAAGACGTGACGAATGAATAGTTAACAAGTGGTAAAAAAATGTAAATTATGTCAATGATTGAAAAAAACGATTGGTATCGGTAGCAACAAGAACCCATTGGCCTAAATTGTAACAGGATCTCATTAATGTTAATGTTGTCGACTAGATAACCAACTTGGTTGGAACTTTGAGAATCGGTCGAAGCTTTTATATTTTATAAAATTTTCAAATTTATTAGATATTCTTTTTGTTGTTGTTTGTTTTACTTTCGTCTTCTTAAACCAATGAAACTAAAGAAATAAGGATGCAAAGTAGAACCTTACACGTTGCTTCTTTATTAGTTTTCATCTTTAACGAAATAACTGTGAGGAAGTCAAAATCGATAAACATACTTCAGCACCACGGTTGCATTGTGAAAGGGTTGAAAATAATGAGGAACCAATGTGCAGGGTTCAACTTAGCATCCTTATTTTTAATTGGGCTTAATAGATCTGCATGAGTCCAGGCAAACTCACTCGGTGGGTTAACGAAATTCATTTAGTGGCTAACGTGAATGTCTAAAATGCTGATGATAAACTCAACATTCGATCCTATTTATCCCTGTGCGGAAAATAAACGACGGTTTATCGAATAAAAATGGAATATTTTGCAGTTTATTCTATTCACGTGTCAAGAAAGTTTCACTGGATCACTGAAAGGGTTTTAGATGGGCATCACGGCGTTCAGAAAGATGAAATATCCAAGATGGATTTATGAGTATGAGAGTCCGGATGGCAAAATCACATTGTATGGTCTCAACGGTATCGAGAAATGCGCACCTCTCAGGTTCGATCTGGTTATTGCTATAGCATCAACCCTTGACACACGTTCCCGAGAATGTCGACGCTCGACAAACTTTGCCGACGTAGCTTCCCGTCTTTGCAACAAAGTTGACGGGGTACGAGACAGTGGAAAGAGGATACGTTCTATAGTCGAATCTGATTCACGGGTACGGCATAACACCCGTTTCTCTTATTCGTCGACCTTCGAACTTGACATTACACTATATTCGTGCGTATGCAAGCCTGCGCTGTGATCTTTAAGATTACTGCACTCTGCTGAGTATAATGCTTGAATATAGTGCTTTTTTAGAAATTAATCCTAAATAATCATTGATTACAATGATTTCAACTTTTCTTTTCATAAGATAAATATTCTAACTATTTTTTTAAACATTGAACAAGTTCAATATCAATTCCGATTTAAAAATTCGATCGATTGCTAAATTTAATCGTTGACAATCTTAAGTGGTAAAATAAATAATTCTGAAAATTTTTAATGAGTCCAAACGGTGGAAAGTAATGAAATAATTGAGTATTCTCATTGCTGTTGGAAGACTTGTTTCACGCTTAAATATTATTTATATTTCTTTTAATAGGTTTGACGTTAAGATATTTGTGCATAGGCATCTCCCGATGAAGATGGGAATACTGAATTGTTCGATTGTTTGCATACTCAAGAGTTCCTTAATATTCTTTTAAAAAATGTATTAAATGCATAATTTTTATTTAAATTAGTAGCGTCCATGGAAGAAATACCGCTTTGTTGGTTAGATAGTTGGTTGATTAGGTATTCTGAGACTATTCGCTATGTGCACGAAGCTAAATGGCGTCGCTTATGGTCAATTTTGTACTATCGATATATCATGGTATGTAGCTGCATGGATAGACGAAACGTTATGATTATTCTATTCAATAACGAAGGAATTATGGAATGTCAACATTTTTTATGAGCAGCAAATCCATGAAAGAATGTGATACAAAAGTGAGAGCTCGGCACAATAATGTCCGAATCGTATAGAATATTCAAAGCAGTCTGCTAGCGGACGACGATCTATTTCAATCTCACTCACACCAATAGCGTATATAGCACAAAAACTCGCCACACAGATGACATAACCTGTGATGAGAAGCTAGCGCTATGGCATCGTACGCGTTGACGTTATGGCCATCTTGACATTTCGATATATACGGAAATCAGATTTTCATAAATTTTGTCGATGATAATTTTTCTGCTTGTTTGCACCTAATCATAATAATTTACAAAAATGTTTCGTACATCATTGAATACCAGAAAAATGAAGAAATTTTAGATCGCTCCGGTAAAACTTCCTCTCTAGTCTAAGGACCAAGGCTGCGGCAGCGGGGAATGAAAATAAAGTCTCATCTTGAAAGCCTAATAACTTGGTGTCGGTAGTGGACGTTGCTTTCAAGGCAGCCATTAGCCATCAACATGTGATTTATAACCGTGATGTCGTTTTCATGGATCAACTTAAAAAACTCAGATGGTCGATGATGGTCCGGATGACCTTGTGACACCGTCGATACGGTAGCGTCCTGGCCTCATCGAATTGACACGCGACATTCTTGTAATTATAAAAGTAAAACGCTGATTGGCAGCATCTGTATCTACAATCTAACCTAACAAATCTATATCAATATTCCAACCAATGATCCTAGACGTGGAGAAATTCGTGAAATATTCAGTTCCCTCGTGACAGAAACTACAGTTCGTCATATACGATGACCCACGGAGATTGGAACAGTGACCTGTGTCCCTCCAGCGATAAAAACATATTTCTCCTTTTTTTTTTCATCTTTCAACCCATAACGCAAATCCTAATTCTAACGCAAGAAGAATAAAACCTTGAAAAATTAGATTGCATAGAATTTGAACCTTGAAAGTTAGAAAAAAAGTCGAAGAATTTTCCAAAACGTCACACACGTCTTGAAGATCTCTTTTCGAGTGTGAAAAAGACACGAAGACATATAACGAAAGAAAAATACTCGAGCATAAAACGCATCTTCGGATTTTTATTCTAAATCCTAGTCATGTCCCATATACTTACCACAGATACCAATGTGGTGCAGCACTATACTTCGATCTCGTAGGTAGTGGGTACGTTCTAGGTGGTCGAACACGAACGGCAGGCTCTTCGAAGCATGAGCCAAGCGATTTTACGTTCACTCGCAGTCACACAATGGAGCCGATTTTACGGATTGCCGAAAGCGAGTACAAGGAGGTTACGTTTCTATGCTTTTATTCCACTATCTAAAAGATAGAACTGAAGTATAATAAAGAAAAACGAACGAAGCAAGTGTTTGACGACGTGCATACAAAATTTGAACGAATAATTCGTATACATGTCATAAGTACCAAATATTTTATTAACCATTCCGTAATAAATGATCATTTGATATTAAGGAGGCTGAGTTTCCTAATTTTCGTAATTATTCATTTTTCAAAGTACAACAGAATTATTATTTTTTAAACACAGATATTAATAATACAATTGTAATACTCATTTATATTATTACACACTTTATTCGTATTGCATAAAAGTATTAAAACATATATTGCGTTATATACCGATTAGAAAATCTGTAGCGTTATATCGATCGCGAATCAAGTGCAGCGAAGCCTCTGTTTTTGCTCATTTTCGCCGAATGAAACGCTGTAGATTTTCTACTTAGGATGTTTATCCGTGCTAGTTACTTACAATATTACAGAGATATCTCTGTAAGAAAAGAAATATCGAAAAAGTCTTTGCCATATTTTCTAAACGATAAAAAAAATCGTTGAAACCCTCATTATTCCTATTAATATATTTGTCATCCCCTTCATTGCTTTTACTACGGGGTTGATATCGGATAAATAAATATCCAACTTTAGCTATTTGTCATCGAGGAATACACGGAGGGTTCTCGTACCCGTCATGGAGAATTGTGTTTTTTTTTGTTGTCGGTGTACGTCGGTGCCCTCTTACTCTTATACCCTCTCGCTGCGTTTCTTCTCACTTCGATGTCGCGGGTGTCCTGGCGCCACTGCCGTGACGTCATCTCCGCCACTTCGGCCCTTCGTTCCCCCGGCTGAACTCCCCTCGGCGTCACGGATTTTCGGGTGGAGCGGGTCATGCTGTGTCTCGGGGTTACGCGCATGCGGACTTCGATTAGCGCGAACGTTGTGCACCCCTCACACCCGACCGTCATCGCGAAAGGTGGCGTGAAAAAGGTGACTGCGACGACGACGATGACGAAAACCCCGGCGCGAAGACGAGAGAATGGGACTCAAATCCGTTGGTACTTGCACGAACCTTGCCCAACACTACTGACAAGACACAGCTGAGTGACATTTGAAGTAACAAAAATAATAAAATCGAATACAAATCAAACAAATTTATATCAATTAATTGAAAGGTATAGTTAACCACGCTGCAGATTTTAAAGTAATTAATGCTTTGGCACTGAGAGATAACAAAGATTCTGTAGCTTTCGACTAATCCTGATTGGTGATTTTGTAAATACTCAGTATTGTAGCTAAACTAATTATATTTTTCCTGTAAGGATGATTGTTGAATTCTCTCACTGACGGTAAACTTTTTTTCTCGATACTCTCTTCATTGAATGAACACAAAGACAAAACAATGCAATTGAAAAGCTTCGATCATGTTACCACCTGTAGATGTTTTCCGTTGTTTTCTGTATAGAAGCAATGATTATTATTTCTTTAATTTATACACTTAAAAACATAAAATGGCTGCTTTGACATTATATCATAATACTTTCATTTCACAGATATTTTATTTTCCAGGTATATAAAATATAATCTTGTTAAGAAGATTAATCCAAATTTACATTCGTTATTGCAAGCTACGGCACGATATTCCCATAGGTTGAAGAATAAATAAAACATCTAAAAGGCGTAACGAAGATTAATCTCAAATTCATATGCATAAAACACGTGAATCCGTATCTACGTACGAATGAGTACAAAGTCCATCGAGCTCCAACTCGAGAATGATTGAACAATCCGGAAAATAGCGAGCTCCCTTATTTTTCGCTTCCGTTGCTCTAGAGTTGTTCGTTCCTTCTTCCTTATGGGATGAAAGTAAGGCAAACGAGAAACCGTGTGACGACGAGTACGACAAGGCGGAGAATGAGTAGTTGGGTCTGTCGTGACTCGCGTGACCGCCGAGTGGTTCTGAGGTTGCGCTGAGAAAGCTCCGCAAGATAAATTGCGCCCGCTGAGTCTTGCGTTACCGATGCAGTCTTTTATTCAACCCCTGCTGTGACTACTCTGCCTCTACCTCTGTTGCGGTGCGGTTGTACGACGTCGAGACTCGAGGAGGATGAGGGGAGTGCGAAAAAAGTAAAGGTAGGGAGTACAACCCACCTCGTGTCGCATTTACTGCGGCGTGAATTTCACGAAGACGTCTGTTTGCTAGAAAAAATTAGTCTTGCTGACTTTTACACCGGAGACTTCTTATCAGTGTAGTCGTATATATTTTATTATCTTCGAATTTACTTTTTTTCTATTTATGAAAGACAAGAAGAAAAATAGAATTATTTAAAGAGAAAAAATAAATAAATAATTAACCAAGGGCACGTGAGAATTTTTGTAAAAACTCGAGGATTGTTAGTTAAATGAAAGTCAGCAGTTTTATTTTGAAATAAAACTTAACATATGTGGCAAATAATATTTTTTTTTACATATTACTTGATCAACATTGTTATGATTTTACGAATGGATTCTTAGTCTCGATGATCTTAGAGGATTGTTCATTTTTTTAATAACCTCTTTACCTTCGTGATACATTTCAGCTTTAAAATTCAAGGCGTTAGGTTAACTCAAGTCATAGAGGTTAAAATTTGTCTGATCTGACAAACGCGCGCGCGCGCGCACGCAAACACGCTTACACGCACACACACACACACACGAGCACGCACAGAAATACCTTTTTCGAAATGTGATTTTCAGGTTGTTTTAGAATATGATAAGCTCGATGATATTAAAATTTCGAGCACAATTTGTTTTCATAAAAACAAAACTTTCTTTACAAGAAAACGAAATTCATGAACTAATAATAAGAAATATCTCGTTTAACCAATTCATTGCACAGAACACGCAACAGGCACGACCGAGTTAGAAGATGAAAGCTCACGCTCAGTGCATTTCCGACGAGGACTACGCCGGTGACGATATATAGTTTATATCCACAGCGGTTGCTCGTCCGATCGGCACCTGGCCTAAATCGCAGCGATGATTTTCCCCCTATCCTTTGCTTTCTTTTCCCCAGGGCGTGGCGTTCAACAGGCCTGGCATTCTGCCAGCTTTCTTTATCTCTCTCTCTCTCCCTTCTCTCCCCTATCTCCACTCCTCTCTCCATCCCTCTCTCCACCTCTCTTTATCACTTCCTATTCCTACCATTCACCCTTTTCCTTTCTTTCATACCCTTATTTTTTAAGCTCACCCTTATTCCTTTCTATCGTCTTCGGTTGTGCTAGCAAGCAAGCATACAACTACGAGTAGAAAGATAAGGGTGCGTTTCTTATCACAGCAACCACCCTCAACTTGGGCCAACCCCCCACTCTCCCCGAGGGTGTACCCAGCCTCCACTCTGCAACCCTCCAGTCTCATCCTCACCCCCCTGCAGCCAGCTCGCGGGTATTATTTAACTCGATATAGGCCAAGAATTGTCAATATTTACCCCTCGGATGAAATTTACTGAATGGACCGGAAGCTCGACGGGGCTTATACGTATATAGCTACTGTGGTTGAAGCGAGAAAGGACAGACCTCCTCCATGTCGTCGTCGTCGGCGTAGTCGTTTCCTTTTCCATACTAAGGAGATACTCTAGTTTCTCACTCGCTCACTCTTCCATCTACTATCAGTTTTCGCTTCTCGCTTCTATTTCTCATCTCGTCTGTCCTCTCCTACGATATATACTCTCGACTTTTAACTTTAACCGAAGCCTCTCTTACTCTCTCTCTCTCTCTCCCGTTATTCCTCTCCCTCCACCCTCTTTGCCATCTGGAAATTACTTTTGCTCGACGAATGTGGGTGAGGACTTGAAAGCATCATCAGTCGACCGCTTTTGCGCCTGTTAAAGGGTCGAGTCGTTCGGGACACTTTACACCACAGAAAAGTCTGACTACGTCACAGTTGGGACGTTAATGGGATCGAATTCTTTCGAAGGGTTGTCCTCGGAATGAGCAACCTGCAATGAGTACAAAAATTGTAAACTATTTTTACCGGCTAAACACGAGCAAAACTCCGAGAATGGAAGTTCAATGAGAACCCATGTGGACCAATGGAAACATTCGTTTCTGTCGCATGTTTAGAAATTCAATGTATTTGTGGCATCGATTCATCCATTTCTCGTTCTGCAACGTATTTTGTAAATACGCTTTTAACATAAAAAGTAAGACGCAGCTATGAGAAATTATCAGGATATTTCTGGTACCCAAATCCGTAAAAAAATGATACGCAGACAAATGACATTTTAAATCACTTTGAAAAGTGTGATAATTCGAAATGAAATATTTTAATTAATAATATTAATGTTTTAATGTTATCGGAATTGTTACTTTGATTGAAACAAACTATTGAAAATATTATGACGTTGACTTCATCGAAACTTCCAAGGAAATTTAAAGAAGAAAAATTTCCAGCCGACCAACTAGATTCACTGCCATCCGAGACCATTTATTTCAGCTCAACTGATGAAATTTGCTTTGCAAAAGCTCGAGTAAATCGAGAGGAATGAGGAAGGGCGGGGGCTAACAGTTGCAATGAGAGAGGAAGCAATGCTGTAGGTGGTCGACGAGGCGCGAGAAACGTGTGTGCAGCTGTCGTGTAACCTCGACTACTAATTGTCCAAAGTTTCCGGACCGGAAGTCCCTCGAGACCGTCTGGACTGTGTGCGGCACAGAGACTGTGTGGCTCGCCTACAAGTACACACAAATATATATATGTAGTTTGGTTTCAGCGCTCAGACGACAACGACAACGACGACGACGTGATGCGACTAAACGTATGTGATTTCGTAAAAAATCACACCGTCTCGCGTCGCGCCACAGAACCATGGAAAATAATTACGTCAAGGGGTACGTATGTTATCGCAATAAGCGCGTTATCGCGATCGATAAATAACGCTCTCACTAACGGAGTCACGCCAGAAGAAGGCGTCCTGCCACCCCTCCAAACTCAACGAGCAAACTTGCCCTCTGACCCTTTGCAACATTGCCCGCCACCCCTCCAACACGCTGCCAGCAGCACGTTGATAAAGCCGCTTGATTGTGGCTTCAAGTGGTGTCCACGACCGCCCGCGCGATCCACGAGAAGCTGCTGCTACAAGCTTGGTGGCTCACGAGAGTTGTTGCACAAACACCACGGCAACTATAACCACTGCACACTTTAACTAACCCTTGAGTACCCGAAGCACCACCCAAGTCTTTCGCTAATTCTAAATTATATCATCGTCATAATTTCTCACATCAACAGTCTTAAAAAATGTGTTGAATCGAGGTATAGAGTAGAGAGCTCAATACATGTATAATTGTATTATAGTTTAAGGAGGTTCTGCATTACAGTCCAGTTACAATTTTGCTATTTATTTCAAAATTTGTTACGCAAGCTTTTAACTAGCAATCGATAAATAATAA
Organism: Cylloceria caligata; assembly: GCA_963942595.1. Taxonomy (NCBI): domain Eukaryota; kingdom Metazoa; phylum Arthropoda; class Insecta; order Hymenoptera; family Ichneumonidae; genus Cylloceria; species Cylloceria caligata. Next base: position 44,983,767 of record OZ012709.1, on the reverse strand, counting down.
TTAATCGGCAAGTGTGGATTGACGAATATGTTCTCTGTAGAAAAAAAGATCAATAAATATATATTTGCAAAAAGATAACTTACCAAAATGAGAATAATTAAATTGAAAATTTATTGAAATACCATTCCGAGATGTTCTCTATAAACAAGTTATAATCCTGAAGTAATATTTTCTTGATGATGATGGATACAATTTTTAAAAAATATTTATTCAAAGTTTAATTAATCAAACAATCAATCACACTTGAGCGAATAATTTTAGAAATTATATAGTACGCGTTTGGTGCGATTATAATGATTTAACCTCTTCAACGGTATAGGAGCGGCTCAGGAAGACAGTTGCGGTACAGCAGGTGACTCCAGTTCAGAACGTGATGCCCTTTTGCATACACGCTCCTCAGAGAAAAACGGGGGAAAGGGGAAAGTACCGAGAATTCGAGATATCAAAGGTCAGGAAATGAGCCATGTACGTGAATTATGAAGTTTGCGTGTTTACGAATTCATAACTATTTGAGAGTTCTCTGGATTTCATAATTTAATTCCCGAGTTCTACATTCGAGTTTGCATTTAACTGCATTACATATTACATAAATTCGTAATAAAATTAATTTACCGAGTGTACTCATTATTATTAAAAATATATATTCTCAGTGGAAAAATTAACGAAAAACCATTAGGGTTCGAGTCGTAATGAGAGGTAGATCAGTGTCTGAATCAGCTATTCGGGAAACGAAAACTGCGCAATAATCCTCATTCATAAATATTAATTTCTCACTTTCGATTATATCTGTAATCAGAGAATTTTTTAAACAATGTATATTTGTAAAAATAAATAAATATTTCCTACAAAATTATAAGCTAACGAGCAACATTAGCTATTGATATTATCGATTACGTGGACAGATAAAAAAATTAATACCCCACAAGCAAGAATAAAAAATCATCGTATCGTACGGAATGACGTACGGACAATCGAATCAAAGTTAATACGAGGATCGTTAAAGACAACCTGTCCAAGTTAAGGCGAATGTGTTTACAGTAAAATTCTCGTATGTATGTCACAAGCAGAAAAAAGTTTGTTTTCAGTCATTCAACATTTATCAGCTCACTTTTCACAATTTAATTTCCGAGCAGTTCGTTCCTACTTCCATTCGACCATAGATCATATAAATGACTCGTTATGTAATTAATTATCCGTGTGCGTATTTATTTTTGTTGTGCTCGTCTCGAAAGAGCATGGATGCTATAATAGTGGTTCAACCGAGATGGATGTGTGCAGTCCAAGTTAGTGTGCGTGGAAGCGCGTATCGCGTGCAGCTGCAGTGCGACGACGCGGCATCGCGTGACTTGGATTTTCCATTCGACTCACACCACCCCTACCTATACTCACCTTTATATATTTATTTACCTATACCCACTCGACTCGTACACACTGCCGTATAAACACCGCGTTATACTATGTACCTACGTTTCTCTTTCTTCTCTGCTTCTCGTTGCTTCCCTTGTTTCTCTCCCACTGGATTACAGTCTCTCACTTCGTCTCTCAGAGTTTCGGTCTCCACCGCCGTATCGTCTCTCTACCTGGTTTTCTATTCCCAGTACTCACGCGGCAACGAGGGACCAGCGGATACCCCTGGTGCTATCCATGTCGGCCCCAGCTCTCCTAACAATAGCACAGCACTATGTAAAGTCCACCAGTTTCCCTGCTCGTCTCATTTAGGGTTAGTATCCTCGATAGCTATCTGGGTGGACAGGTAGAGAGTAAACGGCGGTGATACAGGATGCTAATATTTTGACAATGACGCGATGACGATGATCTACGCCTGGGATATCATCCCACCCCACCAACGCTTACCAATATTGTCCATCGCGTGGTTTCCTAATATTAGACAGGAACCACGTTTCACGATCGTCCATGAATGTATACACCCGTAATACCCGTAGTAGTTGACGTTGTATAACGATACTCTACTCTGACGTAGATGCACCTGGGGCAACGTATAGTTATGATGCACCGATATTGTAGGAAGGCACGCGTACCGAGGGATTTCCTGAGCAGGGACAACATTTAAAGACGCAAAATGTGAATCGCACAGCAACGAAGAATTAAGCGATGTATCGACAGATTGTAATTACAAATTGTTAATAAAATTATTTCAATTTATGCTGAACCAAGTGGTTGATTAGAATAATTGTAACTTTGCTTCACGAAGTAGGTGCGACTTTAATGTTGGGTGCACAATTTTTTTTTTTTTTTGTAATTATGGGAGCTTTGGAATTGTCCATGGTTAATAATGTTACGATTTTTTAAATTGATTAATGTAAGAATTTTTTAAGTAGGCCAATTAATTTTTCAAAATTTTCACATCGATGCTCTTTCTATTGCTTTTTTGAGAACTTTTTAACTGCTTTTTCCTAGCTACAAAAAAAATAATGATACCGAGGTGAATCAGACGGCAATCAATAAATTTATTTGCATGATTTTGTAACGATCGAACCTATACAATGCAACCTAAACGATCCAACCCAAACGACACAACCCAAATGAATCAAACCGGAGCAATTTTATGGCCATTTGACATGCATAAGAATTCACATTCTTAGGTATTCACGGTTCTAACATGTTTGAAAAATCGTGTTCTTCTTTTTAAATACGCTTCCGCGATTTAACCAAATTGTATCATCTATCTTAAACAAGCTGTTACACCTTAGTGCGTGTAAAATGTCCTATACGAAACTGTTGAGAGGTCGACGTTGACTCAGTGTGCAGTGAGAATGTGCGACAAGTGTCTGTATCTAGGCCCAAGACTATGCATTGCGCCAGCACCTTGTGTCATGAGTAAGCACAGGGAAAGCCTAACCCAAGTGAGCAGCAGCAGAAGCAAAAACAGAAGCAGAAGCAGCAGCAGCAGCAGCAACAGAAGAGGCAGAACCCCGTATCAGCACTGCGAAGAGCTCGAGCACTGCAGTAAAGTGCATAGTCGTTGCAACGGCGCATCTGTGTCCACCTGGTCGTATTGCCCACCCCCTGCTGCTCCTCTGCCCGAGATTCATTATTCAGGGGATGGTGCACGACTCTCCGGCCTTGCATATACCACACAGTCGCAGGGTACCTGGTAGGTAACTCGTATCCCCGATTCTACATGGACCTCTATCGCCTTCTCTCGTGCCCTTACATCCGTTCCGTCACTCTCTCTCTCTCTCTCTTCTGCTTTATCTTTCAGCTACCCTTCACGGTGAACGCGGTATACCTCGTGAAACGAGCTATTCGTGCTTTCCCCCTGTTGATGTAACTCGAGAAGAGCTGAGAGCATCCAGGCTCATTGAAGCTTCTACGGTAATACCACGACACTGACACTCCTTAAAACTCGCGACAAGTTCACGAGACTGCTGCCTCGTCTTCTCTTACATACACCATAATGTTATAATGTGCAGAAACTCTCAACGACAGCGTCTCAAGACAAAATAAGTTGTATACGGAAAGAACGATCTAGAGGAAAAATTATCGTCTTACCTGAGAAAAACTGTTAATAGTCGGTTTGTTGTATTTGGACTTGTCCACCTGTTAACGAGTGTGAGATTCAAAAAATAATTTTTAAGACATTTATTAGAATTATTCTTATGTATCTAATATAATAAGATGACTGTAGCAGTTTTTTCTCAATAATGAGGTCAATTCAGTTACTTTATTTCAGATTATTCTATTGCTTGTGAATATTTTCAGTGAATCTTCAAAGATTTCTATCCCAATTATGTACAAACTGTATTTTTAAATCAATTCATTTATATCCAAGTAGATAAAAATCGCAGAAGTGAAATACAAAAAGATTTTTTCATAAATATAATTAAATAAATCTTCTTCTCCTCTAATGGTATAATATTGGCATATCACTTGATTGGTTTGCACTTTTGATCAGTATTGACCCATTTGGTGTTAACAGTAACCCTTTTCACAATATTTAATTCAAACAAGTAATTATGGTAAAATCATTCCGCTCCACCTCAAAACTTTTTATATATTTATGTTCGGGATGAGTAAATGATATTCAATAAATTATTAGTAACCAATGCAAAATCATAGGATAAATGCATTCTAGAAATATCATTGAATATCTTTAATCTTTTTTCAAGTAAAATGTGTTGTAAATTTTGAAGTTTTAATGTTAATTGACACCAACAATTGAACACCGATCCTTGATATCTATCGGTAGTGCAGACTCATATGGACAACGCCCAAAAATCATTTTATTATCGAATTTCTAACATTGTATGTGGTAATTTACATTAGATACTTCTCTATGTGTACGAACTATATACTTGAAACATATAAATTGCTGTGAAGCATTGCTGTGAAAAGTAGAATGTCAGTAGTGGTCACGTATATCATCTGTATAGACATCAAAATGAATACGTTGCAACAGAATGATAAAATTGACGTATAGCTGGTATCAGTCTTGAGTCAAGTGCAATGTAATACGGAGAAATCACGACAGCATCATCATTTATCAAGTAATGTCAGGTGTAATAAAACTACCCTACCTCACCCTCATCAGATATACACTCGATACGTTTTATTTTACTCGATACGTAGGAAGAATCAGATACGAACGGAAAGGGAAAAAAACGATCAGCGAGTGTTGCTGATGGAACGAAAGATCCAACGCCCTATGAGCTTCACGCGGACTCGATAGCAAGGCAAATTTTATCGTTGTCTTTGTCTTCTTGTTCGTTATCATCTTTTTCCGTACAATCCATCCTTTGATAGATGAAAAACAAAGAAAGGTATTCACGAATTGGCTAACTTATTTCCGAACAAGCGACAAGAAAAACCTAGAACCCTCGACAGCTCTCGAATTGCTTCAGTTTATTTTCTTCTCATTCTTATTCCCTTCATTTTCCACCTCGTTGACTTTTTTTTTTGACTCTCGATATCGCAAATAAAATTCAAAGATAGCGGTACCGAATTAACTTTACGAGTTCGTCGAACTGCGTACGTGAGCGCATTAATCATACAGCATCAGTTCTCACTGTCTACCAATACCGCAAGTATCCCCCATGGAAATCAAAGAATAATCGGGATATCTACATGATATGTATTTATATACAGGGTGTCCTATTTTTTAAAATATGCTCAAATATATCGAAAACTAAGAATTGTATTGAAAAATGTTTCGAAGAAAAGTTGTTGTATATGAAGGAGGACACCGGACGAGCATATCAGTTTTTGAATCCGGAGCCTCTAGTGGGCCCATTGAGGCCCAACTTTGGTTTTTTTTTTCAATGGAACCCCTCATGTTTTATTGCATTTTTTAATTTCTCGTTAAAAAATGAGTAAATTTTACTCCGAGTCATTTTTCGTTTATCGTCTTCGAACAGGCCCGAAACGTTATTCGAAGTTTTCCCGTAGAAAGAGTGGCGATACGTCAATCTTTGTTACTTTGTTAATTAAAAATGAAAGCGAGTTCGACGATGAATTAAGTTAAACATTGAAGAGCTTTTAAGCGTTCGTTTGAATTCTGTTTTAAGCATTGCTAACCGTTTAAGAACCGCCGGCATCAGCGTTAACCGATGTATACCGCGGGGAGGTTGCTCGGTCGGATTTCGTACATCGTGTAGCTTTGAAAAGGGCTGATTTCATCTAAATTTGTTAGTCAAGTCCACTTCTCAATTGAGGTGTTCGGTTTTTAATTTCTTCGTAAAGATTGACGTATCGTCACTATTCTATAGGAAAACTTTGAAAAACATTTTGAGCCTGGTCGAAGAGAAAAAACGAAAAATTATTCGGAGTAAATGTTACGTCCTGGATTTGAAATAGTCACGAAATTTACTCCATTTTGGGCCAGAATGCGCTGGCTCGGGACTGGAGCACGGTTGATGAGGGGCGGGTTTTATTAATAAATATTGAAGAAAACTGATTCGCTAAAATGTCTGAATTATTAGGTATAAAAACAGTCGGATCACACTACATTAAATGTCTATTAAAACAATTAACACAATTGTATGTACAATAAGAGTCTTTAGCGCCACTATATATATTATAAAAGAAATGGGTGATTATAGGTAAGTACGGGCCCGTGATGTTACGAGGACCGTGTTATTACGAAGGTATATTGATTGGATCAAATAGTCAGTATTCACTTTTGGAATAACTAAAGTCACTATACGTATTAAAATAAAATGTTATATTATAATGTTTATTGGAACGCGCACAATATAATTGGTTGCGCGAACAATGCTACGACCTATTGGGTATTCATAAATGTTAAAATATTAATATAGGTACGGTATTACGAGGACCAACCGTCGTGGTCGGTCCCCGGAGAAGAACTACGAATTAAAATGAAGAAAGCAGTGCCGATGGCACCGCTCAAGAATTATGCTAAGATGATTTGCGGGGCGCAGCGCGTCTCGCCGATGCGCCGCGTCTCGCTGGTCAGCGTGAGAACGCTGACCTACGCAACAATGAATATATGTGATATAATATAAAAAATTACATTTTACGTATAACCCATGACGTAACAGTAAAACTAACTCATTTTTTTAACGAGAAACAAAAAATGCATTAAAAAATAGGGGGTTTCATTTAAAAAAACAAATGTTTGGCCTTAATTGGCCCAGCAAAGACCCCGGAACCAAAAACTTATATGCTCATCCAATATTCTCCTTTATATACAACAACTTTTGTTCAAAACATTTTTCAATTAAATTCTTAGTTTTCGATATATTTAAGCATATTTTAAAAAATAGGACACCCTGTCTAATGCCAAAAAATGCTATATCCTCTACATATCATTCCTATATCCACCGGATATATCCTAAAAGTTATATCTTCGATGTACATAAGAAACTTGCACATTTTTTCATCTATGACGTAATATTTTTTGTGAGATATATATATACTATGATTATTGTTATATGTTAGTTCGCTCTTGAAATAAGTATTCGTATAATGTGTCTTTGGGAAAAAGGGAGTGCATCTTTGGAACAAAGGGATACGACTGATTCAAATATATCCGGTGTTCCGGTGGTCCACCGAGTTAAACAGAATTTTGTGCTGCTATTACTCAAATGGTTGACTGCTTAGCCGTGCGCTGGTTGAAATACAGAATTATGAAGCGAGAAGGTTATTTTTCTGGAGACTGGTGATTGGTTGTAGGTCTCTTGCTGATAGGGTGGACTGCGTATGGAACAGGTTTTCCACAGTTTCCTTCTGCACAAGCTGCAAATGCGATACAGCAGGGGGTTAAGTCAGCTGCAGAGGCAATCGGTGGATGCTGTCGCTCGAGAAAGAGGAACAATCGTGTACGGTGGAATGAATATTCGGAATATATATATATATATATTTTTTTTTTAAAATAGTCAATATTCGACACTATCGTAGAAGAAAAGTAGTCGAATATAAACAAAACAGTTTTTAACTGGAACCGGGTCGTTCAGCTTCATTGCGAAATCATCCAATGATCCTCCCAATAATATTCTCTTGGTATTTTAGTGTAGCAATATAGCGGGAACATGTATAAGGAGGGAAGAGAGAGAGAGAGAGAGAGAGAGAGAGAGAACTTCATACCCGAGTGAAACAGGGCCTAGCGCACATGTTATTTAATTACGGAAATCACGGCTTCCAACACCCGTTCGTCCGTGATGTTCGACCGAGCGCTTACCAATAATAATGCCTCCACACGAGACGAGTTGGAGCGAGATGCGAGACTAGTCGAGGGTAAGCAAGAGTGAGGACATACAGCACACACCAGTTTTCAATTGATTGCGCTGAGCTCTACTACTGCGTGGCTGCTGCTGCTGTTGTTGCTGCTGCTGCAGCCGTCGCTGCTACGGGGTGGTGAACTGTTGGGAACGGGAGAGAGGGAGAGAGGGAGAGAGGGAGAGAGGGAGAGAGGGAGAGAGGGAGAGAGAGAGGGAAATAGAGATTTCGCGTGCGGCAGGGTTTTGCACACGTTCGTTAGCCTTCTCGTATGCCCCTCGCAACCTCCCGGTTCCCCAGCCAGTTTGACTTCGTTAAATTATTGACCCAAAACCTCTCATTCCCTCTCTGTCTTTCCCTCACTGTGAATCCACACCCCCTGAGAATTGATGCGTGTATGAAATTTTGTTCACCGTGCGAAGGTATATTATCCATTTTATTTTATCTCTCCGATTGGCGCGTATTCTCATTTTAGTTGTTGCACTACTTTAGCTAATTTTCACTTCCTCATCATATACAAACTATGAAGGGAAAGAAAATATTGCAATAAAAAAAATCGATTCAGATTATTAGTGTCAATACATACTTTGTGTACTCTAGAGCACGAACAGAAGCATTCATTAATTTCTGTCCGTCCGTCCGTCCGTTCGTCCGTCCTTCCGACTATCTTTCTGTCTGTCCGTCTGTATCTTCCGAAAACACAGCAAGTTCGAGGTACTTGGATGTAGTACCACGCGTCTCTGTCGGAGAGAAGGGCACTCCAGTTACCTGGCGGTAGAAAACTAATATATTTTTGAATCTATTTGCTAGATGCATTTTCCTAATTTTAGAACTTCGGTACATCACAAGATCACTTGAAACTTCATGCCAGTAACAAGTATCATGAGAAAATTGCGAAGTACCCTCACGCCATTGGCACATTTTGATACGTGCCTCGTGATCTCATCACACTGTACCTAGTGACCACATTTCTTTTTGCTATCTTATTCGTTGTTTATATATTTATCCTACGTTGTATTCGTTGAAAGTAACGGATGTAACAAAAGTTAACAAAGAAAACGTAATGTGTGATAACTAATATTAAAGTTTTTCGACATATTTGGGTTTCCGGGCAACTACTTAAGAAGTTGGATTACTGAAAAGGCTGTGATTATTCATTCTGGTGGAGCTACGAATCTGGTCAAAGCTCGTTTCTTTCATAATTATTCTCGCTTTAAAATGACACGTGATTCATTAGATTGAGTTATTTTTTTTTGTTTCTTTATCATAATTTTTCAATCGGACAATTGGTTGTCGTTAATATGCATCTCGTACGTTTCGCATTTTTTTCCGTCTACTTACAAAGTACTTTCATGATCGTAAAATGAAGATATTAAGATTATCCAAATGACATACTTTGAGTCTATTCCCAGCGTTTCACGGCGTGCATGTCAAAAATGTAAAAACTTTGCTATTTTTCACTAAAATTATGGCTGAAGTGTTCTTAGCGAAAAGTTGCAGTTTTAATCTTACAACAAGGAATTGAATATTTACTATTAAGGAAGAAGCTAATCTCCTCAAACGATTTATAACATCCACCTATTTGATCCTAAGAGTCCTTAAGGGTTAAATTTTTTTCAAAACTCATGTTGCATCATAATTCCAATAAAGAAAGTATTAAAAAATATCCAACTTACTTACTATCCTTAAATACTATTTTATTAAACTGTGATAGTTAAAAAAAATGTAAAATTTGTGATTTATTTGATACTTTTTCTTACAGCTTCAGTCCAATTCTTAAAGCTTTGAAAGGGAAAACGCTTTCAGTTACAAATAATCGATCGAGGGTATCGAAGATGCAAGCAGAGAGATACAAGAGTTTGTCGCTTTTTATCATGTTCTTCTAGTTTCGTTGTCAGTCGTGTGGTTGTGTCGGTCGTTCCGTCGTAGAAGCAAACTGACCATCCAATGCTCAACCTGTCGTAGAGAACGACAAGTTTCGAAGTGGTGAAAGGCGGGTTTAGTTCTACGGTCCGTCAACGGAGCGTCGACGAACGAACACAGTTGTTGGCGAAACGATTTCAACCTCGAGAACGAGAGTGTTGCGGAGACTATCGCCTATCTCGTGCACGTTCTGGTTGTACTACTAGAAAGTAGATGGAACGAGGAAGGTAGTTCTATCTAGCCGAAGAAGAGAACGAGCAGCTTCGAACGTCGAGACGTCCCGCGTCGACTTTGTAGGTACGACGTGTGCAGAGTCACGGCACCATTATCGCGTTAACGTCGCGCACTCGGGCGCACGCTTGGGGTCGAAGTAATCACAAAACTCGTCGCGTTTCCCTTCTCCACCGCCGAGTCGTTCACTGCACCATCCCCCGTCTTTCTTGCCTGTTGTGTGTCACTAACTACGAAGGGCTTCTTAATTAAAAGTTGCTACATACCACGATTGCTCTTCGCGTGCGGTTACTCGCGTTATTTATAAAAGTTTTGTGTATTTGGACATACGTTACGATCTCCTCGCTGTCCAAACGACCAAACATCGTTAGAATAAAAAGCGCCCTACAATTTTACTTCGTAATCTATTTTTCTCGTGTTCAATATTCGATCGTTAATTCCTAGGCGTGGATTACCGAAAGGAATTTACATTAACGCATTGGTGTACGTAGAAATGATAAATATCTCTTATTTGTGGTTTAAAACATGCACCGGAATAGAGTGATAAACGCCGGATTTAAATGTCTCATTCCTTATCAAGCAAATAGTCGCGTGTGCTCTAGAAATAGAATACTTTCGACTACAAGAATTTGGAAATAATTATCCATACGACGTACCCGTGCTCAAAAGGTAACATTTTTTTTTTAACATTTCGGTTCTAAATTTAAGGATTCACATTCAATTTTTTTTTCAATATGACTTTTGTTTCAAATTTTTCACCCCATCAGCTTTCGAGATTAATAGATTTACCCTCTCTACTCTGTGTCCTGCTATCCCTCACCACCGTCCACCATCTTTCTGTTATACATGAGATTAACAGTTCTCTTGTTGAGCAAAAGAAAGTCCGACGGTTCTGTGAAAAAGTTTCTTGTACTTTTAATTTTCGCATGATTCAACGGATGTAGTATAACGAGAGTAGTACTGGGTGCGTATAATCCCGGTGCACCCGGATTACCCGTTGGTTATTGGTTAATTACACCTATGATAATCCGGCTTCGACGAACTCCGGGTCCCGGCTACTAAAGCAATTTGCGCGAAATAGGTGTCGGGGATTCTCTACCTCTCTATCTCTCTCGCGCTATCTGTCGTTTTCTCTCTCTCTCTCTCTCTCTCTCTCTCTCTCTCTCTCTCTCTCTCTCTCTCTCTCTCTCTCTCTCTCTCTCTATATATATATATATATATATATATATATATATATATATATATATATATAAATCTTTCTCTCTCTCCCGTCGTGGTGAACGTAATTATAGAATATCGATTAGAATATCGACGCACACAGCTTTCGCTGGCTAGTTGTACTCCCGCTCTATAATTCAGGCGAAATTTCTTCCACTTTGTCTCGCTTATCAATTAAAATTCTCCCAGACACTGGCAACCCGTTTCTTTAGACCTTCATCTTTCCTTCTTCCCTACTCTATTCAGTACCTTCAAGAATAACCTCTTAAGAAAGTGATACAGCTTAAAGTAGTTACAGCTACTTTTGGCGACTATTATCTATTTTCATGCGAACAACATTTAATCCCCATAGAAAAATGTATATGCGGAGATATATTTTTTGGTATACCGTAATATAAATGCGTGATATATTCTATATAAATAGAATACATTTCAATTATAATCAAGAAACATCAAGTGGATTCGGTAGAAATTCAACGCCAAGTTAAAAAGGAAATAAAAATAAAGATAAAACGGCTTTTATGACTTATTACCTGACATGTATGTAAAATATATTCAACGTCTCAAATTTTTCGGTAAATATGGGGTATATCCTCAGATATATTTTCGAATATATATCGCACATACATTTTTTCCATTGAGAAACGTAAATGGTTTGCAGTGGTCCTGTAATAGCACGAAGAGAATATATTAAGATTGCAAACGAATGTTTTTTTTATTCATTCTACTGTATACAAGCACCAAGAACTTGGCTTCTCTTTACTTTTCTTAGTCTCATTTCCACTCGACTTCACACATTATTAAATTACGTTAACAATTTCGACTAAGATATGCTTCAGTTTTAATTATTTCTTTTAAAAACTTGTTTTATGCTTCGACTACTGTAGCAAGACCCAGAGGCAGGTAAAAGTAGAAGTAGGGGGCTAGTAGAAGGCATTTTGCTTTCTTTTCAGTCCTATTTCTTAGCAGAAATCACCCTCCTTTTCCCAGAGACAGATACACGTTTAATTTCATAGTTCATCCCCTAAATCGAGGAATAATACACGTGAAACTGCATACGCTTGTGCTGCATAAGCACTAAGCACATCAGTGATGAAGTTTACATCCTGTTGATGGTCCTTGAAGCTAGTGTTGCTGAATAATTAAAAAAATATATATATATCAGAAAATAATCGTCCGTTCAGAGTTGATCGATACAAGTGAACGCCTAACTTAGCTTTGAGTTGACGGGTACGGGTTATAAAATATTAAATTATATGTTTATTAAGATAGTACAAGATGTTATTCATGAAGCAATCAATTATTAATTTCCCAGTGTATGTGCAATAAAATCATTGAACTAGTTGACCTTAGATTAGTTAACTAGGGGATCCCCCTAGTTACTTCAATGAGTGTATTAATATACTTGTAGCCAAGGATAGCTTATCATCCTAGAAATCTATGGGACCCTCTGTAATAATCCATGAACAACGATGATAAGGGGTTGACGCAGTATTTTGAGCAATTCCCCGGCAGCTGATTCGATTATTCTCGCATCGCAAAACCCATCCGCGTTATTCTATAAATAGTGCATTTCCACTTGCGTATACACGTAAAGGTATTATCAGGTCGAGAGAACCCTTACCCAGGATGATATACATAATATACAACGACATACACTTTGCTCATCTCTCATCTCGTGGGACGGACGAAGAGAGACTGCATACGAAGATCGACGCATCATGTCGAGAGGTAAAGTAGGGTTGAAAGCGAGTGCCAAACGCGCCGGAAATACGCATTCTGCAAGTCAACCTGTCCGGGGCTCAAATTAACCCCTTGCTCGCGTTCGCTCCGACTCGATGGTTCCTGTACCACCAGCACTTTCACCATCCAGGTGATTGCCAATTAACTGTAATTAATTCAATAAGCCAAGTTGCACAACGTTATATATAGGTTGACATATAATACAGTGACGTACGGTGTACGTGGCGGTGCATCGCTGCATAGCTTTGGCGACATGATTAGCTTCTCGATTGAGGTACCTTACGATGTCTTTACAAACGATTAACATTTTTACACTGGATTACAGAGAAACGGTGTCAAGCTAACGAAAGTTCATCCTTCATGGTACGGTGCATTTTTTTCGATCATATTTTCTTATTAAATATGAAGTTATCATATCTGGTTACAAAGAGATCGGGCACCAGATCGGTTAAAAAATTCTAGGTAGGCTCCTATTTCTATTCATGATTTTCCATACATAACTCCTTAATACGTTAACCATGAATCTGTGGTTAATCGAAAGGTTAGTCCTAATCGTAAGGTTAGTTACAGGTTAGGGTAGTTAATCTTACTCGTGTATTTGATCCAAAGGTTAAACACAATCGTATGGTTGATGGGAAGTTCAATCCTGTAAAACCGAAACCAATACCATTTCCGCTACTTTTACAACCAGATTTATACCTGAACCACAATGTGCTATACGGCAATATTTTCGACGAAGCTTTTTTAGCAAACGACCGAAATCTATACCGTAGCTTACGTTATCACTCCCGAAGACAATGTTCATTGCAGCTACAGAGTGTTGGTCCTCTCGCGGGTTCGGATGCATCGCTACAAAGCCCGTTACACGCGTCATCGTTTCTCTTCGTTACCAAGAGGCCTGGATCAACGTCCGGACGATGTAACGATAGTAATGCCGTGCCGCTCGTACAACTGCGCAACCCTCTGTGCTCGATGTGCACCGTTGCGCCAGTTATATGCCAACCCTCGCGAGATTTATGCGACGTTCGAACGATTTCCCTCGACATTGCGAGGAGCGTTCCGGGCTTCCCTCGGGCACTTCGTACTCTGGTAAAAGCAGAGGGAGCGAGCGATGTAACGAGAGAGTTGGCTTGGCCCGAGTGTTGCTCTATCCGACACACCGAAGCCGAGCACACCATCGAGCTTTTGATACAACCGTGCGGACTCTCGAGGCTGCTCTTCTCTCTTGACGACCTTTCTGATGGGACGATCAACGCGGGAATTATGCACGAAAAGACGGAAATAAAGAGTAAGATGAAAGAGGTTCATGTTTATTCCGTGAAACGAGAAGGACCACTCTATTTACCGAATAATATACCGAATAGAGGAGTAAATGCAACGAACAATTAGAAATAATAAATGGTCATAAAAAGGTTTCATTACCGCGGAGGGTCTTAATAAACTTTTCTTTCGAACATCCTCTTGAAACATTCGGAACTCGACGAAATTAAAATCATTAAAATAAAAAAGAATTGTCATGAAAGCCTCCCCTGTTAGGACGCAAAATAAAATAGCGTTGGATACATTTGATTCACGAAGCAATCTAAAATAGAGCGTTAGAATTTAAAATAAGGGTAAATGATGTATAAATAATTCACGTGCATCGAAAGCTGTAATACTCGTTGAATAATGGGGATATAACCGCCACGTCCAATTACAAATTAACCCTGAGAGTAGGAGCATTGCACGGACAGAGTATAATATAGGGAAGCAACTCGGTGTACATGCGTGTATGTACTATACTATGTTTTTGTAATATAGGTATAGTCGTTAGATATCGTTGCGAGACGGGAATAGACTGTGTGAGAGAACCTCCCAGTCACACTAATGAGACATTACGGATATTAGATATCCGAATATCCGATATGAGAGTATAGCATCAACCACAGCAGTTGCCTGCAAGCTCCTTCCGTCTCTCAACCAGCCTTTAATATGTATCTACGTTCTAGCGCGATTCGCTTGACAGTTTTCTCGCTTGGTTGCATAGATACACCTCTCTATAGTATGTTGACATTGGTATACGGTTGGAATATAACTAATTCTCGTATAAATCGAGTCAAAGAACCTGCGTACTTTGTGAATACCTAAACTGCGACGGATCATATTTTTGAAAATGTGATTAAACATGGCATCAGTTTTTATTTTTTCTTCGTTCGTTAACCGTCCAAACAGAGATGTTTAGTATTTCGAATATTCGTTGATGTTCAAGCTTGTCCGTATAACTATTTTGCACTCGCCAAAACGGAAAAAGAAAAGCTGTTCAATTCTAGAGGTGTTCAACTGGGTCAATCGTTGATATCAAAGAGAATATCCGGGCAAAGCGGAAAGAAGGGAACATAGGAAAGAGTGCAAAGAGATACTGTTTCGCCGCATGCACCACTCGTGCTACGTATAGCTTTGGTAAACGCATCGACATGGTATCACCGAGCTCCACGAAAGTACACGTGGTCTATACACTCGCACAATCACACAGATATATATACGAAAATACGTATGAGACTGTGGCTCGAAACACACTGATGAATTCCATTCTCTCTCGTCTCGAGGGCTGGTTTCGCAGTCTCTCGCTGAACCTCGGCTCCAATTACCGTCACACTGAAAAATATAGTAGCCTCGCGGTGTACGCGGCAAGGCTGTTCGCCTGCCTCCGGCCGGATGGATGTTCTTGGTTCTGTTCCGTTCCGTTCTTTCTTCCCATTTCCCTGTTTCCCTGTCTCTTTCATTCTAGTAGCGACGGAAGAGGTACGAAACGGAACCGACCGCAGTGAACTCCGCAGCATCGAGTAGCTTTGAAACTGCTTGGTGAAATAAAAGTGGGAATGAAATGATAGGAAACGCATGACTGTGTTACAGGAAAGGAGTGAGGAAAAAACATGATACGACGAGGAATAGTTAGAAAGACAGTGAGTAACGAGGAAGAACCGTCAAGAGACCGAAGGGCAACACGATGACTTCGGAAATACTAAAGAACGGAGACAAAGATGAAGGTAGATGGAAAATGAAAGCAATGTACGAAGTCATTTTCTGTTGCACTTCCTCACGTTCTATTTGTAATTGCCTTTTCTTCCGATACTGACTTCCTTCTACTTACCTTATATCCCTTTCCATAATCTTTAGGACTTTTTCTTAGGGTTTGATATCGATCCGCGCCTTTGTTTTATTTCCACCTACCCTCGCTTTCGTACGATCTTTCGTCCATGCAACCTTCGGTGAGATAGTGGGCTTAAGATAATGTGATACATGTTATCCGTCTCTCTTAGATTGCCATAAGTGCGACAGAAATAACCGATGAACCATCCTATTCCAAATTTATGCGTCGTGATTGATCTTCCTGATAAAAGACGAAAAAGTTTACTCGTAGAATTTTTTAACACCAATTCTCCCGTTTTCAGCTTTTCTCCGGATTATCAACATATATTCATAATCAAAATATCAATCGTTATTGACCGAGTTGTATCACTTTGTCTTAAGAAAAAAGGATAAAAATGAATATGTACTAGTTATCAGATTAAATATTACAATTCAATTGAAACCTTGATAATATGATAATTGTAATCTGCAAAGTTGCTTCACGAGGACCTTCGAAACAAAACTTTTCTCTACTCAAGATCCAGGATGTCCCAGAGATAGAGAAACTTGAAGGGTAAACTTTACCCTGCGATAAAGGGATAAAATGCACAAAAGGGTGAGAAGTTATGCTTTTCTAACCTCCATACTTCCCGGTTATTTCTCACCCATTGCAAAACTGGACGACTTCGTCTATTTATCTATCCTTTCGTTGATTTATCATTTGTCGCGTCTGTTCTTCAGTTTTTCTTCCAGTTTTTCAACACCCCTTTCGTTTTTCAGGATCTCTCACGTTTTCCCTTCTCTTTTATCCTTTCCTATCGTGAAAGGGAGGGAATGAGGTGAAAAAGGAAAACCCCTAGCATCACCGAGCCAAGAGTATCATTCTATATACATTGCTCTTTCCCTTTCAGAATCGGTAGCAGTGAATATCCGTGCTGGCTCTAACTCGTACGTAACCCTCCGCAGCCTCCGCGTTTCCAGTTTGCAGGGTGTAAGGCTAGGCTCTGCTGTGGCGCTGTCGGGAAGGAAGAAAGAACCGGGCAAGATGCAAATAGGCCAACGGTATAATTTATAACCGTCATGGAACGAGCCTGCTCCCCGACACCCTCCGTCTTCCTTCTTTCCGCCCTTCTCTTCTCTTCGCTGTCCTCCACCTAACTCCTGTCCTTCCAACCCTCAAGGAAAGCTCAGTGCAGCCTGCGAAGATTCAAGACGACGGAACCCCGGATATTCACCAGAGAAAATCGGTGGATGGCAACCCGATATCCTGGTTCAACTGTACATTAATATATTTTTTTTCGTTTTCAAAGATTTATTTAACCTTCCAGCCCTCAGAGTTTATATAATTAATTCGTGAATTAATTACAAACAGATAATTCTTGAAGTGATAAGCGTATTTGTTCCATTCTATAATATCAATTTAAATCTAATTAGAGAATCGTTTTTATTCTGGTATGTTTTAATTCAACTTTTAATGTTGCATCTCCGTACGATGTAGTTCTTATTTGAAATATAACATAATCATAACGAAGTAAGAAAATAGATGTGTGATCAACATTATCGTGTTCCGTTCGAAAACTTCATGTATAAGCCTATGAATACCAATTGTCGTGGTATCAGGAGAGGACCATCTGATATTACATAAACGAACGACTCTACTGTGGTAACCATCGGTTGACTGCTATCTAATTTACCGATCTACGGTCTTCCGACTTGATACTTCTTCAACATCCATATCCTTAAAAATGACAGCCACTTGAATTCGTGTCTTTTAAAAAACTAGCTTGGTGACGATGGAATTCAAAGACCATCTGTAACCATCACAAAACAGATGAAGTTATAATGTCAGCATCCGATGTTATCCCGAAACAGTTTACTACAACAAATAGTAGATACGAGAGAGTCGAACCGAAGTGTTGGAGCAGATCAGAAAGAATACCGTAAATATCGCATGGGCAGACGCGGGAGAAATGTTAGAAACAGAGAACGAACGGTGTGGTAGAGTAGGAGATGATAGGAGTGTGGTGTGGAGAGGGACGAATCGTGCGTGGTGGGGCATCAGCAGTGGTGTTTAGTTCAGAGCTTTTCACGTTTGAATAGAGGGCGCCAGGCCGCACGCACCGGGTCAGGCAATGACGTCATTGGGCGCGTCACCACCGACAACCCTTCTCGATCAATGACGCGACCTTGCCGTTCACCGCTCGACGCCCCCCCCCCCCCCCCCCCCGGCGAACCGTTCCCAGCAGTGCTCAAAGGGGCGGCGGCTGTTTCTGCAACCTGGCAACCCTGTCTATATTTAGAATCATCCGCTGCCATCGCCACTGTACCTTGGCCACGATCACCACGAGCTCCTCTTCTCGTCCTCTTCATCGTTATTTTTGCGACCTTTGCCTTTGCTTTCGATACCTCTTCGGAGTCTGCCTTTCGTTCGCTACTTCATTTTTATCGATAAACTGTCTCTCTTCCTTGACTTAATCCTCTCAGCTGTTGCAAGACTCACAAATATTTTTTGTACTTGTCAAACTGTACTCTGCCTTGGATTCTTTTCTTTAAAAAGTACAAAATGTTTATTACAGTGACGATATAATTACAGGAGACTAGAACTTGTAATGAGAACGGTAAATCATCCAAATGTTGCTTGTGTATATTCAGTTCAACTTTTTAACCAGTATTCATCGTCCCAGCGTTTAAACCTGTAATAGTCAATGGGAAAACATCTTCTAACTTACTTGCGCCATCCAGGTCTTTCCCTAATAGCAGAAGTTATGCATCAGATATCCAAACCTATGAAAAATTCAACGTATATAACATATTTGGAAGATTTCTGCAGTATGTTGATGTTGTCTGAGTTGTAAAATAAATTAAATTTTTTAATGCATTTTTTCTTTCACTTGACATTTTCTCTTGTTATTGTACGTTTGTATGTGTGGTTGTAAACCGACCCTCTCGGGGTTACGGCCCCCTTACGCCACCTTCTCCTTCTTCTATCCTTTTGGTTTGGTCTCGGTTTCGCGGTGCCGGAGCTTGTCTCGTTTCTCTGAATGTAAACACTGGACAACAGATGCACTCGTAGGCTATACGTATCCGGAGGTTCATAATATCCAATTGTGTTGCACCGGCCGGAGAACGAAACCAGGAGTCGATTCGAAGATACCTCGTCCATCGTTGGCTTTGGAGGCGAGTACTCCAGCCACCAGACAAAAGTATACCGGTGAACACAACAGTTTAAGGTGAATTCTGAAGAACGACACTGTACTTCAGAGTACAATATTTTTTCGTAATTGCTGCTTTGTAGCCTAAGTAAGTTATTAAAACAGAAAACAGAAGACTATTTATTCACAAAAAAATATTAAGCAATTGTCAAAAAGCTGTGCAACATAAACAAAATTTGATCTTAAGGTTCATTGCTTCATTGTTCGTAGCCATTATATTCATTGATCAAATGTCATTTGACGTTACCTTTTTGAATCTTCTGAGCACATTAATTCTCTGGCTCGTGATATTTTATCTGTCAGGTTTATAAGTTATTACTGTTTTTTTTTTCATCTTGGCTGTTATGCTATTCGCTCGCTCGTCGCTTCGGTCCTCGTCCTCATCGCCTATAGGAAGAGAAGGGGAGGTATCCAGTCTCTGCGACCTGATCTCGCCCCGGTGGAAGTATCTGCATCATCTCGCTGGTTACCCTCTCTCGTGGGACGATATAAACAAGGGTGGTGCGCTTGCGTCCAATGAAGATGGGAGAAACGATGATATAAACGGAAGCGGAGGGATGGATAGAGATGGTACGAGGGTGCAAAGTAAGGAGGGCGGGTATAGAGTTTCCTGCCACGAGGGAGACCGTAATTTCGTTATTGTTTTGCAATGTACGCGCAGCCCGGCGCAATGCACTCAGTCGCCTCCCTTATCCTCGAGCGAGGTTACCCTCACGGGAGGGTAACTAACCCCCTTTCCATCCAGTTGCAGGGGGTGTAGACTGCGAAAGTGCAAACGCATACGAGCTAAAAGGAGGGTGGGAGAGCGATGACTATGAGAGTCTAGAGTGTACATAAGTGTCGACGTATCTGCTTTTTCCTCCCAATTCTGTGTTATTGTAACCCTGAGGGAATTGTAATGAGGGACTGCATTGAAATTCTAAAATCAGGCATTTATTTATTAAAAGTCGACTTCAACGGCTATACCCAGGCTTTGTCATTTTTTAGTCTTTGAGGTTGGATGTTGCAGATTGATATTAACGATCTTCTGCTCGTTCTTTACAATGTGAAAAAAAATGTATTTATATTTAATTAAGAATGACAATAGCATACAAGACATTCAAAGAAAGTGACGACTGCATCTATTTCTACTTATCCTTTCCAGTTTGCAGCTTCAAATGTGTCTTTTTAAATAAAAGCACTTGGTCTTTATCCTTATCCCTTCACTTCCTTATGAAATATTACAGAACATGCATCTTCCCCTTATTCTTTTACTATTAAATGAAACTTTAAAGAATAAATTCTTACAAAAGATAATTTAATATATCACCTCCCTTCGTATTGTAAAAAAAAATTCTCGGAAATTCATCTTGTTAAATTACTTTACAAAATTGAAAGAAACCAACCAGACATCTCAGTTGTATTCCACGAATGATCCTATTACCTGTTTATTTTCAAAACTTTCATAAAGTTTTTATTATGGAACTATGAATGTTTTGATGGAGGCAAAGGAAGAAAGTTTGAGGAATCCATATCCGAAACGTGAAATGTGAATTTCAGTCGTTTCCTTCGTTTCTCATCTTCTACTTTTTTCTTTACGTCAATATCATGCAAGAACTATGCGGAGAAGAATAAAAGGGAGAGATATTGTTCTGTCAGCAATCGAGCTTCGGTTGCGGATCCTTTTGTATCGAGGAAAGGAAGAGGGCGACTAAGGGCCAAGATAGAAATGACGGAGGAAGGAAATGAAGCAGGGGTTGGATTCCGATGCTTGAAAAGTTCATTGCTTCATCCTGGAGTCGTTTTGGATAAATTGTCACGAGACTCGTTGACTTTTAGAAGAGGAAGAATCTCGCGACCCTGTTTACTTCCCAAGACGAGTAAACAGCCCGAGTTATCGAAGCAGATAGGTGAGAGGAAGAAAAGAATTCAGTCTATTAAATTACCTTGTCTCAATGCATCCAATTCATCGTTAGCCACTGACGTTTTAAATTATTACAAACCGTTTCTCTAGAACAGGGGTCTCCAAACTACGGCCCGAGGGCCACATTCGGCCCGCGGGCAGATTTTGTCCGGCCCTAATCTAGAAATTACAGATAATGACAGGAAAATTAATAATATGCAGTGTTGCCGTTTTGCGGACTTTAGTCCGATTTGCAGCCTTTTTTAAACGTTGCGTACTTTTTCGGACTTTTTTTTCATCAGTGGACTATTTCACTTTTTACCACCGGCAACAATGATAATATGGTTTTGGCCCTCGGAACTTACTGGAGTAATCAGTATGGCCCTAAGGCTGGAAAGTTTGGAGACCCCTGCTCTAGAATATCATTATTGTACACGACATAAAAATTCAAATAATTGTGTACACAGATCTCGGGTATGAATAATGAGAAACAAATGGAGATAAAATGTAAAAGGTTAATGAAGGTTATTACTGAAATAAACGAATGAAACAAATTATTTACACAAGAATGTTGTTCAACAATTGGAAGGTCGCTGTTGATATTTTGAGCACAGCATTGTAAGTCGTTATTCGATCACATAAAATATTTCTTCGCATTCGTGTAAAACATTGTTCAGTTTAATTATGTTAATTTTTACTTGCTTACGGCCGTCATAAAAAAAATTAATAGTTACCTAATTGTTTACTATTGCATAAATGCCATCGGACATAGAATATTTATTGTTTGATGGACGTAAAATCCTTTCCCATGAGGAATACTTCGTTCGAAATGTCTGTATTTTCAATAAAGCTTTTTAAACGCTTTTTTTAATCAAGCTTCATCAGTGTAAAAGTAAATTTGAATATGAATACTTGATTAAAAATATTAATCTAAGATCATATGGAATAGAGAATGCAAGTTCGTGGTCGTCACGCTCTATTTGCTCGTAGACATCACATTGTAGAAGTCTCAGTGTTCCTTTCTTATCGGACGTCCGATCCATTTGTCATCGCTCTTACCCTGTTTCGCAGGCTTGCAGAGTAAAGAATACTTCTCACTGTACTTCGCTGGAGAGGTAAGGTAAAGTCTATTGCGCTCTGGCGTTACCTAGTACGATATACATAAGCAAACGGACAGCTCTACACAGTCTCATCCAGACAGACGGGGATGATCTTCCGGGGCTCACCGGGAGGTTCGTTCTCTATTCGAGATTCCCTAGGATCTGTCTTTGAGGGTTCAGAACCTCGTCTCGCTCTCTCTCTCTCTCTCTCTCTCTCTTTCTCTCTCTCTCTCTCTCTCTCTCTCTCTCTCTCTCTTTCTCCCTGTCTTGCTCGGTATCTTAGATACATGAACGATAAAAATATTATGCAGAAACGATTCGAATGGAAAAATATGGAGAACAGAACCTTTTTTGCTTTCACCGATGACCAGCTTGATATTTTCCACCGTTAAAAAAAAAACAAAGGACTGAAAGAAAAGAGTCTACCCTCAGCATCTCATGTACACTAATACAGACATGACAGCACTCTAGCAATTACTCTTTATCTCAAATCGTTGAAATTGAATTTTCATTTATATCGCTTTCTCGTTTTTATTTCGAATTTTTATGTGCAACATTAACTTTCTAAGGATCTCGTGAAATATAACATTTTTCAATTAGTCTTGAATAAATAATAATAAATTAAAGTTTAATATAGTAAGTATTAAGTATTCGAATAATATTTGCGGGTACCGAGGAAGAAAGATTTAATTATCATTAATTAAAAATCAAATAGACAATGTTGGATTATCAATTAATGATAAACGATGTGCAACCTACCTGTATCAATACATTGAGTCTCTGTAATTTCATACTTTAATAAGTTTACGTAACTACATATTCATGAGAATTAACCATCAATAATTGTTTAACACGTTGTGTACACGCGAATTTTTAAGTAAATCCCCGTCAGGCCATGTGCGCTGCTAAGACGCTTTGGTATAGCGGTATAGCATTGCGATATACTAATTTTATAGAATTCATTCAACCACCCGCTAGATAAGATTTCATTGAAATCGGCTTGCGGCCGAGGTTCTATTTACGACAAAGTAATAAACACATTTTAGAAATGTTGCACCTGATACATTTTAAAATACTTTACTTCTATATTCATTCAGTTCTTCGTGGTTCTTAGTGCAGTCCAAATAGAAAACTTTCTTTACCCTTGAACTTGTGTAAATTATATTATGAAAAAAATTTGACACTATTTGGTACATCAGTGGCCAGAAAAATGACTAAACGAATTGTAACATTTTATTATACCAGCGAAGGACAACAGTTTTTATGTTTACAGTGTTTCAATAAAATTCATTAAAAAACCTTAATGATATACAATCTTGTGATAAATAAAAGTTAAGTTAATTTTTCATAAATTTTCAGTAATTATTTCAACAATATAAATGTTTTATTTTTATATAAAATTTTACACTGTCACCTACCGGTGGTTGACGCGGCCTAAACGGAAAATTCAGTGTCAGCTACCGATGGCTGAAGTTGCGCTCAACGTGTTAAGTGTATTTTGACCGTAAAACTACCGTTCCACATGGCCTTAAGGGGCGGCGGAACATAGTTCTCTTATTTGGTTTGCAACGAAAAAAAAAATAGTTATTGCGATGTACGACGTAACGTGCACTTCTCTGTCCAACAAACAATATACCGACGAGCCCCTCCCCTTTACCGACTAGTCCTTCCCTCTTACGGACAAGCCCCTCTCCCTTACAGATTAGCCCCTCCCCCTTAACGACAAGCCCTTCCCCCTTACAGATAAGCCCCTCCTTCTTACCGACTTGCTGCTTTTTCTTACAGATTAGCCCCTCCCCCTTACCGAATAGCCCCTCCCTTCACCGACTTGCCTCTCCCACTTACAGAGTAACCCCTCCCCATTACAAATTAGCCCCTTCCATTTACCGACTTGCGTCACTTACCGGCTAGCCCCTCTCCCTTACCGACTAGCCCCTCTCCCTTACCGGCTAGCCCCTCTCCCTTACCGGCTAGCCCCTCTCCCTTACCGGCTAGCCCCTCTCCCTTACCGGCTAGCCCCTCTCCCTTACCGGCTAGCCCCTCCCAATTACCGGCTAGCTCCTCCCACTTACCGGCTAGCTCCTCCCACTTACGTATTAGCCCCTCCCCCTTACCGACTTGCCCCTCCCACTTACCGACTAGCCTCCCTTCAGCTAGTAACAACTCTGTAATTTAAAGTTTTGTAGACGGTATTCATAAGTATACTCAAATACGGGAGGGGCATGTGTCGGGGAGGAAGGGGCTCATTGGTATATTGTTCGTTGAAAAGAAAAGTACACGTTACACCTTACATTGCAATGACAATATATTTATTTTCGTTGCAAAGCAAATAAGAGAACATATGTTCCGCCACTTTTTAAGGCAGGTTGAAACGGTAGTTCAACGATAAAAATACAGTTAAATACTGCACGCGTCTCCAAAATTCCTTCATATAGTGCGTACTTGCCTTAATGAAAAATTTGCACAACTAATTGGAAACTGTCGCTAGTTTTACAATAGATAATGGAACGAACGTGTAGATAAAACGATTGAATGTAAAAGTTACGCGATATGCGAAGTACGCTCCGTGCGATGGCACCTTAAATCATAACAACAATGCGCATATGCGCTGCGCTTTAAATGAGGATTCAGTGTAACGTTTCAGGGAATACTCTTAATAGCCTTAATAAAGGCGAGGCGAAACCTCTGTACTTCACCTATGAGTGCGAAAGTGGTAGAACTAGTATTGCGCTCCCGGCGAAGTAAAACAGGAGCACATCTATGTATGTATATAGTGGTTTCGCCTCGCCTTAAGAGGCAGCGAAATATATACCCCATATGGTGCTATCTCTCTCATACACCGTTCGAGCGGGGTGAGTCTTTCACCACACCTTAAGGACGGCTTTAATACCTTGGAACGTTACACTGAATCCTCATTAAAAGTGCAGCGCATATGCGCATAATTGATATGATTTATGGTGCCATCGCACGGAGCGTACTTTGCATATCGCGTAACTTATACATTCAATCGTGTTATCTACAATTTCGTTCTATTATCTATTGTAAAACTAGAGACAGTTTCCGATTAGTTGTGCAAATTACTCATTGAGCAAAGTACGTGCTATATGAAGGCACCTTTAGAGACGCGTGCGGTATTTAACACGTTGAGTACACGCGAATTTTTAAGTAAATCCTCGTCAGGCCATGTGCGCTGCTAAGACGCTTTGGTATAGCGGTATAGCATTGCGATATACTAATTTTATAGAATTCATTCAACCGCCTGCTAGATAAGATTTCATTGAAATCGGCTTGCGGCCGAGGTTCTATTTACGATAAGGTAATAAACACATTTTAGAAATGTTGCACCTGATACATTTTAAAATACTTTACTTCTATATTCATTCAGTTCTTTGTGGTTCTTAGTGCAGTCCAAATAGAAAACTTACTTTACCGTTGAACTTGTGTAAATTATATTATGAAAAAAATTTGACACTATTTGGTACATCAGTGGCCAGAAAAATGACTAAACGAATTGTAACATTTTGTTATACCAGCGAAGGACAACAGTTTTTATGTTTACAGTGTTTCAATAAAATCCATTAAAAAGCCTTAATGATATACAATCCTGTGATAAATGAAAATTAAGTTAATTTTTCATAAGTTTTCAGTAATTATTTCAACAATATAAATCTTTTATTTTTATATAAAATTTTACACTGTCACCTACCGGTGATTGACGTGGCCTAAACGGAAAATTCAGTGTCAGCTACCAATGGCTGAAGTTGCGCTCAACGTGTTAACTGTATTTTGACCGTTAAACTACCGTTCGACATCACCTTAAGGGGCGGCGGAACATAGTTCTCTTATTTGGTTTGCAACGAAAAAAAAAATAGTAATTGCGATGTAAGATGTAACGTGCACTTCTCTGTACAACGAACAATCTACGGACAAGCCCCTCCCCTTCAACGGTTAGTCCTTCCCCCTTAGCGACAAGCCCATCCCCCTTACCGATTAGCCCCCTACCGATTAGCCCCTCCCCCTTACAGATTAGCCCCTTTTCCTTACCGACTAGCCCCTCCTTTTTACAGATTAGCCCCCCCCCCGCTTCCGCGTCGAATTATGTCACGAAACAAATTTGAACTAGTATTGTGCAACGTTCATTTTGTCAATAATATGTCCATTGCCCGTGATGACCGGCTTGGTAAAATACTTCCATTTTTCAACAAATTGCAAGGAAAGTATCAGGAAGCTTACACGCCTGGAGAAGACATTGTTAATGATGAAACGTTAATTCCATGGCGTGGAAGACTCATTTTCAAACAATACATTTTAAATAAGGCGCACAAGTATGGAATCAAATTATTCAAATTATGTTCAAGCGAAGGATACACATGGGCAATGAAAATTTACTCTGGTAAATCAGCAGAAGGTATTAGAGAAACCGGATTGGCACACAATGTGTGTCTACAACTGGCAGAGAAACTTTTCGATGAAGGAAGAACATTGTACATTGACAATTTTTATACAAGTTATGAGTTAGCTATATCATGCCTAAGACGCAAGACTCATGTAGTTGGAACACTTAGACATAACAAGAAATCTATCCCAAAAGATGTTCTTAATTGCAAACTAAGAAGGGGAGAAATGGTAGCTACAGAGGATGATAACGGGATTGTGATACTCAAATGGAGAGATACACGTGATGTGAGAATATTATCTACGAAACACGCTCCTATCATAACACAAAGCACAAAAAACATTCGTGCTGCTTCTTCAAGCCAGCAGCCATCCGCAAGACGCAAACCTCTGGCTGTCCTCGAATATAATAAGAGTAAATGTGGTATAGATTATTCAGACCAAATGGTTTCCTATGCCACGACGATGAGGAAAGGAATCAAGTTATAAAGAAAGCTTGGTGTTGAACTTCTGCTGGGGACGTCAATTGTAAACGCTTTGGTCGTTTACAAAATTGCGACAAAAAAACCTTAAATATTAGACGATTCAGAGAACTGATTGCTGCAAAGTTACTAGGACTGAGTGAAGATTTATCCCATCCCTTCTGTTCGACGAAATACGCATTGCATCGCCGTTCGCAGAAATAATTTGGGGAAAGGCGTTAGACGCGCATGCAAACGGTGTTACGCAAATAAAAGAGAAGAACTGGAACGATCAAAGGCACGAGCAAATCTCAGAAAACCTATTACTTTTTGTCCAAGCTGCTCTGGTCAACCGCAACTTTGCAGTGAATGCTTCAATATTTTGCACTGTAAATAATTTTGTTAATAAACGATTTTTTTAAAAATTCAACAGTATTATTATCTCTTGTCAAATATTTATCTAAATATGTTCGGAAATCCTTTGGAAGGATTCACGGAAGTAAGGGGGAAACGGCCCGATGAGAACTCTTGCTGTCACCCGAATACGGGTGACGTGGCCTGATGAAAACTTTTGCTGTCACCCGAATACGGGTGACATGGCAGTCAACGTGTTAAATATTATGAAATGTAGAGTGACATCCGGTGATTCAAATATATCTGTCTTAACCGTTTGTGTGCTGGGCCTTTCTTCATAATATGTACTAAAATTGCGTGTTAAAAAACAGGGGAAAAAAATGAAAAATTGGGATGCTAAATAAAAAATCATAACTTGGTCAAATATTGAGCAACACACTGCGGACGCAGCGCATCATCCGAATACCAGAGATATACTGCGCGTCATATCGTCGATATATCGATGACACGCAATTTATGATAGATTTTCGTTCGTCGAAATATCGACGATTAGCATTCAAACGGTTAATATCACTTTCTTACAAAAATTGATTAAAGAGCTACGCGAGTAATTACAGAGAGTCTACTGTAATTAAAAAATCTAAGGGTGTACTCGCTTCAAATGCATTGACCAGTTTATATTAATTGACTGTGATAAAATACAACTAATCAAAAATTAAAAAATGATAAACATGAATTAAATGAATAAGTAATAAATTGTTAGATATACTTAAAGAAATTACTTTAATTATAAACGTTAAAAATATCTTCTTTTGAGTTTTTTTCTCTGATCATTTCTACTGGGAATATAAGATTCAAGTAAAGAAAACAATGAAAACAGTAACCAAAATTGATCTATAAATGAACTTTACCGTGTTACTATACTTTGGAACTACTTTGTAGCTGCTTTTGTACTTTTTTCTCAGTCGTGCCTTTTCGTTCCACAACCTTCGATTACCGAATACAGAATATTAATTTAGCATAATACTACAGTACAAAGAAGACAGTTAAGATAGTACAGTTTGTACTTGGGTTGATAGGAAAAAAGGATTAGCAGTATAATGTTCTAGTTGGGAGTGCTCGGATATGTAAAAGAGGGCAGGTTGTGGGGGATTCCCCTGTGCCTGGGCGGTAGATGCCTGGGAGATAATCGCGTACACTCGAAAGTCCGAAGAGAAGAGCTCCCGGCCCGTTACGTACGTAGATATACCGTGAACGAGCTAAAGGGTTGGAAAAGGGGAGGGAGAGTGGATGAGGAAAACCATGAGCAAGAGGAAAATCAGTATATAATGCAAGTGAGTGCAAGAGGGAAAGATATACTAGGGTATCGATCGAGCAGGAGCTCAGGTAATTAGCATCAGAATAGCAGGGATAAGCCATTCGAATCGACTCGATAGGAAACGGATGCGGAGTTCATTAATCACCGAACGACGGAATCGAGGACTGGCTCGCTCTCTGGCCTCTCTGCTGGTTATATCTGCCGGTGGCCAACACTCGTGCTGTCGATATCATTAAAACGGTAGCCCCCCCCCATAGGTGAAGCATATACAGAGAAGTATGTAGTTTGAGACGAGACATAGGGTGGCAAAATGAGGGAGACTAACGTGCGCATATATATGAGAGAGGGTACAACATGCGGAGATGCTCTTTGGTTTAAATAAAACTCACTGGACAGATAAAAAAAAAATCGGACTCGATATAACAACGATACCGGGGTATCAACCAGGGTTATATAAAATTATACGAGACTATGAGACCGATTAAAAAGATACATCAGAAGATGCACTTTGCTTCTCCACTCGACTGAATGGCCAACACTCGCATTGCCGATATAATTAAAATGGCAGCCCCACCTCCCCCCGTAGGTGAAGCATGTACGGAGAAATATGTAGTTTGAGACGAGACATAGGATGGCAGAACGAGGGATACTAACGTGAGTAGAAGAGGCCCTTTATAGAGAGACAGGGCGTGGCCTCCTGGCTCAAGGGCATGTCTAGACGAGCCCCGCTCCTCCCCACCACTATCCGCTCCCCATGCTGCTTCCTCATTGGTTGTTCCTTGGGTGTGAATGGGGCGTGTCTGCCCCCGCTACTCCACCCCCGTTCTTGATTTGGGGGCCCCACAATCCCCACCACCCTTGCCCCCATCCCTGATTGGTCCCCAGCAGTCCCCACTTCCAGACCATATATCCTAGTGTTCTGATTGGTGCAGCGTCGCAGCGCCATCTGACCGATTTTGACCCGTACTTAATTGCCGATGCACCATCTACTATTGGTAATTGTGTTACCGACAGTCGGTAAAAGTATATCGAATGTTGGCACCCGGTCAAGTAGAAAATGAATTACCGATGCACCATCTACAATTGGCAATCGCGTTACCGACTGTCGGTAAAGTAGATTGGACATGGCATCCGATCTAGCAGAAAATGTATCGGCGATCGGCAGAGCGGATCGGTTGTCAACCGTCGGTATGTAGCCTACCATCGCTAGAGCAAATTTGGGACTTACGGAAGATGAGTAGACTGGGTCTCACGGTAAATAATATTGTGTACCCCCATCAACCGGTTAAACATGCTCAGCCGTCGATAACCGAGCCCCCTCCATAGGTATTAAAATTTTTTTGTTAATTAAAAAAAATTGATTAGTTTTAACTACAACAGTAGTTAAAACTAATGAAACTGATCAAATGTCAAAATAAAACAGCTTTTTATGGAGCTGAAAAATAACGAGCGTTTTCATTTACCGTTGTTATATATTTATAACAACTGCAGTTTCTTATACGAAAATGTCAAAATAAAACAGCTTTTTATGGAGCTGAAAAATAATAAGCGTTTTCAATTACCGTTGTTATACATTTATAACATACTCGTTATATATTTATAACACACTCGTTATGTATTTATAACATACTCGTTATATATTTATAACAACGGTAAATGAAAATGCTCGTTATTTTTCAGTTCCATAAAAAGCTGTTTTATTTTGACATTTTCGTATAAGAAACTGCAGTTACGGCGAAATGGTGTTGAACTGTTAATACGTGTTTTCATACCCGATTCGTTGTAATGTAAGTACACCGCTTTGGTGAGATTCGAAGGATCCTTGTAACAGTCGATCACAAGTATACCGGCGATTCATTATGGTTGGAAAGAGAGGCAAAGATGCTTTCATCAGGCAGTTTGCTTTTTAACGATGGCCCGAGTACTGTATCGACGAAGCGCCTCGCGAGGAATATATAAATTATTACGAGTGCGTGGAAGGTATCCGGCTGAACGCTAGCAACATTACGCGTAATCAGGGCTCACACTCAGTTGCTAAGCTTTGCTTAAATTCGTTCTGGGGTAAGTACGGCCAGTGGGATAAGCTGACGCACACGGAAATAATTCAAACCCGTGAGAAGCTATTGTTGTATTTGTACGACAATGACAAAGAAATTCAATGCCTGCTACCGGTTAACGATGATTTGTTATATTTGAACTGAGTATCTCGCGACGAGACTATTGTCTCCATCCCCTTAACTAGTTATTTACGTGAGTACTGGTGATGATGCTTGGGAGTCCTCGATAGGTAATCTCCACGGTGACATGACCAACGATTTGATATCGGTGGCTCCGAACGCTTATATCAACTCGTTCGTCTCCGGAGGTCCGAAATTTTATAGTTATACGGCTCATCAGAAATTCCGTAGTTTAGTAATACATCGCTTAATTAAAAATTTTAATCAATTCAAAGAACACCCCTCCACAACGTCATCACCCGTACAATGTACACAACTTGTCGTGTCGTATGCCGTATACGTCGCCATATTACACACAGATTATCACTACCGTTTGGATTTAAAGATAGCGATGCTGATGATGGCTAGAAACAACTATGTAATATAAACTTTGTAAATATGTAAATAACGCACGCGCGCGCTTGTGTATATGTGTGTGTGCGCGTGTGTGCGTGAGTGCGTGTGTGCATGTGTGCGTGTGTGGTCGTTTATGTATATAGTTTGTAAATAATTGTGCACAAGTGTTTTTGTACTTGTTACTTCGTACATATATGTGAATAATGTGAATATACCATAGATGCAGTGAGTGTGTATAAATGCGTACGTTTATGTATACAGTTTTGTAAATTATTTTTATTCTTTATGAATATTATTGTAGTTTATATATATGTATGTGTGTAAAAACGATCAAAATATGCGGATTTATTTATATAATTTTGTAAAATAATAATAAAAATACGTATATACAAACGTGTACAGAACGATTTGGAATTACTATGAATAAATTCGAAGTCTTGTATTTTCTGTCTTGATATTATTCGAAAGTTCACCTACCATGTCACACGCATTTTTATATTCAGCTAGGACAGGTATCAAAGAGACGTCAGATGTATATATAATCGTAACAGCTGCGGAAAGGTTAGTTAAAAAGGAAACTGCCTGATGAAAGCATATTTGCCTCTCTTTCCGGTGTACTTACATTACAACGAATCGGGTATGAAAACACGTATTAACAGTTCACCACCATTTCGCCGTAACTGCAGTTTCTTATACGAAAATTTCAAAATAAAACAGCTTTTTATGGAGCTGAAAAATAACGAGCGTTTTAATTTACCGTTGTTATAAATAGTAGTTTCAGCTAATCAATTTTTTAAATTATCAAACATTTTTTAAAACCTATGGAGGGCGCTCGGTTATCGACGGCTGAGCATATTTAACCGGTTGATGGGGGTACACAATATTATTTACCGTGAGACCCAATCTACTTATCTACCGTAAGTCCCAAATTTGCTCTAGCGATGGTCGGCTACATACAGAGGGTTGACAACCGATCCGCTTTACCGATCGCCAATACATTTTCTGCTAGACCGGCTGCCACATCCAATCTACCTTACCGACTGTCAGCAACGCGATTACCAATAGTAGATGGCGCATCGGTAATTAAGTACGGGTCAAAATCGGTCACATGGCGCTGCGACGCTGCACCAATCAGAATACTAGGATAGGTAGACTGGGGGTGGGGACTGCTGGGGACCAATCAGGGATGGGGGCAGGGGTGGTGGGGGTTGTGGGGCCCCCAATCAAGAACGAGGGTGGGGTAGTGGGGGCAGACACGCTCCCTTCACACCCAAGGAACAACCAATGAGGAGGCAGCATGGAGAGGGGGTTGTGGTGGGGAGAGGGCGGGGCTAGTTTAAATATGCCCTGGCGCCAGGAGGCCACGCCCTGTCTCTCTATAAAAGGAGATGTACATTGATTCCGATAAAACTCACTGGACGGTTTAAAATAATATCGGACTCGATATAACAACGATACCGGGATATCAACCAGGATTATATAAAATTATAGGAGATTATGAGACCGATTGAAAAGATATATCAGACGATGCACTTTGCTACTCCACTCGACTGAATGTCTAGTTAACATATCGGTGGTCTAAGTTCCGATGTTCGTACATAATATAGCATGTAGTTTGTACGTCTTTATGCCATTAGGCCATCATTGTATGTTTTCTTCTCTTAAATTTAGTTTCACACTGATCCTTCTAGTGCTGTTTAATTCCCATTAGATTTTGCAAAAAAAAATGTAAATTGAGTTAGCTTTAAAAAAAATATAACAACCGCTAGCGCTCGTTCTCCTACGGTATCTCTTATCCCATTACTTTGCATGTACTGAAAAGTCATGCATGAATTTTCATTGTACGTTAACGTTGTTTATGCGCTCCGGTATGTTCTCCGGTGAATGTGAATTTCGGATACAAAATAGTGGGAAAAAAAAGAAAAAAAAAGAGCGAATCAAACCGCGAGAACGGTGAGTTCGATAGTCGGATACTAAAAAACTGCGCGGAGAGATTTGCCCAGAAAGGGGATTTAAAACCGAAGAAAACTTGAATGGTGAGGGCAGGCGGTGGGTGTATATCCGCGATTCCTAGGCGAAAAGGAAGACGCGGAGACAGGGACCTCTGGGACGTATAGTCAGAGCGAAGAGTCTGGAATACAAAGTGCAAGAATCCACGGGGGTACGTTTAATCATGCCGAGCACGCTCACCTCCTCTTACCCCTCCATCACACCCTCTCACGGTAGCCTTTTAAAGCACGGATGTTTGCATTTTTAGTTACGAGACTACCGACGGCATGAATCTCGATGTTTACATATAAATCAAAGAGGATTTTAGGTGGCTGTGCCTTTCGCGTTCTTCTCTTTCTATTCAGTTTATTTTCTTCATTTTTCTCTGCGATTTTCTTACCGCTATTGCCTTGAATTTGTTCATCGCACTACTCGTGCGAAACCGCACGCTTCTGATGCGAATACTGGCTGCTTCTTCTACCGTTCTATTGGGTACGTACATCCCTACCGATGCGTACACTTCCGGTTACCAAACTGAATCTCGAGCCGACGAAATAAAATGTTACGTTGACTCTGAATTAGGTTCGACCTTTTTATTGACAATTCAAATAACCGGTTCTAGTCGACACTGAATATCGGTGATGCAAAGATGAAACTCTATTGTTAGTTAGCGATAGAAATACATTTTTTTCACGTTTTCATCGATTCTATGTGAATTTAATTTGTCATTTATTTATTTATTACTCTTTCGCTGTATTCGCAATTAGAGCTTTTTGATAACTATTGTTGTTGCTCTCTCATAGAAGAACCTTCGTAAAAGGCGGTAAATGATAAGGAAGCAATGATAGATAAGTTTGCAAAGTAGACTTTGCAGACTTGCTTCAATACTGTACACAACAGCTTATCTGCTCAAAATGTGTTGGACATCTCAATGTTTGGTTGACCCAAGATGCTTATCGTAATTTTTATCCTTGCTATCGAGATATAAGCGAACAGATATAAGATATAACGAACCTTTTTCATATAGGTTAATTCCTGCTAGATGCCAAGTTCTAATTTACTTGTTTTTATGCGTAGGCAGGGTGAACTCCTGTCTACACATTTCCCAAAGAGAATCACATACCTGCCCTCAAAGTTATGTGAATCATTTATCGTATTTACGAAATAAGTTTGTTAAATTTATATATCCCAGATTTTGCGTTTTTGATGACTTCATTTTAAATATAAATTTAAGTCAATGAAAATATGGAAGTTAATCTTAAATTGCCTTAACCAACAAATAGCTGACTCGCGTCTCGATTTAACAGTGGGCCACCCGAGCGATGAAACGAACAGGCATAAAATCGTGCAGGGGCGCCCGCATGTGGTTAACATTGTCATTTAATAAGCTTCGTTACCCGTCTCCATTAAGTTACGTCCGCTTTCTGCCTCGCACGATGCGAAATGGGTTAGGCAAACTCGGTTATATTGAATGTCGTGGTTCGCCCGGTAATAATGCATCGCTTTTGCGTCACATTCTCTTACTGGAAAGGGAAATATGTGAAACTAAAGAAATGTTCACTTATTGTAAAAACTAAATTTTATTGTTCGCCAAAATTAATGAAGGCCCTATGAAATATCTTGAAAAATATCTTCCCCACAAGCTCTTAAAAATATATAAATGTCTTCTCCACTTTTGTATCAGCTACAAAGTACTTTTTATATAAACCTTTTATATTTACTTTTTATAGTTACCATCCAAGACGATAAGTCAGTATCATAGTACTCTTGTCATCTTGAATGAAGTAATCTTATAGGAAGCCGTTTTAAAATGATTCCATCGAGATTCGTCAACGTTAGTCAACAAATTAGGAAAAAATAAACATCATTTTCGAAATCATTCACACACATTTGCAACAGGAAAGCAACTATTTTAATAGTGCATCCAAGTAAACGACAGTAGGTAAAACTTTTCTTGCGCACTCATGTAATAGTTGAACCGAAGGCAGAACGTAGATTTAACATGCAAAAATAATTTAATAATGTAGAATATAACTTTCATTGAGCAATCTGTAAACTTTATAAACTATAATTCTCATCGCGAACTTATTATCAAGAGACGCGGTAGCGTCTAGACGGAAAGTGATTTGAACAATTTGAATGTTTGAAAAGCTCAAATATTCCAGACTCCGACTAGCAGCGTTATTATTAGCATTGATTTTTATATTGAGTTCATGGCGAGGCATTACGAAAAACAAATAATACTATTTTTTTTATATGCAAAGTTGAACTTTTTAGAAAACCCAAGATAATTTTATGAGGAATGGAACAATTTTAATAATACATCCAAGTAAACGTGTAACGGAAGGTAAAACTTTAATTGCGCATACCGAAGGCATAACTTTGATTTCACATGGAAAAATAATTTAGTAATGTAAAATTAATAACTTTCAATGAGCAATCTGTAAATTTTAGAAACTATAAGTCCTATCGTGTAATAATAGTTTATAAAAGTGTCTAGACATACAGTAATTAAAAAATGTTAATGTATGTAAAGCTCATTATGATGTATCATCGATCTGGCGACACTGAGGCGCTGCCGCTACTCCTACTTTCCCCAACGAAATCGTTTTTCAAATAACACTGTATGATTAATGATTCATTATCTAGGTTCATGGCAATGTTATTAAGTATAATAGAGATACGCAGTTCATGTAAAGTATAATGTAGATACAAAATTAATGTAAATTTAAACAGAACCAGGTTCTCTTACAAACTTTATTTAAAACTTTTAAAGTTTACGATAATAAACGATACGATCGTGTTGAAATTTAGTATTCGGCGAATAAAAAAACCGCATATCATTTATTATACAAAATGCTATACACACTGCACTCACAATCTTATTTATATGACGATTCGGCTCTCTCTCTCTCTCTCTCTCTCAATAAAGGTACATGTCCGGAAGGGTGGAAAACATCCACATTAGTACCAATTCCCGAAATAGAAAAACCTAAGAAAGCGAGTGAATACAGTCCAATAAAAATATTGCCAATATATGAGAAAGTACTAGAGTTAGTAGTAAAAAAGCAAATTGAAATGCATTTACAAGATAATGACATTATTACAGAACACCAATCAGGTTTTAAGAAAAATCATTCCTGTGAGACAGATTTCAAACTGCCATTGATGAATGGAAGATGATAGTTAGTAAAGGAAACCATGTAGGAGTAATATTTTTGGATTTAAAAAGGGCATTCGAAACAGTAGATAGGGAAAGACTATTGGATAAATTATATCAATACGGAATAAGAGGAATGGTACTAGAATGGTTAAGGTCATATTTAGGTAACAGAACACAACAAGTTAGATTTAACGATCAGTGGTCTCCAATAGGAGCTGAGAAAATCGCAGAAAACCGAATTTTTCGATATTTCGCACTTCGGATGGACACTATCTGATGTGTTTCGTCGCGCTGACAACGAATCTGGCCGTGGATTTGCGATATCTCGATCAGGAGCTGAGAAAATCGCAGAAAACCGAATTATCCGAAAACCACCTTCTTTACGTTTATTGAAATGACGATATCTATCGTTTCCTCGCTGATAACGATTTCTTTCGCTGCTCTTTGGCTTTCTAACGAACAAGGCTTGATAATACATCAATTTCCATGCATTTAGGACAATAGTATAATTTTTTTCAATTTTTTTGCGACAGATAATCGATTTCTTAGTTATGTGAAAAATTGTATTTTAGAGGTAACATACAATCTGCGCTCTCGGCTCGAAAATTTGAAATATCGGGATGAATTTAGTCGCATTTCCTTTCTTTTTCTGTCCTCTTTCGAACGCAAAAAGAATTTTGAGGATCGGTTAAACCATTCAAAAGTTATGATCTTTTTATCGATAAACAAAATCAGGGATCCTGTATTAAGCCCCTTTTTGCTCTATCTCCCATAGGAGCTGAGAAAAACGAAAAAAACGAATTTTTCGATATTTCGCACTTCGGATGGACCCTACCTGATGTCTTTCGTCGCGCTGACAACGAATCTGGCCGTGGATTTGCGATAACTCGATCAGGAGCTGAGAAAATCGCAGAAAACCGAAATATCCGAAAACCACCTTCTTTACGTTTATTGAAATGACGATATCTATCGTTTCCTCGCTGATAACGATTTCTTTCGCTGCTCTTTGGCTTTCTAACGAACAAGGCTTGATAATACATCAATTTCCATGCATTTAGGACAATAGTATAATTTTTTTCAATTTTTTTGCGACAGATAATCGATTTCTTAGTTATGTGAAAAATTGTATTTTAGAGGTAACATACAATCTGCGCTCTCGGCTCGAAAATTTGAAATATCGGGATGAATTTAGTCGCATTTCCTTTCTTTTTCTGCCCTCTTTCGAACGCAAAAAGAATTTTGAGGATCGGTTGAACCATTCAAAAGTTATGACCTTTTTATCGATTAACAAAATCAGGGAAAATCAGGGATCCCGTATCAAGTCCCTTTTTGCTCTATCTCCCATAGGAGCCGAGAAAAACGCAAAAAACGAATTTTTCGATATTTCGCACTTCGGATGGACCCTACCTGATGTCTTTCGTCGCGCTGACAACGAATCTGGCCGTGGATTTGCGATAACTCGATCAGGAGCTGAGAAAATCGCAGAAAACCGAATTATCCGAAAACCACCTTCTTTACGTTTATTGAAATGACGATATCTATCGTTTCCTCGCTGATAACGATTTCTTTCGCTGCTCTTTGGCTTTCTAACGAACAAGGCTTGATAATACATCAATTTCCATGCATTTAGGACAATAGTAGAATTTTTTTCAATTTTTTTGCGACAGATAATCGATTTCTTAGTTATGTGAAAAATTGTATTTTAGAGGTAACATACAATCTGCGCTCTCGGCTCGAAAATTTGAAATATCGGGATGAATTTAGTCGCATTTCCTTTCTTTTTCTGTCCTCTTTCGAACGCAAAAAGAATTTTGAGGATCGGTTAAACCATTCAAAAGTTATGACCTTTTTATCGATTAACAAAATCAGGGAAAATCAGGGATCCCGTATCAAGCCCCTTTTTGCTCTATCTCCCATAGGAGCCGAGAAAAACGCAAAAAACGAATTTTTCGATATTTCGCACTTCGGATGGACACTATCTGATGTGTTTCGTCGCGCTGACAACGAATCTGGCCGTGGATTTGCGATATCTCTAACAGGAGCTGAGAAAATCGCACAAAACCGGATTATCCGAAAACCACCTTCTTTACGTTTATTGAAATGACGATATCTATCGTTTCCTCGCTGATAACGATTTCTTTCGCTGCTCTTTGGCTTTCTAACGAACAAGGCTTGATAATACATCAATTTCCATGCATTTAGGACAATAGTATAATTTTTTTCAATTTTTTTGCGACAGATAATCGATTTCTTAGTTATGTGAAAAATTGTATTTTAGAGGTAACATACAATCTGCGCTCTCGGCTCGAAAATTTAAAATATCGGGATGAATTTAGTCGCATTTCCTTTCTTTTTCTGCCCTCTTTCGAACGCAAAAAGAATTTTGAGGATCGGTTGAACCATTCAAAAGTTATGATCTTTTTATCGATTAACAAAATCAGGGAAAATCAGGGATCCCGTATCAAGCCCCTTTTTGCTCTATCTCCCATAGGAGCCGAGAAAAACGCAAAAAACGAATTTTTCGATATTTCGCACTTCGGATGGACCCTACCTGATGTCTTTCGTCGCGCTGACAACGAATCTGGCCGTGGATTTGCGATAACTCGATCAGGAGCTGAGAAAATCGCAGAAAACCGAAATATCAAAAAACCACCTTCTTTACGTTTATTGAAATGACGATATCTATCGTTTCCTCGCTGATAACGATTTCTTTCGCTGCTCTTTGGCTTTCTAACGAACAAGGCTTGATAATACATCAATTTCCATGCATTTAGGACAATAGTATAATTTTTTTCAATTTTTTTGCGACAGATAATCGATTTCTTAGTTATGTGAAAAATTGTATTTTAGAGGTAACATACAATCTGCGCTCTCGGCTCGAAAATTTAAAATATCGGGATGAATTTAGTCGCATTTCCTTTCTTTTTCTGCCCTCTTTCGAACGCAAAAAGAATTTTGAGGATCGGTTGAACCATTCAAAAGTTATGATCTTTTTATCGATTAACAAAATCAGGGAAAATCAGGGATCCCGTATCAAGCCCCTTTTTGCTCTATCTCCCATAGGAGCCGAGAAAAACGCAAAAAACGAATTTTTCGATATTTCGCACTTCGGATGGACCCTACCTGATGTCTTTCGTCGCGCTGACAACGAATCTGGCCGTGGATTTGCGATAACTCGATCAGGAGCTGAGAAAATCGCAGAAAACCGAATTATCCGAAAACCACCTTCTTTACGTTTATTGAAATGACGATATCTATCGTTTCCTCGCTGATAACGATTTCTTTCGCTGCTCTTTGGCTTTCTAACGAACAAGGCTTGATAATACATCAATTTCCATGCATTTAGGACAATAGTATAATTTTTTTCAATTTTTTTGCGACAGATAATCGATTTCTTAGTTATGTGAAAAATTGTATTTTAGAGGTAACATACAATCTGCGCTCTCGGCTCGAAAATTTGAAATATCGGGATGAATTTAGTCGCATTTCCTTTCTTTTTCTGTCCTCTTTCGAACGCAAAAAGAATTTTGAGGATCGGTTAAACCATTCAAAAGTTATGATCTTTTTATCGATAAACAAAATCAGGGATCCTGTATTAAGCCCCTTTTTGCTCTATCTCCCATAGGAGCTGAGAAAAACGAAAAAAACGAATTTTTCGATATTTCGCACTTCGGATGGACCCTACCTGATGTCTTTCGTCGCGCTGACAACGAATCTGGCCGTGGATTTGCGATAACTCGATCAGGAGCTGAGAAAATCGCAGAAAACCGAAATATCCGAAAACCACCTTCTTTACGTTTATTGAAATGACGATATCTATCGTTTCCTCGCTGATAACGATTTCTTTCGCTGCTCTTTGGCTTTCTAACGAACAAGGCTTGATAATACATCAATTTCCATGCATTTAGGACAATAGTATAATTTTTTTCAATTTTTTTGCGACAGATAATCGATTTCTTAGTTATGTGAAAAATTGTATTTTAGAGGTAACATACAATCTGCGCTCTCGGCTCGAAAAT
Source organism: Cylloceria caligata (assembly GCA_963942595.1). NCBI lineage: Eukaryota > Metazoa > Arthropoda > Insecta > Hymenoptera > Ichneumonidae > Cylloceria > Cylloceria caligata. The sequence continues at coordinate 44,943,380 of OZ012709.1, read as the reverse complement.
TTGAAATATCGGGATGAATTTAGTCGCATTTCCTTTCTTTTTCTGCCCTCTTTCGAACGCAAAAAGAATTTTGAGGATCGGTTGAACCATTCAAAAGTTATGACCTTTTTATCGATTAACAAAATCAGGGAAAATCAGGGATCCCGTATCAAGCCCCTTTTTGCTCTATCTCCCATAGGAGCCGAGAAAAACGCAAAAAACGAATTTTTCGATATTTCGCACTTCGGATGGACACTATCTGATGTGTTTCGTCGCGCTGACAACGAATCTGGCCGTGGATTTGCGATATCTCTAACAGGAGCTGAGAAAATCGCACAAAACCGGATTATCCGAAAACCACCTTCTTTACGTTTATTGAAATGACGATATCTATCGTTTCCTCGCTGATAACGATTTCTTTCGCTGCTCTTTGGCTTTCTAACGAACAAGGCTTGATAATACATCAATTTCCATGCATTTAGGACAATAGTATAATTTTTTTCAATTTTTTTGCGACAGATAATCGATTTCTTAGTTATGTGAAAAATTGTATTTTAGAAATAACATACAATCTGCGCTCTCGGCTCGAAAAATTTAAATATCGGGATGAACCCAGTCGCATTTCCTTTCTTTTTCTGTCCTCTTTCGAACGCAAAAAGAATTTTGAGAATCGGTTAAACCATTCAAAAGTTATGATCTTTTTATCGATAAACAAAATCAGGGATCCTGTATTAAGCCCCTTTTTGCTCTATCTCCCATAGGAGCTGAGAAAAACGAAAAAAACGAATTTTTCGATATTTCGCACTTCGGATGGACCCTACCTGATGTCTTTCGTCGCGCTGACAACGAATCTGGCCGTGGATTTGCGATAACTCGATCAGGAGCTGAGAAAATCGCAGAAAACCGAAATATCAAAAAACCACCTTCTTTACGTTTATTGAAATGACGATATCTATCGTTTCCTCGCTGATAACGATTTCTTTCGCTGCTCTTTGGCTTTCTAACGAACAAGGCTTGATAATACATCAATTTCCATGCATTTAGGACAATAGTATAATTTTTTTCAATTTTTTTGCGACAGATAATCGATTTCTTAGTTATGTGAAAAATTGTATTTTAGAGGTAACATACAATCTGCGCTCTCGGCTCGAAAATTTAAAATATCGGGATGAATTTAGTCGCATTTCCTTTCTTTTTCTGCCCTCTTTCGAACGCAAAAAGAATTTTGAGGATCGGTTGAACCATTCAAAAGTTATGATCTTTTTATCGATTAACAAAATCAGGGAAAATCAGGGATCCCGTATCAAGCCCCTTTTTGCTCTATCTCCCATAGGAGCCGAGAAAAACGCAAAAAACGAATTTTTCGATATTTCGCACTTCGGATGGACCCTACCTGATGTCTTTCGTCGCGCTGACAACGAATCTGGCCGTGGATTTGCGATAACTCGATCAGGAGCTGAGAAAATCGCAGAAAACCGAATTATCCGAAAACCACCTTCTTTACGTTTATTGAAATGACGATATCTATCGTTTCCTCGCTGATAACGATTTCTTTCGCTGCTCTTTGGCTTTCTAACGAACAAGGCTTGATAATACATCAATTTCCATGCATTTAGGACAATAGTATAATTTTTTTCAATTTTTTTGCGACAGATAATCGATTTCTTAGTTATGTGAAAAATTGTATTTTAGAGGTAACATACAATCTGCGCTCTCGGCTCGAAAATTTGAAATATCGGGATGAATTTAGTCGCATTTCCTTTCTTTTTCTGTCCTCTTTCGAACGCAAAAAGAATTTTGAGGATCGGTTAAACCATTCAAAAGTTATGATCTTTTTATCGATAAACAAAATCAGGGATCCTGTATTAAGCCCCTTTTTGCTCTATCTCCCATAGGAGCTGAGAAAAACGAAAAAAACGAATTTTTCGATATTTCGCACTTCGGATGGACCCTACCTGATGTCTTTCGTCGCGCTGACAACGAATCTGGCCGTGGATTTGCGATAACTCGATCAGGAGCTGAGAAAATCGCAGAAAACCGAAATATCCGAAAACCACCTTCTTTACGTTTATTGAAATGACGATATCTATCGTTTCCTCGCTGATAACGATTTCTTTCGCTGCTCTTTGGCTTTCTAACGAACAAGGCTTGATAATACATCAATTTCCATGCATTTAGGACAATAGTATAATTTTTTTCAATTTTTTTGCGACAGATAATCGATTTCTTAGTTATGTGAAAAATTGTATTTTAGAGGTAACATACAATCTGCGCTCTCGGCTCGAAAATTTGAAATATCGGGATGAACCTAGTCGCATTTCTTTTCTTTTTCTGTCCTCTTTCGAACGCAAAAAGAATTTTGAGGATCGGTTGAACCATTCAAAAGTTATGACCTTTTTATCGATTAACAAAATCAGGGAAAATCAGGGATCCCGTATCAAGCCCCTTTTTGCTCTATCTCCCATAGGAGCCGAGAAAAACGCAAAAAACGAATTTTTCGATATTTCGCACTTCGGATGGACACTATCTGATGTGTTTCGTCGCGCTGACAACGAATCTGGCCGTGGATTTGCGATATCTCGATCAGGAGCTGAGAAAATCGCAAAAACCAAATAAACTCAAAAATATCTACTTCTCGTTAACTAAATATAAGTTAGCGAAATATTCAAACGCCTCAAATACGTACCACCACCGTGCTTTAATTATTCGCCAAACTTCTAACCGCGTTAGGCAAATAACAAAAGAAAATTGTATAATCACTCGAAGATATAATTACTTTGACGGTAACAAACTTTATTAATATCACCGCTCCGTGCTGTCCCTATAATTAAACAAATGCAAGATTATTCGCTGCCAACACCAGAAGCATCCGGTACTCAAGGAGATAATGACATTATCGTTATACTTCTATATACGGCAATACTTTTAGTCTCAATCGATAGTTACTTGAAAAATTAACAGATTTATAAAGCCGTATCTTCGTAATGCGGTCACTCGTTACTTATTAAAGAAAAATTTTTTACGAATCTGCTAAAATTAGTTGGATAAAGAAAAGAGGAATGGTAGCGTTTTGCCGTGTCATTGGCAAGGCAGGTAAATGTATTTGTCCCTGACGTTGTCTCGTTTCTTGGTGTACTATGCTTAAATTATTGGTGTTACGAATTTTACAATAGTTATTGACTACGATAACGTTTTGTATAAATAGTGAAATATTGGTTTAATCATTTAATCTACAGAGCCGATAGCTGTATATAATTGACAGGATACAATATAATTGACTGGTACTTATATTTATTCTACGATATATTAGCTTCAAAATGTACCCCCAAAGATAGTATTTAAACTTTTTCTTGATTATTTTCTTGGATTCTATGGGATTATTTGACATTTCTTGTTTGGAGTTACATGAGCAGTTCACGAGTGGACTCGAGTGCAAATAACGATACGTACAAAGACAGAAAACAGAATAAGTTGCCTCGTTTATGATCGTTTTGTTAGATTCAAACTACATAGCAGGGCTTCAGAATTAACATCGTATACTCCTTTAGGTTTCTAGAGACAACGTTTTTATCAACTTAAAAGCCACTGCTTGTGGTCCCATCTACGTTACAAAGGTCCTTTTGAAACGCGTCAAGTAGCTCGACATGTAGATTTACTTGACACGCTAGAATTATTAACTTTGTCAGTTTGCAACGAATCTGTCCATTGAAGAAACGACTTGGCAATTTTTCTTTATATTTACACAGATCGTTACCTTGACTTTGCGAAAGAACGACACGATCAGTTATTCCGTTGCGGAATTAAAAATTGATATACTGTGTCAAGTAGCCCCAGTCCTCATTATGTAACTCGCATTTACAGTTATACAACGATTATTATAATTAGATCAATCCTTCTCTTTCTCCGATTCGATGCTTCAATTATCTTCCGATGGATGATTATAAGCCTGAAGCTAGTTACCTCATTACCAAACTACTTTTATGCTGCGTGTATTTCAAATAAAAACGTCACGTTCGTATTTAAATGTATTAACAAATGACACCTTTTCTCCCTCTTTCAGAGCGTTCGAAAACTAAAAAAGTCGATATATTTTAACACTAGAACTACCAGACCAGTCAAAAGGACTAGTTTTACCATTCTAAAACCAGTTATTTAGATTGTTTTAGTGTCAACTACTAAGTAGTTATAACTTATCTCCGGTTTGACCGATTTTGGCTACAAGAATAATACTTAAATTTCAATCTGGTTTATCCCGAAATTTATATATTTTTGAATGCAAGGGAAAAATCTTTAATGAGAAAAAAACTATAATGAAACACGTGATCCCATTAATGTATGAAAACATTTACAACGTGTACATGAATTGATACCGCTTCTTCTCGACTCTTGAATGTTCGGTAGCGATCTCCTTGGAGTACAGAGTAGGCTCTCACGAAAGTTTTCTTAACGTAAGTATCAGAAAGCAGACACCTGCTTCCTGGAATGGATGGTGGAAGAGGGAGAGGGGCGGGGGAGGGCTAGATATACTATAGAGAACGACCGATTTCACGCGCTATTATCGGCGTGTATCCGTGTGAAAATGAAGGATAGCGACAGAGGGTGTAAGGAAGAGGCGCAAAACTTCCCTCGTCGAATATCGAAGGCCTTGATAGGATACGTGGTATATAGTTCAGTGGTACACGGGTGGATACCACGAGAGAAATTGTAAAGGGCTTGGCATCGGCAGGGATAGCTTCTCCTATCTCACAAAATTGGCGCGACCCCTCGTCAACTCGTGCGGAAAGTTTTAATGGAACCTAATCGCGAGAGTCTCGTGTACGGACTTCGATAATATCATTTTTATATTGTGACCTATGATGAAGTACGAAAATATGAGGAACCAAAAAAAAATTACATATATCGGGCTCGAGGTGTATAATCGTAGGAAAAGTAATACATTTTTCAAAAAATATTTATTGAATAAAAGTTGAAAGTTTGTCACGGTGCCGCATTACTTTCTTATAAAAAATTCTTATACAAGGAATTACAAAAACTAGTTTACCAATTATCATGGCAAACAAATTTTCATGGGATGAATCAAATAAAATTTATTAATAACAATAAAGTGATATCATAACGCACCAAAAGAAAATATTTAAAGCATAATTTATGTTTCGCTTTTAGAAAGGAATTTTGAAAGCTATAATCCACGAACTCTTTCGAAATTTTATTAACTGAACGGAATATGTCGATACAAAATTGGAATTTATACGTAGTAACTAAACTATACATATTTGAGCAGTAACCTGCATTTTCCTCTTCAACCACTGGATGATCTCTGCCTTCCACGAGCTTATTCGCCGTGATAAGAATTTTATTAAATGGAAGGTTGTGTACTCTCATGCGATCGTTCGCTTTGCTGGGGGGGGGGGGGTGGTTGTACGTGAGTAGTAGGAAATCGACGAGACGACGAGCGTTAGTCCCAAGAGGGTCGTATAGGTACGTGCAACCAGGTATCGATAATGTTATATCGCGCGTACATATATGTACGTGATGGTATATTCGCATCAAAAAAAAAAAAACAACCGAGTTTAGGAGGCCCGGACTGAGCGGAGTTAGCTATAGTCCACTTCTGAATGCGCAGCCTTAAAGCGGGCTTACCAAACGTCCTACACCCCTTATACCCCTGGCCGTACAACGGTGGTTTTACCCCATCACCAATATCCGTACTCGCGCGCGAAAATGCATTGGGATTTCCAGCTCTTGCATAAACCATTAAACGCTCGGCAGGCCGCAATGCGGTCTTCTACTTTGCTTCTTGAATACGTTCGTAGTGGTACTACGTCCTCTCGTTGATACTGCTCGTGCTACTGCCACGGAACCATGGTACCGAGGGGCGAATGTTGAGGGAAAAAAATGGAGTGAGATAGAAAAATGGTGAAGGGATTCCACTTGAACCTCTTATCGAGAGAACGACTCTCATCGTCGTACTGGACGCGAGTAAATGTCAAGCTCGTCAAGGATGCGCGATCGCATAATTTTCGTTAAATTCATATCGCGCGACAGATGTTGCGATCGGTGAAACTACTCATAAAACGAACTACCGTAAACGTTGCAAACGTAGATTTTATGTTTTGCACGATTTATTATTTATAAAAGTCTGCGACGAGTTAATTTGGACATTGATACCGAGTCTAGTTTGTGTTTTTTTCAGAGATAACTTTTTGGTTTTCATGCCAAAGGTAGATTAAAGATCTTTAAATATAGCTCTGAATAATACTTCTTTAATGTAAATTTGCAATTAATGAGAAATTAAAAACGTACAATATGTTATATAGGTTATCAATGTAATTTAATCACCATACAGTCACCTATAATAGGAGAAGTAACAAGTATCGATCGTATACTTAAAACATTTTCTTTATGAGATTTAATATTCTTGTATAAAAGGTTAATATCTCCTAGCTGGTATATTAAATTTAATACTTGTCGGTCTTTACATCGGTACTTATGTACAGTATCAGTAATTCGTGTAATATACGATATCAGTAATGCAAGTAATATACGGTATCAGTACTTGCAAGTCATTATCGTACATTTACGATATCATACTTTCAAGTAATGTACGATATCAGTAATGCAAGTAATATACGGTATATGTTTTTATTCATTAATTGTCATGCTAAATTTAATATACAATTATGATATAACATTAATGTACGGTATATTAAATACGATATGAAAATTCGTGATTAATATTCAAGTACTTATATTTAAAAGCAGGATTCGATACTAAATTTAATATAAAAGTTTATGAATAAAATTTTCTCATACAATTATATTAACATTTCAAATATTTTTAACAATTCGAGTTACTTGCACATTATTGTTTTAATACGATTCTTATAGAATTATATTAGTTTGGCGTCGAACAAACCAGCAATTGTAATGAAATTTAATATACCGATTATTATTTATTGATTATTGCTCGTAAGCCATTAATTATCACAGGAGATAGGAATGGTCATTCACAACAAGGAATAATATTCTTGTTTACTATATCTGCACTACGACGTAAGTAAGGATAAGTGCAACACTGATATTCTTAACAATAAAATTCATAAAACGTCGCAGATGCACGATGTAGGAAGGAGCGAATTTATTCATGAAACAAAATGTGATCGGCATATAAAGTTTGGATGATTTATTTATTACATTATATTAATATACACTCTGCAATGTAAATAAATGATCGTGTGTTTATGTAAATTTGATTGGTTTTACAGCAGTTTACATTTTAGTCATTCGTTTTGTCGTTTATAGTTCGAGAAATGAGAGGTCGAGCACGGATCTGTGACGATGCTTTCACAGATCACGATAAATTAACGATATAAAATGTCACATTGCGCTTTTTCTATCCGCTGATAATTTCTCTCACTCTGACACGTTCCCTCCCTCGACGTATAACGATTTACGTTACGTAAATATAATTTTTTAATTTTTATTATTAGCTGCAATGTTAAAATCAATTTTGATTTAGTCCTAACGTCATTAACCCATCAGTCACTCTCATTCTTTTCGTTAAAATTAATCTGTTATTACATTTGCGATTAAGACGATGCGTTACCTCTCGGTCAGTAACAAAAAACTGTAATGAAGACTTTTTTCCCGACAATTGATATTTCAAATAAAAGAGAAATTTGCGATAGACAGATTGTGTCATCTCTCTCACACGTATTGCGATCTGAGAGGAACAGACGACGTATAGCCAATTACGTTGATAAATAGAAATAACACGCGTTACGAGTCGAGCGAGTTGAACAATGGCTCCGATGATAAACATGTGTGTTCGCGAATAGTTTTGTGTTCTCGTTCACGGAATTTTATTCATTTTATCGATGTCAGAAAAGATTTATCGATGATGTAATAATAATAATAATAATAATAATAATGATAGTGATAAAAATAATAATAATCTAATTACTAATGAGTGATCATTCATCTAATGAAAAAATAAAATTTACAGTAAAACGATTAACACTAAATTAGCAAATCACGAATCGTATTTTATTTTTATAATAAGACTGCGCAACGAAACTCACCGATCTATTTCAAATTCTCTCTCATTTATTTGACTCGATTTTTCTCTTTTCTTTCTCGTTCCTCTTTTATCATCGTTACGTTTAATTATATTTATATAATAGATTAATCACACTGGGTTCGACATCTCTTTAGCAATGTAGTCATAATACTCAGGTGGGTATCTCTCTCCCTCAAAGTTATTTAAAAAATTATATATAATAAAATTTAGAAGATAACTTTGAGGAAAAAATAAAATGTATATATTTTTATATTATACATATATATATATATATATATATATATATATTTTTTTTTTATTTATTTATTTTTATATTTATATGCACCATAGTTAGTTATTCATGCCCCATGATTTATTTAATTTCTTTAATGTTTGCCTTCGTTCAATTCTCATTTATTGTATTCAACAATATTATTCATTTTGTTTCCTCGATCGCATTATAAGAAAAAGTGACGATATGATAGATCGGTCTTTACACCGCCGCGTATAAAACTGTTTTGCTGTTCGTTTACTTATTTAATTTCTTGTTTGTTTCAATTTTATTATTTGTGCGAGAGAGAGATTTTTCACGAGATATAAAAGAAGTTGAGAGCAGTTTCGTGTCAGGCGGATAAAAATAATTTACATATATGTTAAGAAAAAAAAAAGAAAATGTTTCTGATTCATTGTAAAATTGTTTAATTACATCTGGTTGTAATGTACGAAGAGAAATTTTCATGCATCGCTAAATTTTGATTAAAGAAAATTGTAATATACGACATATTGTATAAAATCGGATTTTTATTTGTTAAAATTTTAGTTGAAAATGACGTTTTGGCCATTTCTGGTTTCGTTTCATTCTATGTAAGCGCAGTTATTTGTTTTTGAGAAACGATGACTAACGTACGTTGCACTGTTCGAATCAACGGACGTTTATATAAACTTCGAGGCTCTAGGATTCTGATTCAATTTATTAACAGTTCTGATTTTTCTGCCATGTCAACAAAAATTCGTTTCTTCGTTCAATTACGTTCATCGCCTCGGTCGCGATATCACGAAACAGTTATCTGTGCACGTTGCTGTAAACCAATTTACTCGCTTTCGTGGCATCTTTTTTTTTTATAACCGTGTCTAACTTTACGGGGTCGTAGACTGTGTGGACAAAATAAAAATGTCATTGTTTTATTGTTTTTTTTTTAATTTCAGATATACACATATATAGTTAAATTTTTATTAATTTCGTCCCTACGTATCGCAGTTTTCCCGTAATATTAGACGCAGCCACTGGATATCGTCCATTTTGGCACAATTTTTTGCCACAGTAACGTCGCTTCTAAATAGTCTGAAATTACAATCCGATTTACATAATTTTAAACAGTATTTCGTAGAAAAATGATCAATCTACCGATTAATGCAATACATTCGAGAAATAACATTTCGGATGAAAGGTAAGTTCAAAGGACATTGTCATAGCTTTTATAAAGCTCTCCATTTTTTTAGCCAGATGCTTCATTCGATCCTTTACAGGGTACCATTCCCAGGACGCAATAAAACTGATGAAACTTTACATTCTACTTTCTCCCAGTGCACAATAAATGTTTCTGACATGTGAATTGCTAAATTCGGAGAAATAACTCATTTTTTCTACATGAAAAAAAAAACGATACCAACGACATAATCTCGAAGCAATGGTTTTCGAACCATAAATAAGCACTGGGAATACATACTCCCACCCAGATATTATTTCATACTTTTTAATTTTTAGGAACAAGATAAAAAGCTGCCTACGTGTCGGTACTCTGGCGGTAGAGGGAGTTGAGAGTCCATATTCATAGATTAAAGGGTTAAAGGTTTGAATTTATTAATTTTTTTACCATTATTCGTGAGATTATGGAACATGAATACTATTTCTTATTCAGATACGAATAAAAAAAGACTAAGCACTCTAGTAAAAGGCAGAAGATATTCTGAACTCGCAGAAACGAAAAACCAACATTAAATGACTTATGTATATCCTTACGGAGGTGATTTGATGAAACAAAAAACCTTTTTATTAACTTAATAATTCAAAAACGAAAAAATTGTAAGTACATGGTTCATGTCCCCGGAACTATCCCCTAATCAGAGATGATTTTATATCAATTAACACACATTTTACATGAAACAGTTAGGAAGCACATTTTAATATTGTAGTAAAATGATAAAATCTTCGTTATCGGATTTAACTTCAGACTTTAACGACAAATCAGAAAAAAAAATGCAATACTTAGAAATTACGCTTAATAGTACAATCATTATACCGACGAGTCAACATATTCATCCGTACTCGTGAACCACAGATGCGCTCGTTACCATTTATTAAACATCTATACTAATCGCATATACATCAACGCTCGTTCTCTCTCGCTCTCTCGCACTCTTAAACTTATATTATTAGTTTTAAAATTCGATTGATACGGCTCATTCAAGAGCGAACAATCGACGTTTCGTAATCACTGCACAGTTTTTTTTTGCACTAATGCACCATTGTTCGTTACATAGTATACCATTGATTCGCGTGATTCATCAACGAGTCTCTGTCTCATTCATTCACGACTTTTTGGCTTTTTTTTTTTTAATTTGTATACTTCTTCGTTAATTATCTTTTTTCTTTGTATTTAATGCATCTTGGGCATTGTGGCAGTTGAAGTATTTGAAGTTGCTGGTTGGACATGCACCCATTCCACGACCACTATTGTATTACTGTTGATTACTTCGTCTCATTATCGTTCAAGATTAGTTTTGATTCTTATTTAATCTGCGTACAATTATTTACATCGTATAAACATAATTTTTTTTGTTTTCTCACGTTTGGACTATCATCACAATGTTGCTTCCCTCACATAAAATCGTCATGAAAGGTAGAAAATATTTACAATGTCAACATTTTCTTCCATTCGGTTCAGTATTTCGGGGTCGATTGATACATTTCATGAATGATAAAATAAAAATTATAAGACAAGAACGCATCAACATATTTGATAAAAGTTATTTTGATTTTTGGAATTCAAAAAATATCGAAAGAAAAAAAGCTTTGTCATTATGGAAGCTGCATCAGGACGATAGTCTCGTTGTTTACGATATTCTCGACATCGCTACGTCCAAGAATACAACGAGGAATAGAGTCTGTGTTTTTGGGTTTCTATTTTATCCTGGACGACCATCTAGACGAAGATCGATGTGTCCAACGTCGTATCTTGAGGATTCATAGGTTCCCAGATATCGTCCTCCGCATCGATGACGTCCTCGTCATCGTTGACCTCGGGTATCGAGGCCAAACTCGACGAGACGTCGATCTCCTGCCGTTACGTGATGTATTCGGCTTTTCGATTGGCCCAGTGTCCAGGTGTCGCCGGTGTCCAGGGTACCGCGACGTCAAGAGTCGCTATTGTCGATGACCTTCGCCTCTGCCCTCTCGGCGGTGTCTTCAGCGGCGAATCCGCGAAGGTTACGCTGCGACGCGTCGGTCGAGGTGGCGGAGGCGGTGGCGCCGACTTAGGCGGCGGCGGTGGCGTCGGTAACGATATCGACGGCGATGCACCCGGCGTCTCGTCCTGTCCAGCCCACAACCAGGGACTTACACCTGCGTGTGGGTATTGCTGTGGACTTGGTCGCCCTCGGCATTGCCAATCGCGTTCGCCGGCGCGTAATACTGAAATAACGTGGATAATAAAAATTAGTAATCACAATTATTTTATTTAATTTGAAGATTGATCAGAAATATCGGAGAAAGTGAGTGATAGCGAATGCTTTGACATCACCGATCGATCGAGAAATAATTTAACCTCGTTCGTCGAGGAGTCGTTTTTTTCAATCATAAGAAATTGGACCGTGACGATGAGATGTTTAGAAATAAAAATGGTAAATTATTGCAGGAGCTTGTGACACTAATTGCGGTGAATGATAAGTTAGATATTACTTTGTCATATTGTAAATGTATATTCATCCTTGGATATTAGTCATTTTTATGATCTGCATTATTATGGAGTATTTTTATCATTTTTTTGTTTGATAATAAAATGAATAACAAATAAATTAATAAAACCTTAATAGAATTTCTATAATCAGCACAAAAGGTCGATTAAAAATTACAAAAAAATAATAAAGTACAGATAATTACTAGGACTTTTTACCGATTTATGTCTGGATATGAATGCAGTTTTTTTTAAACATACAATTCAATATTTTGCGTGTTTGCATTAAATTAAAGATGTTTATAAAACGCCAGATAAATGATATTTTGCTAAGCCACTAAGTCGATATTTCTCCAGGTCAATCAGTCGATTTGAGGCCGACAATTTTGCATTATCAAAATGAGTGTAGGTGATAGTAAACGAAATGTGTGAAAAAAGTTAGAATACATGATCGAAAAAATTGTGATTTAGTATCATAAATGAAATTTAATATTAAAAATCGACGGATTATGGTGTTGAATAGTTTTTAGGAGTCGGGGAGATTAAGCAGTAAACTGGTGAATTAGTACATCAGTTAGACTACATGAAATATTTAGATTTATACGATTTATAGTTACTTCTACCCCGTATGGAGGATTATTAGTCGCGTATACCGTATGGCCAGCTGTTTTATTTATAATCGTCAAAAAATAAATTTACAAAACTTTACACAACTTCTCCTAAGCTCTTACAATTTACTACAATATTCATGCAAGTCATTCGATAAATAATATAAGGCTGATCAAGCTGCATGCTGCGCCAAGACATAATCTACTTTCGTTAAGAGTATACACGGATTAAATGTTTTTCAATTGCGTATTTTATACAATCGTTTCAAAATTATTATTTAATTCTAATTAAGGATATCCTTACCACAATTGTGGAGATGAGGCGAGGGAATGGAGTGAGGGAAAGGGGGGTCTGCAAAAGGTGTTGGTCATTGTGGGAAAGAACATCTCCCGCCAAGCGAATGAACTACAAAGAGATAAACGTCGAAAGTCTTCCGTTTATTTGACTAAAGCGAAAGAATAGACATAATCTGTTTCAAAGTATCATTTGTATTGTGTAAGCTTTTTTTTTGTATTTGCAAAAACCGAAATTGTGCAAGAGAGTGGTTGCATTTCATTAAAGTAGCTGGCTACTTCAATACAGGAGACATCGAGTTGCATCGATATGCGATATCTTCACAACTAAAACTTGCTATCGCTCCTGATACATTTGATCATTTCTGCTCTCCTGATCCATTTTATCGCGACACTATAGAAATCTATTGCTTGAAAAAACTTTCCTGCAGCTGTTTTTTTAATTACAATAATTAGCGGAATTCTAACATAATTGAACAGAAACTCATTTTGATAAGAATATCCTTAACCATTTAAGTAAGTAATATCAATAATTAGTTAATATTATTTGGTAAAACATTATTTATAATTGCTAAATGATCCATAAGAAAAAATTCATTCCGTGTATACACATTTACTCCAGTTTCAATAAACCGTAGAAAATAAAATCAAAACAATATGCCAAACGATATTTTATCATACAACATTCAAGTAAATAATTTTACAGAAAAATGAATTCAATAACTAGTTACGTGAAAAAAGGATGGGGATTAAGGTAGCATCGATATACGGGGTGAGAGTACTCACATATGGTCCCGGAAAAGGCGCATGCATCCTCCGTCTAACTCTGCAGTCCGTACCACTAGAGACAATAAAAGAAAAGTAGAACCAAAGGCACACAGCTACGGCCCGGTAAGGGGTAACTGCCCCTTCGCAGCAGTTACGACCGCAGTTCACAAAATAATTTAACGCACACACGCACACACATTAAAATTATCAGCTTCCATAAATAAATAAATAAATATATAATAGTGAATAACTTAATAATCATCTTGCATTCATTAATATCATTTACAAATTAATAAAAAACGAATGGCGCACGCTCACGCACACGTATTACGTATTATTTTACTGGGATAACTTCGGTCTGCGAATCGTATAATAATCGTAATTTTAATGTAAATTATTAAATAATAAATGAATTACGTCCAACGCTGCTAATTGCATGCCAAGCGTACTGTGTGTGTGTGTTTTTTTCCTTCTAAAATACGTATTTTGGTTACAAAATTAAAGTTACGAAAAACAGTTGGACAAGTCATCATTATTGTCTTTGCGTTCACGTCTCAGTCGTATTTGTGTCGACAGACATCTAAAATCGATGTTCATAATTATAACCCTCTCAATCGTAATTCGATAGATTTTATTATAAAATAACTTCGGAGGTATCAGTAATTTTATTTCTAAATGTTTGATTACCTTATTCTAACAATCAAATGATAAGATTTCTGACTTAGATTTTCGATAAAGCAAGCATCATCAATCTCCTCCGTCTATTATTCCCCCCAAAAATTCCGTATCATCGCTCTTTTCTTTTCTCGGCACCCTCAGCTCGTTTAATCGTTGCCCCGAAAGCTCAATTAATTTCACAAATCGTTAAGTCAGCGGGTCAAGAGAAGGATCGGATAACGAGTGAACTTATCCGGATATTGTAGGAATTTTTGCGAAACTGTGAAATTGAAGGACGGCGATGATGGCATTCGTGTTTTTTCAAGGAGGGTCAAATTGAACGGATGTATATCGTCTTCTAATGAGAGCGAAAATATCCAAGGCAGGTCTTGAAATATACCTAGCGATGCCGGCAAAACGATAACGATTCAATGGTTTAATTAAGCAAAGTTAATTCGACGACGAAGCTATAAACGCGATATAGGACTGCGGTCATGTACGACGTAACGATACGATTACCGAATTATCTTGTTTTTACTGTCCACCGATATGTAATGTGTTCATTCGAGTGACAATTAAAAAATTTGAGATTTAATAAAAATGTTATTTTCATTTCAAACCACTGAAACGGTTTGAAATGAAACCATTGCCGCGAGGAGGCAACAGATAAAACTACTTCTTAAAGAAATTTTTAGTTAAGCCAACTAGAAATGTAACCATCGTTAGAAAATTGATTTAAGATCGTAGCGGAATATCGAGAGTCTTTAGGCGATAACGACGAATGAATACAGTTATCTTATTTTTCTTGTAAGACAAATTTGCCTGTGTGCAATAAGTTTCATTTTATACAACGATAGTAAGTACAATTAAAAGTGGTTCTCTAAATTATTTTTTAATTTCCCGATGATATTCTGCCGAGCTCGTTACCCGATCAATTCAAGAGGATCCGTATGACGCATAACTATCGTATAACCTGCACCTGATTGGTTAAATGACGGACGTGTTCTGTAATATTTCGTGTTTACCGAAAAATAAAATGATCCTTCGTCGGCACTTAAATATTTAATAATATTTTGCGCAGTGATGTACCTGTCACTGGGTACGTATACTCGTGTGGAAACGATTACGAAAATTTAATCATATTCGGACTACTTGTGAAAAAAAAGCTTAAACGAAAAGCAAACGGTGTAAAGGGGTCTCACAACGCCTTAAAACCTTAAAAGTTTATGTAGAACGATGTAATTTCTTCATCGAATGTAATACACGATTTGATAGTTTCGGATCTAGGCTGACCTGCCGTTTATCTGCATCACTTACCCGTCCGTTGTCGAAATCTCGACCACCGCCGATCGTCAATCGAGCTTTCGCCTTCATCGCGTCTGACAGTGGTATCTGAAAAAGAAAAAATGTATTATTAAGTTTTATTATAGAAAATAACGATGAGATACACTAGCTACCACTTTGCAATCACCGATACGAGACGACGACGACGATCTTTCAACGCAATCAAAACATCGATAAAACATTGTATTCGACACGTACTACAAGCACTGACATTTTACGATATGATATATACATGATTTTAAAAGATATTGTATACTTGATGGATTTTAATTACCAGTATTTGGTTACTTGCAGCCTCACCTTCGCTCTGGTGGCTTCGGTGTGCGATTTGTAGCAAAATTCCAGCAAAGCCACAGCGAGGGAAAGCAACAGCCCTCCTATCAGAATATAGAAAATCCCAGCTACATTACTCAATGACAACTCGTTTCTCGATGCATCCTGCTTGTCCCCGTGTCGACACTCCGTTCTGTCGTACCACCATCGATTAACCAATTTTGTTAACTCTCCACTCTCCTTCAGCGATAATACCGCAAGATTTATTTTGTCCCTGCGAAATAAAAACATTCCCTAATTAATTGGGCATTTATGAGTAAACAATTGAGGCGAAAAATACAAAGAATGTTAGCTCAAAGATTCGTATTTAACATTTTTCTAATTAATTCATAAATAATCCGACAATTTATTAACCTCAATGGTGACCCAATTGGCGTCGCAACACCGAAACCTTTCACGTCCAAATTCCTTCCGACTTTCATCGTGTCGCATGGCTCTCTTTCATTGATGTAATCATTTTTCGGGCTTTCAATGAGAAGAGCATACTTTCCCTTACTCGTTCTTACCCTCTTGATGCCTTCGTCGTACGTGTTAACGAATACGTGCTTTCTCGAGTTCATGAACTCCCACATTTTGCTGTACAAGTTTATCTGTGATTTCTGGGAAAAACAAAGAACCATGATGTGATTTATTAAATACACGAGCTTTTATCTATCCTCTAGCTTTTCATTTTGTACGTTGTACCGGAAAAACGTTCGAATTCCAAGGGGATTCATACGTGGGAAAATGAAGAGAACATAGGAAGCACTCACTCGGAAAAAGTCCCACGTGGATCCGTGATGCAGAGTACCGTACTGAACTTCCGTTTGCGAGGCAAGGTCCTCTGCCGAATTAATCGGCGTTACCATTCGCTCGACTGTGAGGAAAGCAGCTAAGTTGGCAGTGTACGAGGATATGAGGATGAGAGTGAAAAACCACCACACGCTTCCTACTATTCTTCCGGACATAGATCTATCAACAGATAAAAAAAAATGAAGCTTTCGTGGTCGATAAACAATCTTTCATTATTAATTATTGTTATTAGCAAACGTAACATTACTTCTATGTCTCAGCTTGTCTCACTTAGCGTTATCAAAAAGCTTTTCTGTTCGACAATCAAGAGTTAAATCAGTTATTTTGGTTACGAATAGAATGAACGGAATAAATATTTGTTGTCTTATCGTGTTGTATCTCTCACAGCGGTAAAAAGTTGCGGAAATTCATAAATTACACCTGGAGTACATAAAATTTTGTTCATCATTGACCCGAGGAAGAAAGAATGAGCACAACCCAGTTATCGCGTCCGTTGTGCTCCAGTGGAGACGGCTTTTCTTCGCTGCCCCCCTCCCCTCCTCCGCTCCCCTCCCCCGCTCCCCGTGTTTCCCCTGCTGGATAGTATTTAATAACGGGCATTTGTATCGAATTTCTTGGTCCGAGGCAGAAGAGCGGACGGTGCATAGAGCCTCGCTCGCTATCCAACGTAAAATTTACAATTCATATCGCCAGACCAGCGCAATTCCCTCCATCAGGATAGTGCGAATATTTAAACCATTAATCAAAAGACTAGCTCTGTGGCGAAACCCGCTCCGTCAAACTCGGGGCACCAACGCCTAAATGTAAATTAATTGAGCTCGGGTTCCAGTTTCGTAATGATGAAGCGAATGGCCTGTAAACCCCCTGCGCAAAACGTGCTAGAATTGCAATAAACTATCGTCAATTAAAAATTGTAGAAACAAATCTAAGTAAAGGTAATTATACTTAATTATTCACTCGACGCGAGAGGAAGTTGATAGCTTCTTATTGAATCTCTCTTTAATAATAAAAATCATAAGAACGTTTTTGATTATTAATTTTTTAAATACTTTAGTCGCTGCAATAGCCAGTTTTATATTTCCACTAGCTAATTTACCCGACGTTGCCCGGGTGCTACGTCATACGGGGAATAACAGATAAATCGGTGTTTAAAAAAGTTGAAAAAAACCACATTACTTTCAGTGGGGGATAAAGATTGTTTTCGTTGGGGGTGGTTTTATGGGGTGAGATATATAGAGTGAGTGAGTTTCTATTTTGTTTGTGAAGTTTTGTTTAAATCGGTTAAGGCAGAAAAACTAACTATTTTTAGGGGATGAAGGCGCGATTTTAAGGGGTGAGCTATATTTATACAGCAACCTTCCATTAGAACTTATCAAAAATTGTGTAAAATTTGGTTGAAATCAGTCAAGGGGTGTGGATTTTTATACTAAATCTTTTTTTAGGGGTTTAAGTGGGTGGATATGTATACAGTACGACCTTTGTCGTACCCGTCTTAGATCCGCTATAATATTTGTGTAAGGTTTGGTTGAAATCAGTTGATTCGCGTGAGTATTTTCGAAGAATCTTTTTTTAGGGAGTGAAGAGGGTGGGGTTTAGGGGTGAGATATATCCAGTGACCTTCCTTAGGCTCTTAACAATATTTGTGCTTGGTTTGGTTGCAATCGGTGAAAACGTGTGGATTTTATTAAGAATTTTTTTTAGGGGATGAAGGGGGTGGTTTTCAGGGGTGAGATATATACAGTCGCCTTCCTTTGGTCTTCAACAATATTGGTATAAAGTTTTGCTGAAATCGGTCAACGCGTGTAGCTTTGTGTAGCCGGACAGACAGACAGACAAACATTCATTTTTATATATAAGATGCACCGCCATTAGCCATTGCGGTTTTAAAAAATTCAGAAGATAATTACATTCAGATCTTCCCCGGAGCAGACTGAATTGAAGTTCTTCTTTGATTAAGTACAAAGGCTTTACTAACATTTCGTATTATCGACGTTTACATAATCTCAAAGATATCGCATTCTTTGCCGTGCTCGAGACAAAAAAATTTCAGTTTGCTAGACAATGCGGTCAAATTTTTTTTAATCAGTTCGGAACTCCGTCCCGAATACACCCTAACGGTTGGCGATGAAAAATTCAGCTTTTGTTAACTACAAAATTGAATTTTTATATGTTTTTACACTCTTTGATTACGAATAAAAAAAAAAACCGGTTGCATTTAGACGATTTGGTATAAATACTTTTGCGATAGTGCATCGTATGCTCTGAAAAAAGTGTTTGAACAATTATAGACTTGGACATTAGAAGTTTTCAATTTTTAGTATAATTTTTTGTTATATACAAACTCTTACATTTGTCAAACAGACGAAAGTATAAAAATGCCCTTTCGTGACGTTTCAAAGGTAAGTCCAAATTGAATTTAAATGGTATATTAAAAAATTGGATTTTTGTTATCGTTTATTTAATTTATTTAATATTTCTTTAATTAAACAATCGTCGTTTTCAAAAGTAAAGCTTTATATTCCAATAGTTTCATGGAAAAATGACGGAAAGTTCAAACTTTAGGATAACCATAAACTGCATTTAAAAAATAAAATTCTTCACCAATAAAATCATTGTTTTAAACAATTGCAACGCAATCGTGTACCAAGTCTCCTATGTGGCACCATTTTCAAATAATTCATCGTAAAATAGTACAAAAGTAGGTAAAAATGTTGTTTTTTAATTCTCTAAAGTTTGCGAATTTTTAATTGCATTAGAGCAGGGGTCTCCAAACTTTCCAGCCTTAGGGCCATACTGATTACTCCAGTAAGTTCCGAGGGCCAAAACCATATTATCATTGTTGCCGGTGGTAAAAAGTGAAATAGTCCAAAATCTGTCCGCGGGCCGAATGTGGCCCGCGGGCCGTAGTTTGGAGACCCCTGCATTAGAGTAACTTCACAAAGGTTTTTTGAATCGGAAAAAAATTCTACCCTTAATTTGTATAGTATATTCTTTTATTACGGTGTATTATATCCAGAACTTTGCTAATGAAAGACAAGAGAGGTGCTTCTTCTCTATAGCTATAGCAAATCCAGAGTATTTTGCTTTCACCCTATTAAGTTGTTCACCTTCTTAAATGGTCTTTGATTCGGAGAGCTAATTTTGAAAGACATTGCTGCTATAGAAGACCAATTATCCCTACGAGAGTTTGCAAAAAGCACTTATCCTCGGCTCTGGTCTTAAATTCTCAACTTTCCAACAGTGGTACAAAAAAAAGATTTAAACATAATACTCTCATCGGGGAATAAAAGCGGAAGTCGAGAAAGGATAAATCTGGCTTGATAAATCTTAGGCAAGAATTTCAATAGCCCCTTAGACGTTCGAATGAAAGTTCAGAAAATTAAGTAACCATGGCTATTCATATTCTATTTACGGATAAAGAGAATAAAATAAAGCACAGGATAAACCGTGAAATGAATGAGCATTGAGGTAACTTAAGTAGTATGTATTCTGTGTCTCCTCTAGAGGCTAAAGTTACACCTCATTTTAATAAATATAAGCAAAAGTATTGCTTTATAGAACGACGATTGTATCATTAATTTATAAAGCGATAAAAAAAAAACATGGGTAGAAACAATTACCCTCATTGCAACTCGCCATTGTATACCGCAGTCTCTTTCAGCATGACGGAAGAATAACTTCTATACTCTAACTGTTATGAAGTTTCTATTTTCTAACTGTTATGAAGTTTCTACCTTCTGAATAGAATAATTCACATCTGCATGAAAGTAATTTTGAATGTTTATTTCGATAAAACTATAAAAATCTGTAAATTACAGTGGAACAAATTTTTCTTTTACTGCAACAATGAATTGGAGTATATAATACATACTATGTTGCTTGAATTATTAAACAACAATTTTGTGTAGAAGATAGTACAACGCTACTTACCTTGGTGAAATATCGCATCCCTGTTGCATAAATGCACCGAGGGAAAACCACATACTGTTTAGAATACTGAAATCGTTGGCCATACAAGGATTTGGTGAGTGGGGTGACGCTTGAGGTGCATGGGGATGCTGCAAGCTCGGATCACCTCGTCCAACTATCGCTGGATCTCCACCATTATTCCCTTGCAATACTCTCCACTCGTACGGCGAAAATCTGAAGCAAGTGCACAGAATACGATAAAAAGCGTTGTAAAGTAAAAAATTCAAGTAATAAATTATTCTTTTGGAAGAACAAACGAAATATTTTTGAAAATAAATTCAGTTTGTTGTCTCTGTACTTGTCTAATGATCGTTAAAGTTTATTGGCCATTTAAATCCGTTGTTAAAATGCCATGAAACTTTATTTGACGATAACGTCTTATTAGAAAGAATGACATCTTCATAAAAAAATAATAAATTTTACTTTTCTATTAAGTTGTAATGAAATAAGTGGAGTTTTTTTGGAACTTTCATAGACTTTAAATAAATATCACTGTAAAAATATTCTCTATGATAAGTAAGATTCTTATAAATTTTCATTTTATATGATAAAGATCCTTATATACGATGATTTCATCCATAAATTTGCATATAACATTTCCACATATAGTATAAAAATCCTTATATAAGCTTTTATACATAAATTCGTATATTAAATTTCTTTGTATAGGATCAAAAACCGAGGACGTTTGAAGCTTTTATGCATTAATTCGTATATAATATTTCCTTGTATAGGATAAAAATCCTTATATACGAAGATTTTATGCATAAATTCTTATATAATAGTTCCTTGCATAGGATAAAGATCCTTGTAGACGAAACTTTTATGCATAAATTCGTATTTTAAATTGTATGTACAAGTATCATGTAAAATTGATTAGCTAAACACGTTACAAAAAAGGCGTTTAATCCAAGTACTTTAATATTGATTTATGGTTACATGTTAAATGAAATATACCGATTCATGCATAAATGCTACCTATGTAAGTATCTTAATATTTCAAATATTTTATACATTGTTATTTACTCTTTGTTTTATTTATTACCACGAAATTTAGGATATTAAAGAAAAGAAAATAATAATGATTTACCTCGACACGATAAACAGAACGATGGAGACACCGATGTATGAGAATATAACGCAGACCCATATCTCCTTGCTGAGTGGATTCAAGAAACTGAAGACACCGGGTTTCTGCTTCACAGGTTTTTTTATCATGATGCTTATCCCCAGTGACATGAAAGGTTTGCTAAAGTCAATAACTCGCTCACGCTCCGACGTAATTGTCATCGAGGCGATTGCTATATCAGCTTCCTGAAACACGTTGTATTAACAATTTAAAGAAATTCGATATATCACTGAAAACTGCAAAATTAATTATTTATCCTGATTCAATGAATTGACCCAAGTTTTTCATTTGTATTCAAATTATATTTCATTTAAAAATCGATATGTAATTGAAATTTATACTGACAGAGCAATTATCTATGAACAATGCATTCAAACATTCGTAATATATATTCATTAAATTATTCCAAAAGTATATACAACCCGAACTTATAATAATCGACAGTACATTCTTCTACTGGTAATAACTATAAAAAATTTTATCAGTTATGTTTCAATTGCTTCTTTATTAATGGGATGACTGCTTACGACTACCGTTAAGCATTTCAGTGTTTGTTTTTTTTTCGGGGTATAGAATAGACGGAATGCTTCAATTAGGACAATTAGGGAATGGTTGAGTAATGCGTAATGAGGCTATTTCGTGAATTGGCAAATGATACTTGAGATTTTCTATGCCAATTACGGTCCAGAATTAAGTGTTAATTAATTTATTTCTACGAGTGAAGTAATCTTGTATCCAACCAGCGAACATAGTTACCCCAAAAATCATTTAATTACTTGCGAAAATATTTAAGTACTCTTCTTAATAATATTACGTTATAGTATGCAGCGTAACGAATATATAAAGATATCATTGTAATTGAATAAAAATATTTTTTTCAACATTCACAGTAGCACGGTTGATAAGGTAGAACTGTACGTTTGTTGAAATAAAACTGACAGAAGATATTCACTATTTTGTGATAAAAATGCAGCCTTTGTGTTTGTTTTATAATCATACACTATGAGAAATTCAGACAGTGCTGGCAATTTATACGTTATAACTAATAATTGTCAGTCCATACGATTATCATTGCACGAACTATTGTAACGATTAAATCAATTAACGATGGTTACGGTAACTATTAAACTAATCATATGAATAAATAATTAATCGCTGTCACTTTTACTAGTTGCCGGTACCATTTTTTTCTCTCTGTGTGCAATTGGCGATAAGGTAGATACTGCGCATTAGTCGGATACTCAGTTTTTGGCAGTCACTGCAATAAATCCCATAGGATAAATAAAAATACGTCACTGTACCAACAAATAACTGCTTTTATCATAGTTAAGTTTTATTGTAATAATAAAAAAAAACTACTTTCCCTCAACGTGTACATCTTAACTTGCATTATTCGAAAATTTCGATACTCAAATTGCGCTGTTTGATTATAGAAATCGTATTATTGGTTCGTGACTCAACGTATTAAAAAGCCCACGATTATCCGATGTTTCGTGGTAAGATCTACCGAGCTTGCATGGTTTGTTGGCAATGCAGTTCGAGGTTTTTCCGCGAGACGGAGGTAGCTAGCGGCGAGGCCTTTCGAGCTTATGAGCTTCAGACCTCTGGCGTGTCGAACAATAAGCTCAACGCGTAGATAAAACAGTTTCTTTTTTTTTGCAATATCCTTGCATGACTTTGAGTCGACGCGATCAATAAGATACAACTGCTGAATGAGATGTTCTAACAATGATTCAATGTACGCATTTTATTTAGTGGTATTTACTAATAATTAATCGCCTGTTTAACCTTTTTGCCACATTACTCTATATCCTACAATTTGATTAAACTCCTTAGGAAGACGGACAGGCGAATTGGGAAAAATAGCAAGCAATTCCAGCTCGGTTTCTGCCTGGGGTTCCCGTTTGAATTTGAAATGTCTTTTCCAAGTATTAAAAATTACAAAACAAAAAAAGGTAACGTTGCCGTCTGCTGTCTACTTTTATAACGGGGTCTACCATTTTTTAAATACCAAATATAGTCTGTGTTTATACTAATACTTGCGTGCGTATGCACATATATACGATAGCACACACTTACATACAAACAGACACGGAAACACGTGCACACAAATGATATTGGTCTATGCAGGACCTCATAGGTGCCGTGTCCTGTTGAAAAGATGTCAACAACAGGACAATCAGAGTCGCTCTGGCCGAACAATAATCGAGCAATTAATCATCGCGGATGAATTAGTATCGATTTCACTGTAATCATGCTTGCAGTAAATACTGTAATTCCACTGTGCTTCAGTAACATTGTGACGAATGACGTACACAAAAGTGTCTAAAAAATCACTTTTAAATTCAGAAAACCATTGGAAATTTTTCGTTGATGCTGAAACTACGACAAACAGTGAAATAATTAAATGTCTATGGGAAAAAATGATAATAAACTATTTAAAAACTCTGCATTATAACTCTCCACAAAAGTTCTCGATGGTTATTCGATAAAGTTATTGGTGGAAAATCAAACAGTAGAGTAATAATTAGTATGAAGCGCTTTGTATGTACCGACAATGTACAACGAGATAATGAAAAAATAAACGTTGTTATTTCAAATTGTTATTTGAACGATAATGCAATTGTTATTCATTGTCTATCATTAATTCATCTAGTACACTGTATCATGTGCAAGTAATTAATTAATTTTTGCAGTTATTTACTTTATTTTATTCTTAGATTTTTTTTTTTTGAGAAATAAAATATTTTTCACGCTTACATACCACTTACTGCATTCTACGTGCTTGCACGGTACATTTATTTTACATTTATTAAGCATGGCTCTGATAAAACAGGCACGGAGGTTCGGGAAATTCGAGGCAGACCGCACACGATATACCGGAAGAACGGGTCGACTGCGTACGACAATGTTAAAAAAACAAACATAATTTTCATATTTCAATTGATAGTAAAAATAAAAGACGAAGTTTTGTATCTAACCTTTCTGATAAGTTCGCCAACCATACCGTCCCACCCTCCAGTAACTTCTGGATTCTCCGTACCGTACTTTCCATCCCCAACGATTCTGAGTTCGTCTGAAAGTAAAATAAACTTGGTGAATAATCGTTCCTGTAAATAGAGTGACAATCTTTTTATGAAATTTTTCTTTAATACTCACAAGTGATGCCGAGTTTCCTGGCTATGAGATCAGCGAGATCTTTGCAGTATCCTTCAAAGCCGTCGTTGCCCTGGAACGTTTGACCGGGTTCCGGTATTCTCCGCATGATATAGGGCTCCTCCTATTACAGATAAAAGTTATAGTATGATCGATAGGGTGGTTTTCGCTGTAACCACGACAACGAACGCGTCACGGCAACAACTCGTAAACCTTTCCACAGGGAGGGAAGCTGCGATGTCCATCAATTTATTCATACATGCGCATTATCTCTGTGGTAGAAAGAGGAAAAGAATGAAGATAAAAGATGAAAAACAAAAAAAAACACAAAATGTTACGCACAAAAATGTTAGAAAGATAAGTTGAATGTGGATAGCTTAGGGAGGGGTATGAGGTCACGATGAGACTTTTGCGTATAAATATTCATGGCACATCGAGTTGCAGCTGTATATGATATAGCGGAGCTCCGTTATTTTTGTTTTATTTCTCTTTTTATATACCAGACTCACCACTATCGTAGTAACGATATAAGTTTTGTTTTTCTCGATGTCTTGCGCTGGAAGTCGAACGTACTTCGCTGCTACAGCTTGAAAACCCGCTTCGTCCGTCCACTCGGCTACCTGAAATTCGTTTCATAACAAATTTGATATGAATTTCTTTTTTATTCGATGAAAAATCAACGAATTAATTATTGACAAGAGTGCACTAACCTTGACCATTGCGCTATTGACTGTCATCTCGACAACGTGAAGGGTGTAGTTGTGCCGTCTACTGTCGTTGTCAAAACGAATTTGTCCGGTCAATCCTTCGATCTCACTCTACAGAAACAATTAAGAACATTTCTGTACAAAATTCGTAATAAAATTAAAAATGTGTTCAATTATAAGAAAAATTTGGAACGAAAGTTGGAAAATTTAAAGTAAATCTTAAAGCTGAAATATAAAAATTATTTGCATAGATAGGTAGCTTTTGCTCGAATATCTTTATGCACGATGCGTCCTTGGATCTATAAAAAATTAAATATTGTTCAGGTCATCGTACATAGAATGATTCGACGATGGGTACATTTACTTCTTGCTGCTGCTTATTGGTTGGCGTAAGCGCCACACGTATACCCTTTCCGCTATACCATAGCTACTTTAAGATGGCATGCAGAGCTGAAGGTTCTTCTTTACTGCCAGAAGAAATGCCAATTACTGTCAGCCGCAGATACCGACGGGTTTACCTAGCGTTTGCCGTCGCAGTACTGGAAGCTGCAACGCAAGATCTAGGGTTTTCTCTCGAAACAAAAAAAAAGAAATGTACGTCTACTCAGCCGCCACCTACCGAGACTTTTTGCATTACTCGTGGCTCAAATTCACATTTCTTTATGTTATCCTCCTTTCCCTCCGCTCTAGTAATCCAAGCGGATAAACCATGGTAGTCTTGGCTTTTAAACTCGGAAAAAACTAACAGTTGCTCACTAAAAAAAAAATAAGCTACAACCATCGATGGTGAAGTTGGATGAACTATGCATGGGAGTGAATAAATCGAAACTAATTGTTGAGTTAAATAAAAAAGTTAGTTGAATTAACTGAATCTCATGTTGACCTTCGCAGCATTAAACGGTCCCTGTTATCAATGCACGAGGCCAACGATACTAACGCGGAAAGAAAAAGCTGAAACAAGACAATATCAGGAAGCAGAAAAACTCAAATGATCAACATAAATAAACTCGGTAATTGCCTCAAATTTAAACTTGAAATCATTTTTAAAATACGTTGTTACCCGCATAGAAAAAAATTGTCTGGGATGGACTCTCTCCTGGACTGCTCGGACTTCATCCTCGACTCCATCCCGGATTATTTTTTTTTCTGCGCGGGTAGCAAGTTTTTATACTGATTGTATAACCGATAGGCTCATATTAAAAAATTTGTAAATGATATTGAAGTTTTCTTCAATTTCGAAAGCAATATTCCGCTACAAGTAAATAAAGCCTCCAGGTCAGACGCATACAATGGAATTTATAAAAGAGTTGCATTGCTTCATTCTGAATATTTATTTCGTGTCTATAGCAATTTGACTTCTAATCAAGCTCTGACGGCTTTGTACGGGGTTTGTGCGCAATGGTAATGGTTACAGTAATTTTTAATCAGGTATACACACGGAACGTTCTACTTCAGTGGGATCCATTCTAACTCCGTAGACGTTATTTTTTACAGGCTATATTACTTTTTTAATCACGCGATAAACTTTGTACCGTGCTGAATACAGATGAATTCAAAGAAGAAAAAGCTATTATTCGAAAAATTAAACTCTTGGAGTTTAAAAATAAAAATCCTCGAATGCTACACGTATACACACACAATCTAAGTTCTCTTTCCGATTACAGGCTTTCTGGCTTTTTCTTGTAGTAGAGGGGAAAGTCCTCGGTTACCCTAGAAACGCGTTCGAGCGATTGATGAAAACGGTATTCGATTATCTTTGGCACGCAGTGATCAGGTGGCGTCGAGAAATGGCAATCGCATTGCAACCCACACAGAGTTACCCAAACAAACACACTCACGGATGATGGTATAGTCAACCTTTACCTACAATTCTGTGAACGTGAGTTGGAACAGAAGGTACGCGTTCTCGAGCTTCACAGTCAATACAACATGCATACCCATGGGGCATTCCACCTCAACAATTTATTGTATAAATAGTGTTATTGTCTTTTTTGTAGCCGCTCAGCAGAAGTGAGCCGAATCTATTTAATATTGACCTGGCAAAATGTATAGCTTGTGTTATAAATTAAAAATAAATTGCCCAAGCAATTTACGAGTTATATTAATTTACTTATTAAAATTGTTATAAAATTTGTCCGTCGAGTAGGACTAGGGCTTATACCAAACGAAGTGGCCTCGCTGCTTTAGCTGGATACGACATTTTAGCTCGTCACATGGAGAAGCAATTATTAAAAGCAGGAAGACTAAAAATTAATATTACTATACAGAAAATTAAATAATTACATTAAAGAATTTTTGGAATGTCGTACGGAGTACACTCAAAATTTTGTAGAATTAAGATGAAATGGCCCATACGTATTTCCCAGATCAGATATAAGAGGACTATGAGTGCCAAAGCCGAAGATTCGCCTCACCTTCCGCAAGAATTTCGAGATCTTATCGCCGTGTTCCCACGGGGTTACCCATCCGTTGCTCTGGTTGCTCGTGTTGCAGTCCAGGGGACGCGACACGTTAGTCGGTTGACTACTTCCTGGTGCTCCTGGCCTCTTCGGGTTATTCCCACCCGTTTTCTTCTTGAGAAATTTATTGAATGCCTCCACCAGTACCAGGACTGCGTCGTACATCAGTGCAGCTTGAGCCTGTGGAGTAGAAAAGGAAATCAGTACACAGTTTCATAATATTGTAAATTATAACAAAAGTTTATTTATCAGTAAATTCTAAACTAATTTCTCTAATATGATATTATTGCTCCTTTGGGTTCTGCAAATTTGATTTCATCTGCTTTCATCGCTTTGAACTTGACAAAAAAAAAGAGGAAACGTCTGGAAAGTAGAACATTGCAAATTGCTTTCTCATTATATTACACTGCTCACAAAGGAAGTATGTTGATTAATTTTGGTATCCACATAGACAAAGCTATGTCGACAATGTTAAATAATGAGGAAGCAATTTGCAAGGTTCCACATTGCATTTTTGTTTATATTCTGCGCGCATCAAATGTGCTCAATACCTTTGAAATTCCGATAGGAAAAAAAATCTAAAATAAAAATATAATTTTGCGAATACATTTTGCGGACTTGGAGATAAACAATTCAAGCCAGTGTGACATGTCTCTTAATCGATTATCGACAAATAATATACAATACATCCGTCGACGCTACTAGTTATGTTCGAAAAGTTTTAGTTCGTTGTTGCAATATTTTTCGATAAATAGAAGCGATGACGAATTAAAAAATTCAAAATTCCATAAAATTTGTTGAATACTACTTCGTCTATGTAGAAACTTTTAACTCGACATTTCAAGTTTTACGAAATTTCATAAGATTTAAGTACATTTTTCAAATAATTCGGTAATTTCGGCCAAATTTAATACAAAACAACTTATAACATATTTGTAATTAGACGGAACTTTTTGACTCTATTATTGACTATTTACGGAAGTTAGAACTTGCGATCCCTTTTTTTTATATCAAAATTTCTTTAAATATAATATTTCGGAAGAATTCTTCTTAAGATTGCACAAAAAAAAAAGCTGTGATGCCCTATCCCATGTCCGATTAAACATAGATACGCACGTATGCACACACGCTTAAACATTTGATCTAAATGTGATTTTCTGACATTTTGAGACATTTTAATTACTCAAGCATGAAAACGGGGACGTTTTTTTTGTAATGAAACAAAGCATTCCCCATGACGAAGCAAAATACTAATAGAAATTCTGTCATTGTACCAGCAAAAGATGTTCGTGTTACTTTAACCGGTTGCTCTTTTATATTATTTCGTAATCATAAATGATGAATTGAAAAATGTCGATACGAACCGAATTCAAGGTACTCAACCATAGAGAGTAATTGTTTATTCAGATGAGATGAATAAATTAGGGTAGGGAAGGGGTAGTGAATGAAGAGACCCGTTTGTGTGAGCTTAACGGGGTGAACGATATAGTAATGTACCCACCGAAATGGAGTCTCGTCCAGCCCCTGGCCACTTCTGGGTATCGAGGTGGCGCCAACTCTCGAGAAAGTCTTTGACGTGGCGTCGAGTGGCGTCAACGATGCGAAACCCGGTGATGTTGATGGCTCCGTACTCTATCACTTCGCTCTCCCAACGGTCGTCCATTATCTGATTATATAGCAAGGAAGAAGACATACACAGTGCAACCGGTATATACGTATAGCGCAGTCGCACTGATGAGTTTAAAGTGCATCAGGAACAACAACAAGCTCTAAACAAGCTCTCTCATTCTTCACTGTTCGCGTAAAATAAAAAATCCAAGTTGCTAAACTGTTGAATGCCATTGAAGTACATATTTTTCTGTATCTTCAATTTGCATACAAATTGGTAACGAACGGACATTGAAGAATTTTATAAAATAAATCTTAATTGCAACTAGTTTTTGCGTTTTTGTTCTTCGTATTGAATTCGTAATTTGAATTAGAACATTTTTATTTCTGAATTTCAGACAGCCGCGTAGTTAAACGCTTCTGGATCTTAAGCCGTCGTTACGAAAATTAAATTATGAAATGATGTTTGCCTTTAGTTTGAAATCACGTTGCGTTAAAACAAAACCGTAGTTCGATGGATTTAAACACCTAACGTTCAATAAAATACAAATGATTATTCATCTTTTAAAATTCAGATCAATATCTTCGCGTTTATATTCTACGAGACAAATGCAATCTTACAATTGATATTTAGAGTTTGCAGAAGTATTATTTATATTTTCTGGTATCATTTTACCTCCACGAAATGTCATTTAAATACTCGGAAATAGCCAGATGCGAGTGTCGCCAAATAGCGAGATGCGAGAGACAAGGTAAACGTTTTTATTTATTTAATTTTTTTTTTTTTCATTGCATTCTGTCGGTCTGTCAGTGTGCGCGTGTCAGTGAAATTTTTTTTCCTTCTGTTTCTGGCACGTTAAACAATTTCCATTTGGTTTAACGTGTACGTGAAATACGCCAGGTACACAGTGCGGCTGCAGTTGGTCGCACGTACTGTCACGAAGGTTGGGCAATACCGAGCAGCTCGCAACCCCGACGTTTGTATCATATACTGCTCGATTGCTAACCTTGTCGCACCCTTAATGCCACAACGAAACTAGGCAGAGCAGAGTTGACTTTTCATGTATTTTTGTATCCTACTCGCTCTCTATTCATTCCATCTCTTTTTCTTCTACCGTTTTTTTTGCCGTTATCCGTCGTTCAGCCCTTTCCCCCTTCAGTGTTTGCTGGGCAAATACCATTTCGTTTAATCGTATCTACCGTCCGTCGTACTCATCCTATGTTTGGACATCGTTAGAGTTGCTATACAATCCGAATAATCTAATCGTCCGTTGTAATTTTGCATCTATCTTTATGTACGATCTTGTCACCCAACTTGCATTTACTTCTATCAATGTAATATGCAGAATACCGCAAGTATTCGGTACATATGTGTGTATTAGATAGGATATACATATACATATATATGCATAGAATGACAACTAAAACCTATAGGACAGGGAAGAATGGGTAGAAAGGAACTGAGCGACTAATGACGTTTGCATTAAAACCTAGCTGCGAGTAGTGTCCAGCTACTGAATTAATTTTCGTAAACCGTTTAAACTTTGAGATGCCCGAACCATCGCCCTCGCGTGACCCATGTATGTCGGTATATTGCTGCGTGTATTACGGCCCTGATAGGGACCCATTCAAATTTTATCAGCAGGAATTACTAGCGAATGGCTTTATTTTTCTGCAAGGTACGTATAAATATGAGAATTTCTACGATACTCAGACTCGGGCTGTTAAACCATATTGTAGGAATTAATTGAAAAAATGCGAATTAGGAATAAATAAACATGATAAATGGTTTTTGACGGAAATGCATTCAACTTACCAATCCACTTAGAAGATAATGATAAGTTCTCCTCCCAAGGGCAACGTCCCTCACATGACTGACGACGATGTCTTTGGCCATTTCAGTTGGACAGTCCAGTACGACGTACTTATTGCTCCAGCTGTGCAGAATTCATTTGATAATTATTATCTTTTTGGTATAAAAATTTTAAAACCTGGTCAATTTGATTGAATAACTTATTCGAATAGTAGTGAATAACTTGAACGTATTATCTGATCTAATGTAAGAAATATATATTAAGTATCCAGATAACTGGGATACTTTGTTAATAATAAAAAAATATTAAATATAGCGTAAAATAAATAATTAAATAAAGCATCATGAGAAAAGTGTAGCAATAGCGACGGAGATCCACGTATCTAACCATACTTTGCGCCCTTACTTATGGCTGATGTTCAATGTCTCTTGATATAATGAGGGCATTGTGGACATTCTTTAAAGCATTGGAACCAAATATTAATATTTAACACGATTAGCGTTTGGCGATGTTAATTGGGATCGAACCATTTTCAGATCAGTGAGAGGACTATCTCAGTACTCTTAACTGATATCGGTTAGGGGGGATTAGCGGCTCCTTTAGAGTATGTAACACTGGGTAAATGGTGATGCGAGGGGGTGGTAATGACTAGGGTGGTATTATCGGGGTTACAGCGGCCGTTGCCTGCAATGCTCGGTGAATTGGCATCCAACAGGCTCTCGTTTAACTGCGTAACACCTGGTCACTCGACGTTGAGGGAATAGATTTCACTCGACGAATTCACTCGAAGAGGTAAAGATATTATAATAAGAATTTTTTGTACTAAATATTAAACACAATAGTTGCTGCAAATCAACGCGATCTTTGGTCTCACCGCTAACTAATAAGAGAACGAAAAAAGAGTCTTAAATTTCGATCGAATCGTCTTAATAATACGTTTTTAAGAAGGAAAGTTTGATTTGTCAAGACTTTAGCCAACGGTAGATCTTATTTCATTGCAGAAATAAAGCTATTGTTGAATATACAATCAAGCAATATACTGAAAGCCTAGGCTCCTAGGAGTACACCGAAAGGAATCTAAATCGACTAAATCTGCTGCTGATGATGGTGAACTGAATATTGAGTCGATTGAACAAATGTTTACCAGATCGAACGATATCAATATTTTTTAAATTGAATATTTAACTCATAAAAGGGGAATTTCTTTGGATTAGCTTGATATTTAGTTCTTTACCTACAATCGTAGATTTATTATACTTTGATTTCTCTCTATGTATCGATTTAGCACGAGATCAACGTATTGAGGCCTCTAGCATTGTCAAGTAAAACTTTGGCGTAACGTACGTGCACGTGACGTATTGTAACTGAAGTAGTAGAAACACTACGAGTCTACCTTTGCTTTGATCTACTCTACTCGCTTCCTCGATCTCGTATCTCACAAGGATCGTTTGCGAGTCCTGCTAGCTCGCCTAGTTCCCATACCAAGGGATTAAAGGTAGAGAAACTTGAACTGGGGCAAGCTGTAGCAAGTGCTTCTCAAACCAATTGGCTTCTCTCTGAAGTTGCTACGTTAATTGTGAGCCTCCTGATATAACGAACTGTTTACGAGCCTGCTTACGCATATTACTGTACGGCTTACGACTACATTCCACTGTGTTTTCAGTCCAGACATGAGGTTTATCAACTTTCTCGAGCGTTATAAATTCACAAAGTTTCTCTCACCTGCTATCGCACCGACTCCACGAACAATTTACCGCTGACTCTCGTCCTTTAATTATATGACTTTCTTATTAAAGAATATGAAACTGTAGTTGACACACATCGGCTTGTGTTTTCAAGAAAATAAAAAGAAAGATTCCGATAAAATCTTCAAGCGATTTTGACAAAGCAAACTACACAATCTTCAAAGTTTTCTTTTCGAAAGAAATCCTGTCTCTGATATTATATAATACATATAATATATTATATATTCTGTCTCTGATAGTCTCTGATATTATATTATATATTATACAGGAGTTAAAGACCGTTGCATCGGATGGAAACGAGTAACAATTTTTATTTATACGCGTGAATATAGTTAGTGATAGAAATTCACATTTTTTAAATATCTTTGGGTAACAGCGAGTACCAATCGCGTTGAGCTCTAAAATTCTACCTCTCTTTTTCGTATTTTGTCTCGTGTGCATCATCCTCATAGCCGACATTGCCTCAGGCTAAATAAAGGGACACCGTGTCCGCAGTTGTAGCTGTTTATCCAACGTTCGAGTTACCAAAGGTTCGAGCTATCCACGGTTCAACCGAAACTATCTCGTCTTTGCGTCCATTCGTAATACACGTTGGAGGTGATTTCAAACGTGAAACTTGCTTCGCGGTACCATCTACTCCGCTACTGTGCAATGCGCTACAGTACACAACTGGTAGATCGTGGTTGCACGGTAAACATTTAAAATGTAAAGCTCAAGCGATGTGTGGCTTCTCAACCATCGGTCAGAAAATATTAACATCGTTTGAATATTCTGTTTATTTGAACATCCGAGTATACCCGAAACAAGAAAAGGGATAGAATCGGTTTTTTTCTTCAACTATTTTTATTCACTTTTGTAAGAAATGAAGAAAAAAAATCTTGGTCTTCGATGATAAATGTCATCATATTTATGAAGATAAACTGAATATACATATGACGTTTTCATGCGGGCTTGAGATATCGATTATTCGTTGTATTTTTCACTGGGATAATATATTAAGGATAGCAACTCTATAAAAACCGACTTCTGTCGATAATTTTTTTAAATAATACAAATTTGTCTATGGTCATCGATGAATTAATGTCGTCTGTACGTATCGTAAGGAATTTCCGGTCAGGCTGTCCAACTTCAAAATGGATAACGGGAAACTCGCTATGGACGAAATTCGTCTCCAGCGAATTCTTGGTAAAACCGCAACCAGCTCAGATAGCCCACAAGGTAAAAGTATACCAAGGATGGAGGAAACGATCTAGCCGTT
Source organism: Cylloceria caligata (assembly GCA_963942595.1). Lineage (NCBI taxonomy): Eukaryota > Metazoa > Arthropoda > Insecta > Hymenoptera > Ichneumonidae > Cylloceria > Cylloceria caligata. Next base: position 44,908,748 of record OZ012709.1, on the reverse strand, counting down.
GGTACGCGATGGTAGCTGATTTAATAGCCACCGAGTCACGACTATTCGGAAAGTGTACGGAACTATCCCACTCTACGCCTCGGTACGAGCGATGCACCCGATTAGGGGCACCCATGCACCCACCGAGCATCACATAGCTTTCTCTCTCTCTCTCTCTGACTCCACCGAGCTAGGACTTCGTACTTCAACCCACTGCAGCCATTCCAGAAATTGCACGGCAGTCATGACTGATGCTGCGGTGATTCTTGCGGTTCAAGATATACGGCCTGAGACTAGAATTCTCCAGCGCTGGTTCCCTCTCGTCCCAGAAGACCCGAATATCTCTTGAGTCTTCCGTTGGTGAAAATACAGTCAGTTATGATTTTTTCAGTCAGACTACGATAAAGGAACAATCGTTGCTTCGTTATAACGAAGCAGTTTCTGCGCTTTATGAAATGTTGTGAATCTTCTGTTCGCAAATTTCTCTACAAAAATTCAGTTAGAGGTGAACAAATTATTTTTTGATACGACAAAATCTACAAAATATCAACAATTGGTTGTGAATATCACAATAAATTCCTAACTCGGTAGCAAAAGACAAATCATTTACAAAAAATGATTACGAGTTGCATATAAATAATTATTAGTTTATTTTTTAATATCTCACATTGTTGGCGATGCAGTCGCTTTTGTTTCGTCCTGGTTCTTAAGAAAAAAAGGGACAGCGTTTGGCATCAGGAAACTGTCTGTCTGTTAAGGTACGCGATCGTCCACGATTGTCTTATTTTTATATTAAACCTTTTCTCGCAATACTAATACCGGAGAATCGACATCTGGGTCTTTAATAGACGTTGATGTGCTCAAATTCATTTCGTAACCTTACGTTTCTTCGATCATCAATTTATACAAACTCTCATAAATTTCCGCATAGGAGAAAAATTAGCCAATAATAATGATAATAACGATTGTAACTAATCCGATAATTTTATGATAATTGCTGGTACGTAGTTAAGATATACTGAGACGCATCTAGTGTTAATTATAAATGCCAATCCGTTTGAACATATTATTGAACTTGACCATGTATTGAAAGAGTAATCTGTATTGTCCAAAAATCAACAGCGAATAGGAGTGCAACAAAGAAAGTCGAGAATATTTCTTTTTCTCCACAAAATATAGAAAAAAAGTGCAGTGAAAAAAAATAATAATGAAAGCTGAGGAAGTTGAGGAAAAAGAAAGGAAAAGGTGACAATGAAATGAAAAGAAGGAAGAGAGATTTGGAAAAACTAAGATTAAGAAAAAGACTTTCGTAAGGAGTGCCGATAAAGAAATTATCATGCTAAAGAAAAGTAAAACTAAATTTCAATTAAATTCGTATCACAATACTATTGCTGTGCGTACAATATTATGTTTTTAGCATAAAAAATTATTTTATTAAACGCAGTCATTCCCTAGAGGGAAGTATAGTCATTCACTGTGGTACTGAATCATTTACCGATGGTTTTGACTTTTGGCCAAATTTTTTTCGCTGTTTGAAAACATATTTCTCTTTATTTCAAGGTTTTTTTATAAAAATTTCGATCCAATCTTTGATACGCGCAATGTAATGTACACGTCGACAATTACATACGTTATTTCTTTAAACGAACATTCACTGGGATATTCACACCGTATAAAAAAAAAATAATACAAACGCTTTGTACCTGTTTTGTTTAATGATGTACGTGATTCACCGTTTATCAGAGAAAAGAGTAGCTACGTTTACGGATTGTAGGGAGGGCATGAGACGCGAGAGGTTGGTTTACGTGGGGTGAGAACAGACGACGTGTCTGCCACCGGCATTTTGAATAATGCAAACCCTCTGCGGCCAGAAAATGAGCGTCATGGAAGATGAAACATTCTCGTTCCTGTCTCTGCCATCATCTTTGCTCTTGTGCTGCATGCGCCATCTCATAAAACTGCTTTTAAATCGAGCAATTTCATTGGACTCTCAGCTTATTTTATTTCCACTTATTTATATTAGTAATTATTATTATTATTGGTGAAAGATTATAGTCGACACCGTAGTAATGATTCCAAGAAGGTGTAAATAATATTAACGAGGAATGATAAATAAATTTATTTTCTCACCGACTCAGTTCCTCGAGGCTTCGCAGAAAGTCTATAGCGTCTGACATGTTCTGAATTCTCTTGACAGTTTCCACTTGAAAAGATTCGTCTCCAGGTCGAAGTCCCTGATAAATCTGCTGCAGTCTCAACAGACCTGAAAAAAAAAGAGAAAATTGTACAAAATCAATCTCAATCTTTATTCATTGAGAGACTGTTCAATGATATTATTCAACAAAGATCCTAATAAATTGATTTCATTGCTCTAACCACTGGGCTCGTTGTTCGACGTGGAATCATTAAGAAATAACTATCTCGATACACTCGCAAATTCGATCGAATGAAATGTAACTTTAAAGAGTTGCGTGCCATCTCATAGAGAACAAACGTCGCTGTATATAACTGTACAGCATATCTTTTACACAATATGTTTACTGATATCTGTTAGTGATCCAAGCATTACAGCATTAAGTTGATTTTGCATTAGGCGTGATTTTAAGCACTCAGCTTCGAAAATGGATATTTTCAATTAGAGATTCGTAAATCATAATTTTATAATTATCTTCCAAAATAGCTAAAAATTCTTACTTTTATTGCAATGTGTCATCATAGTCTCAAGGTGCATGGCAAAGTAGATGGAAATTACTAATCAAAGTGATTAAAAAAAGGACAGGATATTCAGTTTTTTAATTTATTAATCGTGAAATAAAAATTTGCCTATCAGTATTATTGGAAAAAAATTTGTTCTTTTTTTGCTGCCATTAATTTACCGTAGATCCGGGAGGCATTAATATAAACAAATATCATATTTCGTGTTTCTGCTTTTACCATGGAGCGCGCACATGACCCATACTATTATTTGTCTTCATATCTGAATATATTGAACAAGAGCTTCTATTGAATGTTACTTAAAGTATTTGCAAAAATAATCATTTGGCAGACGCAGTAACTTCATGTACGAATTGCAACAGCTCTGGATCTATACATCCTGGTGCTTCGTGTAATATTCCAGAGCTGTATTTCAGTTTCTCTACATCCTATCCCACCCCTTCGTCCGTCTGATTCATTTTCTCGCTGCTACTGCCTAACGATTCCTACTCGAGTTTACGAAACTTTGTTCGTTATACAATTATGGCGTAATCCATCCGAGCGCAAACTCCGCTGGCGTATCAATTTTCTCACATACAGATGAGTCGTTCGTACAGCATTTGTACCTTACGCTGTTACTGTAATTATACTTCAGGTGAAAGCGGTGATATATATTTCTGACAAATGTATCGTCTTTGTAATAAATAATGAGAAAAAATCTGCACTTAGTTTTTCAACGTTTTTTTATGAATAAAAGCTATAACAAAGCATATTCAATTTACAGAAAACGTGAAGTTATTTCAACAGTAATATACACTCGAGCGTATATATAATATTTTGATGAATAATGCTTTTGTTGGTCTTCGGATGTGAAATGCGTTTGACAAACTTAGAATCCGTGAGTCGTAGATCAAGGAACTTCAATTCCGACAACGAATACGGCGTTTGCGTCATTCTGACTCTCGAGTAGAGTCCTACTTCTCTGTCTCTGTTCTCTCTGCCGCTCACCCAGCTTTCTCTTATCTAACAGGATATGCGAGTTCCTCGTTAAAATGGCATTAAGCTACCCCGTGTGCTGCCAAATAACAGACGAGCGTAGTACGTGGATGCACCGTACTCGGTTTTAGAACACCCGGGATGCTCTGAGCTTCCAGAGTTTCCTGGCGAGTGGAATTAAATGTCAAAGGACGTTTCAGAGCTTTAGCCGGTGCGAGACTTGTTGCTTGCTCTTGGTTGTATGCAACGAGACAACAGGATCTTGAAAACGGAATAGTAATTCATTTTAAGAGTTGCTTGCAATCAAATATCTCTAAACGACAGCGATAGAAAGAATTATTTACTCTTATAATACTTTGGTAAAGTGATTAATTTTTCCATTTTCCCATTCGTACCTAGGTATCTTATATCGTACATCGGGTATCGTGATAGATGAAACTCCATGAACAGAGTTTTCGCAAGTTAAAGCGAAACTTAAAATACAGTGAACCTTTTGGTGCAACTAGCTGAACAGATTTATAAAATAGAAATACTTGTACAGTATCCCCTTAATATGTAAATAACTTTTGTATTTGATTCACAAAATTTATGAAATAATTATTGAGGTTATTAATTAATCATAATTTTACATACTGATTGCTTTTAGAAAATAACTAACAATAAGATCAGGAGTGCGTTACGTAAGTTTCATGGTTACTTCATCATATAAGAAGCTTTGTCTTCGCGAAAAAAAAAAACAGATTTTCTGATAGGAATACTCAAAATGGTCTAAAACGTCATGAATAGTGGCTTCAAACAAAAAGTGTGTGTACGCGTCCGTGTGCGCGTATTCGCGTTACGGGTGCGCGTATGCGCGGTTATGCGTGCGCGTATGCGCGTTACGTGTGCGCGCATGTGCGTACATGTGCGTGCCCATGCACTCTTACGTATGTATGATTTTCATTATCGAGACTTTAGTTCTCGTTACTTTTGAGACAACAGGCTGAAATTGGGTTCAATTCGACAAGAATCAAAGTCAAAGGGGCTCTAAAATTTTAGGGCACTTTTGGATTTTTCGAAAAAGGTCTTCTCGGGCTTAAGCTCGTGGAAATGTTGAATTTCGTACGAAATTTTGCGACAATCGATCAAGTGTTCGAATTTAAATAATATCAAAACATAAATGTAATAATTATTCTATTTAGGTCAAGCAGATGGTTAATGAGAATTCTATTAATGTTTAATGTGTTGCGATTACATTCGGTGCTCATCAGATTAATAATAATTCGATCATTGATTCTTCAGACACAAGGTACTTTTTGTTGGAAACCCACAAAGTGCTTGATTTACGTTCGTAATAACATTTGTAATTATCCCAGTGTGTAATACGTTTTCTTTTATTGAATCAACGAACAAAAATACTGTTACGTGGCTCTCCAAATTAATTTACAATTTATTCGATGATTGTTCAACGACACTTGGCATGTTACCCGGTCGATTCGAGAGGATTCGAAAGTCGTACCGATGTTTCACCCGTACCTGGAGGTTCAAATATTTTATATTAAACAGTACAATTGTTCGGAGCTCGCAATTGTATGCAACCTACGTCTGTTACAAGCTCTGTCATCAAAGGACGTAAAATCTGAAAATGGGTATTGCAGTGGCGCTCGAATCCTCGTACTTGTAATTATAATAAAACACTCGTTGAACTCATCAAACAGCTAGCAAAATGTAAACGTTATTCATATATATATACCACGCGATCCGCAAAGGAAACTGCAGTACGTTCACCGCACCAACACACATGCACATGTATATCCACGTCTTCGTAAAGTTATGCCGGCGGCACGATTGCGTATGATGTACTTCGGGGTTACCGAGCCCGCCGGCTCGTAATTCATTGGCAGGCAGTGTTCGCGCGGTCCAGACACTGCAGTCGCCCGCGATATTCACTCCTCTGCTTCTGCTATTCGAGGCAGTCTCTAGAGCACCTCGATCATCATCATCCTCGGCCAGATTCATCGTCAGAGACCGATAAATATTCACCATCGTAGTTAAAAAAAATTACAACAAAATAAATCTCTTGAATTAAAGTGTTTATCGGTGGAAAGTGAGAGTAATTTTTCATCGGGCGCACTAATGACTAAGTTCATTACTGATGGGATTACAGTACATTTACGCTATTGATATATATATTTTTCAATATACGTACATTGCAGAATTCTATTTGATTGCTCGTGATAGACGACACAACTGACGGTAAACACTGTGCGCCATAACGGTAATTACTGCGATGGAAAAATCACAAGTGTGGGACGTTCGCTGTTTGAAATTATAACGAGTTTGCAATATAACTGTACGAATTGTTATCGTTTCATATGAAAAACTCGTATGGCTGATTAAAGTACGAGAATAAAATAAAGAAATGGAGTAAAGTGGGGAAAAAATGTGGAGGAGACAAACGTGTGTCGCAAGTGCAAATCGTATACGAGATAGTCTTTCTCGCGTGGTTACGCACTCAATTCAAATTCATGATGTTCAGTGGTGAGGCGCCAGAAAAGGGTTTTTCTTCTCTTTTCCTTTACTCCATTTCCCTCCTCCTTCCTTATTTCTTTTTCTTTTACTTATCGATGTCTCGGATTCTCTCGGTGTTTCGGGCTTTGAGACGTTCAGTCCCGCTGGGATGTAAAAAGTCCCCGATGCGACTCGTGGAATTTCATCGGTATCGAGTCTCGGCGGAAACTCCCCGGGACACTGTGAAAAATATTCCGGAATCCCGGGGTTGGCTATGCAGTACGCTGACAGAAGTTCGCTGGAAAGTCTGTCGGAGTAGTATAACGCCCTCGATGGCGAAGCGAAGTCAACCTGCTCCCACGGGAATGAGGCTATACACCTAACCCGACAGAGAAAAGTTGGAAGAAAACTAGAAAAACTTTTTTTATCGGCTAAAAATAATTTTTTCAATCGCTTGCACTTGTTAACATAATTTCAGCCGAACTTTATTAAAAATCATACCAAACACACTGACGTATCCTCAATTTATATCAGGTTGTCAAATATTTAATTCTTTAATTACTCCCAACAAGAAAAAGAACTAATAAAAATCGCTCGCGAAAAATCTTTATTTCGAGTTAATCGATACAATTTAGGGAATATTTATTGCATTCGTCATATACAGGCTCGGTCACCACAAGGAAGACCGAAGGGTCGGTAATTCGAGCAACAATTGTCATTTGATAATATGTTGTGTTCCCAAGATTGTGCAACCCTCCAGATTTCCCTGCATGCGCCAATCAGGGCAGATGCTGAGAGTAAGGGAAGAGGCAGTCGGACCATCTCCTCACTGCTAGATAAGACATAAACCTCCTTCCATAGTATGAGGCGCGTAGGAGACGATAAATTCCACCCAATTAGGCAGAAAGAAACTTCCCCTCTTCAGCCCCCGTGTGACATAAAGTATCGTTATTATGCTGTTATTTTAAGGGCAAGACTCCTTGTAAGACACCAGTAGAATGTAAGACGGGGAGTTTCCAGCCAATTAGACACAGAGGATATTGCCCTTTCCAACTCCTACCTAAGATCAAAGGATCATTTCTACAGTATAGAAAGGCCGAATTGGAGCATTTTTAACCTGACTGATCGACAAAGACCACCGTTTAACATCTCGGACGAACCGTAAACAATCTCAGTTTAAGTAATCAGGAGAGAACAGTTTTTCGTTGAGTCTTCTGTCGAAAATCAGAAATGGAGAGTAACCAGCTATGGACTCTTACACTGAACTCCTCAACCTATTTTACACGAACACGTAATATGTATCTTCTACTTTGACTCCACCCTGTGGGTACTTGGCGCGAATGTTTAAAGCTTGCGGCACCGATGCTTAATAACGTCAATCTTTCGCTGAGCAACGTGCTCTTACTAAGGTGGACGAAAAACTAAACTGTACCTCTGATTGATTATTATTTAACCCTTAATATAGGGAATCGAGTCATTCGTGCCCAGCATGTTTCATCAGTTTTTAACACTATGGTCCCTTGGTTTGATAACGGTTTCGGTCTCCTACAAAAAAATTGTTAAAGATCGGTGGAGGTAGTCTGTTGAAATGCAAAGAAAACTCATGAAAATCGGGTCCGGACGCAAGTGACTCAAACGTTTGAATAGAAGAGCCCAATAAACATCGTGTATCCTAAGGGTAATTGCTGATTAAAAGGGGGTGGAGAGGAAGAGGGGTGAAACGAGGAAATCGTTAGGAATTTCTTTTTTTTTTTTCGGTAGATAAATTCAATTTTATATAATCTCTTCATTAGACTTTGCAAAAACTACCAATTTCTGCAATATATTTCATATTTTACTTTTGAAAAATGAGTTGAATATTACTTTTAAAAAGTATGAAAATATGAAATTATATACTTTTACGTATTCCTCCCTTAAACACGCAAAATACTCGAATTGAATAATTTTTTTTTCTTTTCGAAATTATTAAAAAATATTATGATGAGAATTTTGTTGAGAATTTTTGGACAATATATTTTCTTATGGATTGCAAAGAGTATTTAAAACACAAAATTATTACATAAAATACATGCAATAATAAAAACTTGATGCTTCTGCCAGAGGGAAAAAAATTCTTAGCTGAACAATTGAGATATACTTCAACGAAGTGAACAAATACCCGAATCTTAAAAAGTGGTATGAGCCTTCGTGTCTCAACTTCGCTGGTAACAAGTGACAGTGTTGTACCCAATTGATAATTCGTGATGCACGAATTACATCGATAAGCTCGTCCTTTTTATCTAGGAAGTATGCAATGCCAGATGAGCTCTTTCGAAATATAGAACGATAACCTGCCTCTCGGGGATCCGCGCAATTAATATTACAAATTACATCGAATTGAGTAGTTCAATTGCAATAATCGAGTCGCAGATGCTGCGATTGTATTACAATGAAAAAAAATGTCCAATTGTTACGTGAAGAATGTAACAAATGTGAAATATGGGTAATCGTTAGGTTAAATAAAAAAGAAAAGAGAAGATAAATGAAATTGATTTTCCGTCGATAATATTTGTCACGGTTTAATATAAATTATGACGAAGATTCGAAGAAATTACATCGAATTCTCAATCTGATACATAATTTTCCTCGACTGTCTTGCTGTACATTCGTTCTTTTGCGCTTTATATCATATCGTTAGACAATTTTTTATTATTTCAATAAACGATATTTGTATTATTTCAATAGAAGATCTCGGGAATTATTTCAATAGACGATATTATGAATTATTTCACTAATGCGATGGATATAAATTTAAACATATTTGAATATAGAGTGGGTGAATCGGTGGCTCTTTCTTTTATACTTCGGTGCTAGTTGAACTCACGAAGATTCTTTTTTCCCGAAATAAAAAAAGGGATCGAATGACCAGACTCGACCGGAAACATCGAATACGAAGTTCTCGCTAGTTTCAACATATCAAAGTCGTGTATACACAGAACAGCCTATATTCATTTCATCCGTCGAGCTCGCCGTCCCCAGAGAGAAAGGGAACGAGAACCACCTTCGCTCGTATCAGCTGAACCTGTTTTCTTTTTGGAGCATGCGTGTTCGCAATATTCGCACTGCGCAGGTCACGCCGATACAATCGATCCTGGATCCTCAACCATCGAATCTCAAAGTTTAAAAGTTCGCTTACAAGAATTAATAAAATGTTTAAAATCGAATAACAAATCAAACAAGTACAAATCAATTACTATGCCGTTAATATAATTTGTTGCAAGAGATATAAAATGTAATTAACACTGTAATTAACTGTGTGATATCACTTTCGATGGTGATGAACACATATGAATTTTGCTCAAAGTTTCTCCATCTATGATTAATTTCACTAACAAGCCTGTAATTGCGATGTCGAATCCCTGGAGTCAAGACACGATCCTGACAAGTTAAATTTCCCGTGAGAACGTAGCAAACGTTGAGGATAGTGTGGCTTGTAGTCGGAGTGCACGAAGCAGCTAAATTGTCCTAAAGTTTTGAAATTGTCGTGTTTCTCGAATTCACGTGAGCTTTCCTCCTTATTTTATGCGTCAAGCTCTTCCACGTATGTCATCTAACATTTCAACATTTTATATATCGCTTAGAAGTTAATTACAAAGTGTACGATCAATAATGCAGAAGAGGTTTTATCACGATTACTACGATAATTAATTAAAAAATTATGTTCAGCTTCGTATTTTAATTAAATATTGATTACAACAAAGTGTCATTCGATTCAATGAACCATCTCTGTGAAAATAGAGAATATCGATAGAAGATTTTGGGAATTCTATCGTTATTTCACGTCATTCTATAATTACTCGTATATTACTGGTAACATGAAAATATAATTACTCATATATTACTGGTAGCATAACAGTATAATTACTCACATATTACTGTTAGCCTAAGAACATAATTACTCACATATTACTGGTAGCATAAGAGTACAATTATTCACATATTACTGGTAGCATAAGAGAATAATTACTCGTATACTACCTGTATTAACAATATTACTTGAAATTTGGAGAATTTACTACATACTGGAAACACGAAAGTTTCTCGAATAAACACGACACAAAGACAAAATACTAGAACTGGTTGTATAATAACAATAATATACAGCAGACGGGAATCTATCTACAGAATCCGTTTGATATAGTGAAACTACGACACAATCTTCTTGGTCTTGTCTTGCTTCATAAGGGAGACACTTGCGGTCTCTGATATCCAACATCACCAGTAGCAGTGTGCACCAGTATGTCAAGTTTCTGGCGAAAATGCCGCAGAGTCACAAACAAACGGAAGCTGGGTTGGAATACGTTTCAGCAGACGAATGATATAGGATACAATCCCTACGTAGCTTCTCGAATCTCTGCTATCTCGCTGTCAGCTAAGGATTCGTCATCGTAGTATTTCGATGGTAACTTGATGTAAACTATGGTATTACATGTGTGGACGAATAAGGTTACGATTGACTGTTTTTTTTTTTCCAACGGTACTTGATTAATCGATAAATCAATCGAGCAATGGTTACTTTGTTGTTAATAAGTAAAACTACACGAAATTAATCTGCACTAACGAATGACTTTGTACCTTCTCATGGTCCAGCTCATCCAATCTTATTCAGTTAGCATTCAGCTCGTCCGAAAAGTACAGAGTCTGTGGTCTACTGCTCGTTATAGATCCCAAGTCGTTTTGGTGCTGCCAGAATGAGAAACGGTCTTGATTTTATTTGTTCGTAGAGGGCGAGTAGCCCCAAGGTATATAGCAACGTGAATTAGTCGAGGGAACAACGCGTTAGACAGAGATACCAGAACCAGCAGCCAAAGCCCTAGACTGATTAGTACGAGAGTCCGTGAAACCCAGGGGCAATTCTCAGTAGTGATACTGTTCCTGGGATGTTCCCAAAACCCTGCGGCAAGCTACAGTATCCGTTATCGTGACTTTCCACAGACAAAGGCATCGCGAGCTGGTATCATTTTGATAAATCAATCTAAATCTTGGTGTTCTATTTATTTTTCTCTACACAAGCAATCGCATGAAATACCATTTCGAAGGCACTGGATAAATTATTTCTAATTAATCTTATTCATTAAAAAAAAATTCTTTGTTTAAACTACGGAAGGCTGATGGTATGTCAGATGAGTTAACGGAATATAACTTATTGCTCTGATGTATAACTGTAGTGCATGAAGTGATTTCAAGTGCATGTCAACACGACAAATTATTCTATATTTTATTATTATATTTGTTTAAAAAATTGTCAAAGCTTTCGTTCGCTAGTTTATCACCTCAATAGTTTTTATTCATTATTTCTAATTTGTATTATTTTTCATCCACAAAAATTCTTTGTTTAAATTACAAATATATAGAGACAAGACAGATAATACGAGGGATAAGTTAATTGAATTGAACTTATTGCTCTGTGATACGACTATAGTACATAAAATGACTTTCCACAGATAGAAGTATTACGAGTTCGTATCAGCACGATAAATAATTCTATACGTTCGTATTCTATTTTTTTTTATTAAAAAAAATGACCGTCCGTTACTTTTTCACCTGAATTTGTTTTTGTGAAATAACCAGAAAAATATAAAAAATTACATGAAATATCAGAGACTCTGGATACATTATTTAGAATGTATACAAATTATTTATTTTAACTACAGAAGGTCGATAGTATATGAGACGCGTTAATAGAGTTGAACTTATAGTTCTGTAGAATAACTATAGTGCGCGAAGTGATTTTCCATAGACAGAGGTATCGCGATGAGTTCATGTCAACACGACAAATCATTCTATACGTTCGTGTTCTATATATTTTTTAATTTCAAATAAATGACCGACCATTACTTTTTCACCTGAATTTGTTTTTGTGAAATAACCAGAAAAATATGAAAAATTACATAAATATCAGAGACACTGGATACATTATTTTGAATGTACAAAAATAATTTATTTTAACTACGGAAGGTCGATAGTTTATTAAACCTGTTAATAGAGTTGAACTTATTGCTCTGTAGTATAACTATAGTGCGCGAAGTGATTTCCCATAGATAGAGGTATCGCGATGAGTTCATGTCAATACGACAAATCATTCGTTACGTTCGTGTTATATTTTTTAATTTATTTTTAAAACATGACCGGACGTTCATATTTCATCTGAATTTGTAAGATATAATGAAAAATGACATAAAATAGAATTTGAGAGACACTGGATAAATTATTATTTATTTACAATAATTATTTATTTTAATTACAGAAAGCTGATGGTATGTGAACCGAGTTAAATGGAATTAAACCTAATGCTCTGTGGTACAACTATATTACGTAAAGTTACTTCTCACAGATGGATGTATCACGAGTTCATAACAGCACGACAAATAATTCGATATGTTCGTGCTAAATTTTGATTTTATTTTCACATACTGTTAATTATCCGCCTAAAATGTTTTCGTTTTTCGTGAAATAACGAAAAAAATATTATAAAAAAATAACATGAAATAGCATTTGAGAGATACTGGATAAATTATTTGTTATTTACGAAAATTCTTTATTTAAACTACAGAAAGCCGATTGTATATCAGACGAGTTAAACTCGGTGTAACTATAGTACATAAAGTCTTGTAAGTAAACTGCGCGAGAACCGCAGCTGGAACTCCAAGGCCTGGACTATGTGGAAATTGGAGGTGCTGCTGTTACGTGTCGCAAGAACCATTACTCCTTGCAGGAAACTCGAGAGAAAGGGCTGAGCAGAAAGACGTGTGAGTTCGACGACAAGGCAAGGCTCCTATAGTTCCTTGAGTAACAGTGTGGTACAACGTAAGACCGTAGTATAGGTTTTACGTACAGATACATGGACTCGTATATCCTTTACCCACACGATCCTTACCATTCTCTACCCTTTTGGCATCCGTACACTGTGCACGAGCACCACAGTTCAGACTCATGTGCAGTGGTAGCGTCGAACAGGGAACTCAACGCGCAATCAAGGGTAAAGACGTTTCGGATGTGTACGTCACGAGCGGTTACCGAGTACGATCAATCTCTGTCCGTCCCTGGGTGTCCGCACGTGATAAAGGTGTTCATGAGCGAGAAAGCGTTCTCTTTGCAGGTCTGGTCACACTCGTACGTCTGGGACTCAGCGCTGGTGGTAGCAGGTGTCCCTAGCGTTCCACCTGTGCGTCGTCCAAAAGGACGATCTCTTGGATAACGTGGTGCATCGCTGCATCTCCACGATTATGCAGCATCGTCTGCGATGCGACAGGTCATGGTACGCGTATATTCATCTCCGTCATGCACCAAGAAAACCCTTAGCCGTCTCTGTCCACGTCCATTCCAATCTACATCCATTAGACTTATGAGTTTGCATAGTTATCCGCTTGGAGTGTAAAATTGGCCTGTTTCGACTTCGGGTAAATATTTTTGTCAATATCAGCCGATTGGCCATTTTGATGTTTGGCTTTTTAAAAAATTTAATCTTCGATGTGCGGTTTTTTCATCCATACGTTTATTCGCTTCACGTCGAATTTCAAATGTACTGCACGATATTGTAAAAGTTATTTTTTTCCTCGGATACCTGGAATGCAGTACTCTACTTTACGTTCTATTCAAATTCTATGATAAATTCATGGGCTCTTTTTGTATGGTGTACTTTTAGCGTATACGGTGAAACTATATTTCGCAATACATTTTGAAATGGCTTGAATATCAGTAGGAACAACAATTTATTTTGTAAAAATTTGTTTCTGCACTATTTAGTATCAATAACAGCGAGGATATAAATAACGGAGTCTTCTTTTTACTTTTTGGAGAAACGTGCTACACGGCGTATGGACCGTTCATTGCTGAATAAAATATGAAAAGTTTTACGAGTTGTAAACAAATGTTTCACCGCGAAATTGTAATAAACAAAATACAGCGGTCTTTGACGTAAAGTGCAAACATTTATCGATGTTTTTCCTATGAAATATTGATGGATCTTTATCAAATGCATTTATTATTCATTAAATTTGGATCATAAAACGATCATAAATATTAGTTTCCGTATTCATAGGGAGGAATGTAACAAATTTTCATTTGATCATCGTCTACTCGGAACTCGTTCGTTATTTATCTCTCATGGCAATTATAGAAAGTGTACCTCAAACAATTATTTAGAAAGTTTTAACGCAGAAAAGTAATTTTAAAAAAAAAACATAAAATTTTTATAGAGATATTTTTTTTATTTGAAAAATAAATTCTGGTGTATGTTCGTTTGTAAATGATAATACTCGAACTGTGGAGAAATTGTGGCAAGAGGAAACAAAGGAGCATCGGTTCAGCAATAGAATGAACGGAGCGAGGCAAAACTCGCAGGATAGAACATTCCTCTTCAGTAATTTAACATAATGCTCGTCGGTCACCGGCCCGCCTGTTCCATTTGCAACAAACGTTGTCCTGCCAGTTTGCGGGCAAACGTTATGCCGTGTATAAACGTGGACGTCAGGTGTCCGTGCAACTCGACAGGACAACGACGCGAATTATTATTGCATTCTTGACGCGAGAACGAGGAGAATCGTCTATAAACGCTGGTGTTCGGACAGTCCAGTTTGACGCTAGTGGATATTTAAAGGGTGGAAGAGAGAACATGCTATATTGAAAGGGACGGGAAGTTCCTGTCGGGAACTATGTATACGTACTCAACGTAGACGTATCGAGCACAACTCGCTTTGACTACATTGTCATATGCATCGACGAACGCTGAAATAGAATACGCTGATCACAAAGTAAATGTAATATACGGTGAGTGATGCAGTTGAATACCTGAAGCAAAAATGATAGACGATGGCTTCGCAGAACTGCATTCAAGTGGAAAAATAATTGATACTAATATATTTTCATTCCAAATGTCAAAGATTAGAAAAATAATTATTCAATTCAATAATCGAACATTTTTCAAATAACTTAATAATTGGAAAACAATGGCAAATAATTATGGAATATGTCAAACGACTTGGCATCGAACAAAGTTTGCATAATGTTACGTCCTGGCCATTTTTCCCTACCTACACTACTTCTTATTCCACCTACTACTATTGCAAATCATTACATTATAAATCCTTTATATTTTATCTTTTAACAACCAATTATCATGTTTAGTTTCAAAAATCGTTTTCTCTTACCACATTTGCATTTCACCTGCTTTCTATAGAAAGCCGTAGGCTATCGATATAGTTACTGGACGTTAATATCAACGTTCTGTTAAACTCATATCCGCTCGCGAAATACCATGGATCCTCTTTACATTCTCCCATCTTTCTCTTATTGTACACATTGTAACTCGAACGCCAACGCAACGTCCAAACGTCAACTACCTCCAGCCGCGGCCGGACGTTAGAGGTCCGATTTCCACCATTCCAAATCCGTTCGCGAATTATCGCAAGCGACCGCCTCTCGCTTTTCCACTTTATTATCATACCGCAAGTGGAAGGCTCGTGCCCCATAAGCTTTTTTTGGGCCGCGTCACTGCTACATAAACTCCCACGTTCCAATCGATTGGCGCTTCCTCAGTTCTTTACCTCGATCAATCTTCCTAATTACTTCGAAATTATGTGTTAAACGATCAACTTTAAGTTCTCGCTCAAATGTCAGTCTGCTTATGAAATCTTCGTTGTTAGTATTTAGCTACAAATTTTTATTTGAAATGTGAATACGGTCATAGAGTCTTGGTCATAAACGTTGGCAATCGCGGAATCTTGAGCGTTATAAGCAGTGAGCAAACAATAATACGCGCGATAATTCAGAATCTGAATTTTAACTCTTCATCCAACAATCAATTTTTTAATAATAATAATATAACGAAGATTTTGGGTGTAATTAGCCCGAGACAGAATATAAAAGTTTTTATGTCAGAAGTAAGACAGTTCGAGTTCCCAGTTATTTTGCATATTAATTAAAACCAATAAATAAAATAAAACTTCTATAACGAAATAAATAAAATAAATGTAAATAAATAAAACGAATAAATAAAATTAAAATAGAAGAAAAAAAAAAATTAAAACTAAAACTAAAACTTTAAGAAATAAAATCAGGACTCATACCCGCGATAGTTTAGAATCTAATTTTTAATTATTCGTCGAACAACGGATCCCATAATAATAATAAAACAACGTAGATCTCGCGCGTAGTTAGCCCGAGAAGTGATATAAAACATGTTTACATTTTTTAAAAATGTACAAATTCTATATATTATAAAATCGAAATTTTTTGCAAACTTACTATTCTACTAATTTCCATTTTCCGTGACTCGTTCAACGCTCTAATTGCAAATATTACATAAAAGCTTCTGCTTCGGTTGAAAGAATTCCCCATTGACAAATGCATTTATATAAAAACGTGACAAATTCTCGATGTAGATTTGTCCACAATGAATTATGTTCTTGTTTGTGGAAACACAATATTACTTCCGTAAGATTTTCTTTAATTTTTTTCTAAAATGATATTAATAAAAATGTCTTGAGGCTACGTACGATTGCGTACAATTGTAATTATAAATTAAAAACATTAACACGTTCATTGGATGTATTCCTTTGTGGTATCCTACCACCTCCTATGCACTGCACATTGTACGATCGTACTTACTCAACGATAACAATACCGTGAGGTTACTGCGGTAAGTGTACTTGCACTTGCCTTCGTGGTGCAGTCGCCTCATTGTGAGTAATTCCAGAGCCGCTCTTCCCCTCAGTGATGCATCCATGCTTACACCATTAGTGGTAGCGCTAAAGTGGTAACAGTCATATCGGCAAGCTTCGGCACGTCTCAAGGGTTACACAAGAGATTCGGTCGAGTGCCGCGCAGGGTGCTACAACACGTCTCTATACACCGCCTGTTGTTTATCCGCCACCAGACAGTCATTCCAACGGACACTTATCGCACCTCTCTGATTATTCGAATCATTACTCGAATGCTTCGAGCATTACTACGCTCGATTAATTTTTACAATTGATAATCAAAAGCTGATACAGTACGTTTCTTCGTAACTGTTTTATAGTTATTTTCACATTTATCTGTTGATGAAGTAACGTTTAGCGATGCTCGATATTGAGTTTGGATAAGATCGGTAGAAGGTTTTGAATTTTGTGGGTTTTTCTATTTTTAATTTTGTCACTGCTGTAAATATAAAAATGATTGAGAAATCGAGTTCGAACTGGTACCCTTACGTAAGGGATGTTGAGGGATGTTTGATATAAAAGTTAATGACAACCTGTGTCGGCGTTTAAATTTCGTAGAACATTGAATTTCGTTATTCGAGAATGCTACAGTTTGCTTTAGAAGATATCTGAAATTTCAGTATCACTTGGGCAATCGATTTACAATTTGTCACACTAGTTACTCAGTGAGTTGTCGAAATTGGTTACAATTTTCGTTAAAGTATAACAAAGCAATAAGAATTTGGAGTAATTTGAATATAAAAAAATTTCTTTATGCCTGCTTGGAATTTTCACTTCTCGAGCGCTGTATGTCGTGATCGAAATGGCCGATTAACGCACACCCACTATCCGCATTATTTTAGCGCACTAATGCGTTAAAGTGCTACATAATTTCACTGTTTCAACTTTATCTAGCAACCAGATGTCACGACCAGTTATTTAAGGCGCGCGACTATACTCGAGGCGACAGAAACGTCACTACGCGTCATGAATTGATCTCATAATGGATAACCTAACACGACCAGTGACACCGCCGGAAGCGGTGTTTATTTGCATCCTTCTTTATTCACTTTTCATGATTTTTTTTATAGCTTGCGGTTTTTTTTTCGTTTATTTGATATCTCGATGAAATGCAGCTCTTTTTGCGAAGTGGTTGAACATGTAAGTACTTCACCGCTCGAGATTTCGTCGATTTAGGAACGAGGATAAAACTTCCGGACGTGCGAGCAGACAAGCAGAAAAGCAGACGGACCAACGGATACTCGATACGGTTTACGATCGATTTATACGACCGTCTAGAGCGTACGATCACCTATCCCAAGTTCTCCCACCCAGCTCTATACAAAACACCTCCCACTGGGATAATAGTTAAAAGTTGAGTATCCTGAGATTTTCACTCGAATCTCTCACGTTTCTTGGTCGATAACCATCAAAGATATTGTACTCGTTCAACGGGTTTCTCCGAATTCTTATTTTCATTCGGTATTTTTGACTCAAAACTATTTGTAGAATTACATTAAAGTCGCACGTAAAATTTCTTTTTTTAAATAAAAAATATTTTATATTTATCTGTAGAAATTAACAATAATTTTCTTAAAATTTTAATGCAACAAGCTTTTTGTTTTTTTTATTTATTAAAACAAAAATAGCAATTTTATTTAGTCGGCGATAGAATATAAATACGCGAAGCAAAGTTTGAAAGAGTGCAAGCCCAAAAAAAGTATACCGAAGCTCAACCGGCTGAGGAAAATTGAGCGTTTTCTTTATTTTCTCAAGCGCAAATAGAAACGACGAATTAAAGCTGGTTATGTACCCAATTAGCGAGAATTATTATTATTCCTCGTAAATTTCTTGTAAATCGTACAAATCAGCACACCACCCTTGGAATGTTTCTTCCGAAGGTTCGAAGCCAGCCACTAATACCACAGTTGGAAAGCTTGAATTCGTGTAGGTGATGCAGGAAGAAATCTCTTCCGGTCGAGACACCGCATTTCCGCTCGATTACCGCGTAACCTTCCGCCGCTTGCAGCACGAAGCGCACACAGCTTTCTTCGTGCAGCGCTCGAAAAAGCTCTCGACAATTGGAATAGGTTGTGCTCTAGTTACTTGGGTGATGTCGCCA
This sequence comes from Cylloceria caligata, assembly GCA_963942595.1. Taxonomy (NCBI): domain Eukaryota; kingdom Metazoa; phylum Arthropoda; class Insecta; order Hymenoptera; family Ichneumonidae; genus Cylloceria; species Cylloceria caligata. The sequence continues at coordinate 44,889,749 of OZ012709.1, read as the reverse complement.
GTATCACTGGTATCATACATTGCTTCAAGATTCGTGACCACGTTACTGTGCAAGTAGAGTGAGATCGTTACTACGATCCCGCTCTCCTTGCACGCCTTCCAAAACCACGAAGCTTCAATCCTAAATCACTTTTTATACACCATGGAAAAAAATATGGAATGCACATGTATCGATCAGAGATAACAATGGTAATTGCAGGAATGTTTTTCGTGAAAACGCTTCAAACAAGGTCGAGCAATCGGTTTAAACGTTCAAGAAAATTGCTTAATAGATGGGATATTTAGTTATTTTGTAGGCAGCTAGTGAAAGCACGATATAGCAAGATTGCAGGAGATCGCCGAAGTAATTACAAATTACAATTTTATGAAATATCATTTAAAACTTTAAGCAAGAACCGCACATCGCCGCCCCGTTATTAAACCTCGTTGGTGACGAGGTGGGGAGCAAACTTTCAAAGAAGTTTGTATAAAACACTTGGCGTTAGCTCCTGTATATGGTGCATTAAACGAAAAACGGAAGCTTCTTCAACCTCTGGCCTCTGCAGAACTACGCTGTGTCGACTGCACTTACCTTTTTAATTGACATTTTTAACGTTTTCGACAATGGGTTCAATCACTGGAAATATTTATCCTTATCAATGCTGGGAATAACTACTGACATCAACACAATTAATATTCTTGTGGAATTCTTAGCAAACTGGTTAATTCAAGATCAACTCATCAAAACTATGGTTTGCAATAACTAGGCAAATTTGAGCTTAACTATAAAAAAAACCACTTATACAAAAGCTTTATATTAATGTCAGGATGAATATGTACGGGTTGCCTTCTCATGCACTTATTTCGGCGGTTTATGTACAGAAGCTAACGCTATGTACTTAATGCGATCATCTCGATATACCGTTCTTTTATTATTCTCGACGCATGATTGTAATTTGTTTTTTAGAATATAAATGATTATAATTTTTTACTGTTGTATATTGAATGATTCTGTTACGTCTCGTCCTAACTGATCGCGAGATACGCCTTATTTTATTTACTATTATTAAGGATGCAATTCGTTGTCCGATTAAAAGTTAAAATTCAGATACTGAATATTTTCGCGTATAAATATTTATTAGTTATTAATGATATTCACTACAACTTCCACGATTACCAACATTTATTGCCTAGATCCAATAACAGAATTCACACTTCGAGTAATCAGAAGAAAGATTCAATAACCGAACTCACATTTGAGCGAGTACCCGAAGTCGATAGATCAACACGCGATTACAAACTAACTAAAAAGATTGGTTGAGTTTACGAAGAAAGCATTGGTGGCAGAGAAGATGGAGGTTTAAGTGGTTTAAATGAGGCGGCCCAAGAATGCTGACAGGGCGCGAGGCCAGCGGTTTCCAGTATTGCAGAAAATTGGAAGAAGAAAGTTGATAGCTCCCGATAATTATTGCAAACGGATATGGCTTGGCGGAAATCAGAGCTTTGATATCCAGCGAGGCTAAATAGTTGTATTTCAAATGACTCATTTGCGTTGGAGGCTGAATAAGAGAAATTCGAGTATATTGAAAGTTTGCGGATGCTGGTTGACAGAAATTGAGTATCAACGTTCGGCGTAACCGCGTGGTTAGCGTCTGGATTGTTTCCTTTGATGGACAGCTGAAATTTGAGAATAGTAGAAGAAAGAGATTTTAAACATAAAAATGATAATATATCGTAGAACGAAGGAACGTAGAAAAAAATGGCCAGGACGTAACAATTCTAACTTTTTATTGTTGTATTTTATGATTCAATTTTTCGTTGTTGTAACATATGAAAAAAAATTTGTTTTCTCATAGAGAAGGCTTTGTTTTCATGAAAACATTTTTTTTTCTCGAGATTTTAATGTCATAGTACTTAAAATGTTCCAAAACATCAAGAAAATAGATATTTTTTAAATAACGAGCGCGCGTCTCGTTGTGTATGATGAGCTTGGAAAATTGAAATGGTTATATCTCAAGAATCGATTGATCGATCTTTCTGAAACTTTGCACAGCACGTGTCGGATTGCAACTCCCATTGGTTCGCTGCAATTTTTACCAAAATCACTAAAGAGTATCAAATTTTATGGTACTTTAAATTCTGAGGTATCGAATTAAAACTTGCTACATGAAAGGGCGAGACGACAATGTTGATCGGTATTGAGTTTGGCAAGAGTCGATCGCTGCGTTCAGATTTCATAGAAATGGAAGTTTTGTTAATTAAAAAAACAAATTCTGTTTTTGATCTAACTTTCGTAAATGCTTATCTATCGAAACGAAACGTGGCATTTGGCTTAGGGATAAGAACACTCTGTTTTGAATTTAGTGAGAATCGATCCAGGGGTTTAAACTTTGTGAAATTTGCTATTTTACTAAATTATCTATTCTATTGAAAATTTTAATACCATTTCGTCTTTGAACAAGTCAGAATTGAGAAAACCCGTAGAGGAATATCTGTGGGTCGGCGAGAATCACGAGGATACAATCAAAAAATGTAACATTTGCACGCTTTTTTTTCAACATTTCGCGTGTTTATAAAAAAATATAAATAAAAGTATAAAAGTATAAAAAATAATAAAAGTTTTGTAATAAAAAATTAATTGTATTTGGAATTATCTTGTGTCTTAAAAAAGTTAATTTCGTTTTAGATTGAAATTGCATTAAATTCTGTAAAACAGCAGCGTTTTACGGCGGAAGTAAACATCGCGTACGACATCAAACCTATCAGCAATTAATCCGAATAAATATTCTAAGAAGATCATTAAGAATTCATTATATTTGTAGGATCGATATGAGCGGTCGCTGAGAATTACATTTTTTATCGAAAGCATAGAGGAACACCGAGGTCGATTGGAAGGATCTACGTGTGATTGAATATCAACAATTCGTTCTTGACTGAAAAGTGAGGAAAAGAAAATTCATTTTGCCGGTTTACTTTTATAGCGAGTTCCCTGTGGAAATAAAGTTTATGCGAAAATATATTTTTTGCCTATATTAGATATATTAATCACAAAAAATGGTATATTATGCAGACACATGTATCTGACAGATATGTTCTGGAAAATATATTTTTTCATATATGAATAATGTATATGAAATATTTATTATACATAAAGAGTACAAATTTTCACGAAAAATAAGATATTTTCGAATATATATTCTATTTCCATTGAGCAGACTTGAAGATAAACACATGCGTGTACATTGTACATATATAGATAACCGTGGTTTCTTCTATTTGTATTTTAATTAAGACGATGTTAAATATATATAGGTACGAGTATGATAGAACTAATTCTGTGCAAAAATTCTCCACCACGGATTATTTATCAGCTAAAAAACAAGTACGGTGTCCTTTAGAGTTGTTAGATGAAGGGTACTGCGTCAGAGTTTAACTCCGATAAACGCCGGAGCGATACACGAATTCCAATTTTTGCGTAGCACGTGACCAGACTTCGAAACTCTTAAAACTTTCTTTCGTCGACGAATGCAGCTAATTGAAGCAGTAAAATTGATACTGTTAAAGAAAAATGCTTTCGTTGGTTTCTCTTTATACAATATTTCGAGTTACACAAGTATCAAAAAAAAAAAAGTAGAATCTGTGGTAGACTGTGATGCAAATTCGTGACACATTTACTCGTGTTAAGGAAACTGACAGGAAGCCTGCAAGAAATGATGTTGAGTTTATTAGTTGATCAATTATTTAGTTGATAAATTAATTATGAGCTATAGAGATTTGTTTTTATTCGGATATCCTCGGTAAAGGAGACTGATGGTATGATTGACGCCAGGGTCGCTTACGCATGAGCAACAACTTCATTGTTTATGTAAATTCTATGTTCAGTTCATGAGTTCTTTGATTATTAGTCGCAAAACAGTTCAAAAGCTGTTTTTTTTTCTTCTCCTTCCAGTAACAATTGCGATCAGGAGCCTGATTACGCGATAAGCGTATGAAGAATGTTAGTACGCAGTCCTGTGAGTATTAAACAAAACAAAAAACTGAAGTAACCACTCCATACTTTGACTCAATATTCGATGAACACTTTTAATTGCTTCTGGGTATTGTAATTGTCAATTAACCCGGAAATTGTCCCACGGGGTTAGTTTTACATCCCAGCGTCTCAAAATCTAAGATAAATGATCAGGAGATTTTTTCACTACCTATAAGCTTCTGTACCTTTCATTCGAAGTCTACGAAACATAATCTGCACAGCAACGACAGTCTGTGACCAATCCTATAACGCGAGAGCGTAGCGAAGCTGTCTGGGGAGTAAAACTCGCTTTGAGCGACTGTTTACGTTAAGAATTTCATTATTGATTGATTAATTAAACGAGGAAAAATCCAATTTTATGGATTTGAGACGTCATAAACCTTTAACCGTGGCATGCGATTCATTGCAGATGATAAAAATACGTTTTTAAAAATTTTTATCAATAGGTTTCTGCATTACTGTATTTACAGGGATAAGTTGCTTGCAGTTTGCACTTTGCAGTTGGGCAGGCAATAACAACATCCAGGCTGTCACGCGAGTAAGTCAAAGTAGATGAAGTATCAGGCTTGTGCAAAACCGTGAGAACCCCTTGCATCGCACTGAAATTTAATCAACGAACTGTGAATATTTTTAAGTTATCCCCGTGAACCGATGTCCATCGATGGCGCTAATGCGCATAATCGAGATTTACAGAAAGGGGATTGTGTAGGATCAGGATGCGGTGAATGGGAAATATATAGAATATGAAATATGTAGTAAAAGGATTGTACAGTATCGGGTTGTATCAGCTTATGTAGAAAGACGAATCTGACACAATCGATATGTGTCGTTAATCGAGCGAATAGAGTAACAATGTTGAAAATCGAGAATGCGGAGAATCGAGTTGTGTGGAAAAAGAGGCTGACATTCAAATTATATTAGATTTTTTATGTTTCACACATCGTTTGACGCATATTTCGAGTAATCAGGCTAACACTCTTAATATCTATCGACTGACATCGATTAATTTTCAGTACCGAGTTTGTTGAGAATCTATCGATTTTGTAATAGATTGAAACTTTTCGAATTTTATTAAAAATTATCATCAAGAGAGTTAACGTCACATAAATTTCGGTAATTTCTTAAGCTTTTGGACTCAAGTTCGTAGAAAATATGATAGAGCTGTTCGATAAAATATTAACGAATTAGTTTCACATTTCTTTTAGTCCGCCGTAGCGTCATTTACGAGAAAGCGTTGTGCTAGGTTTTAATTTGCAACATTTTTACATCACATTTCATCGAATTTTTAAACACGATTCTCGGGCTTCTATTTATTTAAAAAATTCAGTAAAATATTATCCTTGTACCGTCTGGCTATGACTACGTGTAGCGAATGGTATTTCGCTATATCCGCGTCGATGCACCAGATATATTTTTCCGATGAACTATTTACCGATGAAAGTTAGACGGCTCGCAAAAATCACATCGGTATTTCGTAACGATACTATGGAATGATCATTCCTAGCATACATCAGCGATACAACGCATATATAGTACGCTTGTCCTTCATAGCAGGGTAAAGCTTGTACGTTGAGTGCACAAAGATTTTTTTAAAAATATCTAAAAACGTAACCAGAGGCTATTGACAGTGTTACTCGATATCGGCAAGATTGACCAGATGCCAAAAAAATCCAATTCGGATATCCGATCGTTGTTTCAACGTTGAAACCAGGAATTTTAATAAAACCTGGAATCATGTTATTTTTATTCATATACGTCTGAAACACAAATCCTTGTAACGGAGAAAAAAAAATTGGTTGCTGAATAAATCGATTTGGGCCGCTGCGTAAACTAATTTCAATTTTCTTTTTGAAAAGTAATAATGTCAATCCACATTTTTCTATGCAAAACCTATATTTCTCTTATTAGTTTCTTAGATTTTCATTTCATTGAAAATGTAACTATTGATTGGAACGTCACGATTTGTATGTATGATAAAATATATTATTAAATAACTTATTTTACATTGGTGCTTACGACTTTTTGACAGTTCAGATATATTAGCATTTAAAAACTGTCTTCTTCAAAATGAATTGTACCCCGTCAAAATGAGGTATCTGCTGGTTACGGATAGCCGGAGGCTATTGACAATGTAAATCAATATTCGGCGATGCTGGTGACTGCCAAAAAAATCCAATTCGGTTACCAGATCGTTGTTTTAACGTTAAAACCAGGAATTTTCATAAAACCTGTGATCATGACATTTTTATTCATGTCCTTCTGAAAAACAGGAACTTGTATCAACAGAGGAAAAAAAATACATCGAAAAATAAAATACCAAAAGATGTAGATGCCGAATAATTGTTGATGAATAAACCGTGTAGGATGTACGCGTACAACAATTTCAATTTTATTTCTGGAAAGATATAATCGGCATTTTTCTATGCAAAACCTATATTTCGTTTATTAATTTTTTCGATTGTTATTACATTGAAAATATTACTATTGAATAAAACCTCATGACTTCCATGTGAAATATATCGTTTAATTACTTGTTCTACAATGGCGCTTACGAGCTTCTGACGATTCGGACCTAACAGCATTTTTTTTTAACTCTCGGATACAAAATGATCATATACTCCCGATACATGTCATAAAAATAAGATGTCTGTCTGTAACGTTCTTTCGGGCCGATTCTCCTAGCAGGAAGGACCAAATAGATTCTAATTTCCGATGAGTATGCACTGCCAAAAGTATATAAGCCCAATGGTAGTTGGTCCTTTCTGGCATTAGCTGACATTTAAGCTCTTACGTAAAGAGGATAAACTACGGTAAAAGAATCTTCTCGCGTCTCGCCGTTCGTTCGCTAAGATAGGGCGAACTTGTAATTTGCATTTGTCTTGAGACGCTACCGAGTTTCTTGATTACGCGTAAGCATCGATACTGCATATTATATATTCTTGAATGAACTATAAGCACATATTTGTACCAAGAATAAATTTATGTTGGGCTAAGCAATTTTATACTTGGAAGTATTCAATATTTATCTCAGGTCTGAATACATTACTGAAGAAAGTTCGCACGAGGGACCATCAAAATAAGTGTAATCCTTACGACTCTTTATTAATATCTATAGGAATTGACTTATTGTTAGTCGTAAGCGACCTTAATACTCCTTATAATTATACAAAAACAAAAAAAAAAAACTACCCATAAAACATGAATAATGTGTGAACACTGAGAATGCGCAAAACAAGTCTAAAATTATAGTTGACCCAAGAAAACCTTTTTTTCAGTTGTCGCTACATTTTATGAGGAAGACAAAAAAAAATTTTCATCATGCTTTGGACAGAACTTTGTAATTCATGCATTTTTTTGTACAATAGAGATATGAAAAATTCATCTATAATTATTATGACCCGATTCTACCCCCTTAATATGTAGTTTATACGATGTGTAAGCGCTGGTACAGGAAGAAATAGAAGGAGGAATAACGTGGATGTACTCTCGCACGGGTTCATTTATGGGCTCGGTGATTTCTCGTATGTTACCAGAGCTATAGAAATTTGAGAATACAAACATGCAGACTGATTCCAGTTAGCGTATAATACGCACGGGAAAACACAGTTCGGTCGGTCGACGACAACGAAAAATGGTGGAAATGAATGAACAGAAGAGGGTTTACGATTAAAAAGGATAGAAGCCGAGCTCTAGGTAAATATCGCGAGCTCAAACATGTAGGATCATGATCATCAGCGTGATACAGCGATGGCTCGTTCCTTGTTTTTCTCAATACATCACGAAAGCATTCGACGCTGCACATCGATACCGTTAATTAACGGCTACCGATGTTGATGCCTTTGCCGAACATTGCACTCTGACATTGTTGATCTGCCTTTTGTAAAATAGCGTCATATTAAATTGAATTTTTAGTTCACCCTGTCTGAAATGAAATTTATACACAGTGCGAATGTCGTAGTCGTTGATGGTCGCAATGAACTTTTGAATTTTAAGACCCACTGAAATGGATTGGCCTGAAATTAAACGCGACAATGGATTCGTACTAATAATTTTATTGGTATTAATTTCAATATAGCAGGAGCTTCTATTTCCTGGAAATATTAAAACTGACTTTGCGAGCTTTGTACTAATATAGTAATACTAAATTAATAACGGATTGGCAGATGTTAATTAGAACAAAGGAATCTCTATCATTGTGTTGCAACAAAGATATATTGTTAAATTAAGCGGAATAATATTAATTTTCTGTCTGATTTAATATCAAAGCATGATGCTCTTTCACGCTTAATTTTCACTTAGTTAACGATATGAATGAGCATAATGAGCATAATGATGATAATAATAATAATATGACCGTTAAATAAGCGCGTAATTAAATCATATTGACGAAATATAAATTTATTCGAAAAACAATAATTGTAAATAAATATATAAGTTTTATATCTGAGATTGGTCAAGTCTCGAAACAACACAATAGATACAATGGACATATTTTACCGATACTGATATTTAAAAAACTTTCATCTTCTTTTCGTTATTAATTATTATTTATTTATTTTATAGACCGTGATCGCGTATCTCTCGTTTACCCGTGCATTTTTACACAGTCAAGATTGTCCTATGCAGTTCTGGTTCTGACAGCGAGCTTTTCGCACGGTTTCTGTTTAATTGCCGTAAATATAAAATTATGTGAGAGAGTCCAGAGGCCGTGAATCGTACACAGTGTAGCGTAACACAGTGTGCTGCTTATCTCGTCTCTCACGTCTCACGCAATTCATCAGCAGTGTCACTCAAATCTATCCCAGTATAATTATATTTATAGGTATACAATAAATACATATTAATGAAGCAGTGCAGTCTTATGCTTGTGCTAAGAACCGTAGATGGGTACTCTGGTACATATAGGGCTCCGTTTTGGTGTTCGAGTGGCTCGAGCTTACTCCTCTCTCCCTACCCCTTTGCACCTTGGATAACTCGTCTAAGAAGATCGTAAGCAGTTTGCGTCTCGCAGCATCCAATGGTAGGTGACATACGTAGATAACGTCTGAGGACGGATAAGGTAGGGATACCGAGAGGCTTTCATAGTCCTGACGAAACTGTGCCGGCACTGTTGGATGAGCTTAAAGGAGACACAGAGCTAATATATGGAAACTGAAGAGTGTACAAGAAGGAAGGAATGACGAAGGAAGTGAAGATAAGAGGCGTCGACACATCAGGATCACCTTAAGATGATGTAATAAATCGTGTGAAACGCCGTGAGTGCGAGAGAGACAGCGTTATTAGCGATCTCGATGCAGCGAGAGAGAACGACAGAAACGTGTATCATCGTCTTAATGCCGCTTAGACCACCCATAAACTGATTGCTCACAGTCAACCTGATAAACGTACTACGTACGTATGACTTAGGGTGACACTTAGGGGCGTATAAACTGTAGAAAGCCTGTCGGCTTTACCGTACCTATTTCTTCTTGCCTCGCCACTCCAACCCGGAGCAAGTACGACGTCCCAAAGGAACCTTTACATGGTGAATACGACGTCACCGCGTCAACACACGGTTACAACAACTCATACACATGATTTCAACCGAGCTTGATCGTTTTGATATCATTTCGCGAGTTTATTACATCCCTGAGTTTTATCAACAACATAGATTTGTGTACATTAACGGTACGCGTATGCGTAACGTGTGCTAATAATTTGTAGATTCATCGCTTAAAATTGTATGATCACAGGGGCAATCGATTCGTCGTACAAAACTTTGTTTTATCCATTTTATATTCCCCAGACTATTTAACTAATACGTTTTGAGTTAGAGCTGAATACTCAATAATACGTTGGGGATCGTTATCCAGATTATGTTTGTCGATTGTACTCACTTCATATGGGTTCAAGCTACATCGATTCGGCATACAAAATATTGTTACACCTGATTTATATTCGTACGAACTATTCAATTATTACATTTTTGGTATTAGTTGGGGATCGTCATCCAGAATGTATCGGTGGATTGTATTTACTTCATATTAGCCCAAGCTACGATTATCGTTAAGAAAATTTGGTCAGATTTGTCGTAATAATTAAGACAGCTGTTACCACTCAGTGTGAAAACGTAGGACGACAAAACTTATGCTGATGAATTGGAATCACAAACAACGCTACGATCAACATGTTTAATGATACTTCTCTGAAGAAATCTGTCGAATCTGGTTGCTCAATTAATTTAAATTTAATTGGTTCAATCAATTCGACCCTATACCGATAATGATTCGCAAAAAATATTCATCCTACTATCCGGACATAGACGCTATATCTGTATAAATGAAAAAATAAAATAAAAATCTTCATTTATCCTACATCGAAACATTTTTTCTGCTGATTATGAAATGGCTACGGTCGTCTGAAATGAAAAAAAAAATCATGAATTGTTCTTAAAAATGGGTTGCTTTTCATGTTTTTTCATTTTTTCTCTATGATTTTAATTTTTGCTTCCAAAAAAAATTGTGATCGTCCATTGTGCGATTGGTAATAAGAAAATTTAGATTGTATTCGATCTTAGCAATATGTTAAAGTGAACCAAAAAGAACATCATTTCAGTTCTATATCATCGTAAAATTAAAAAAATATACAAGGATCGGGCGAGGCACTTCCCTGATTATAATAAGATGAAAGCTCCATAAATCATATAAAAGAAAACTTAATAGTTTCCTCATTGCTCGGTAGAATCCGAGAAGCGCTGTAAAATCGAACAGCGAAATATGCCATAATCTGTAATTACTGTCAATCCCATAAGTATTTTTCGTTTTACGTATTCGACAAACGTCCGCAAAAATGATTGTCGAATTTATCTTCGCAATCAGCGAGTCTCAGCTCAATTGTAACAATTTTCAGTACTACGACGACTCCTTTGGTAAGTAATTGTGGACGTAAAATAAAATGCTTCGAATTGCACTGTGAAGAGATACGGTAAAATCTGCTTTGACGGATGCTGGCTCAGCATCCTAGAAGTTTATCGGAAGTAAACAATTCGCAAGATTGAATTGTTACAGAGAATGTAGAAAGCCAGAGATCGTCCGAACGACTAGAAGATGCGGTAAAACAGGGGGTTGGGGGTGGTTGAGGGTTGCATTCCAGAAGTTAAGGAGAATGAGAGAATAGAGTAAGACACGCCTGGGGATACTGCAAGCGCGGGAAATAACAGGGCGGTGAGATAAGTGTTACGAAGTTTTATTACAAGGCGCGAAGAAAGATATGGGAAAATATAAAGCGTCGAGCGAGTGTCTCGGGGGTGAGTTAACGTCGGAGGCAATCTCATGAATGGATGGATTCGAGGCAGTGCGAGCCAGAGGCGTTGAAGCGCGAATCGTCACTCTCTGTCGTCTTCACTGTTACCGCAGAACGAAGGCACCGCATGTCGAAGTGAATTGTTTGAATAATTTATGTTCCATCCGATGTGCGTATAACTCGTAAAATAAACGATGTAAACAAACATCTCTTGATTTTCTCTCGCATATGAGGGGCGTCAAAAAATCAGTACAACTTTTGAAACCTCGATCAAACGAAAAAAGTTTATATCACTGGTTTCACTCAGTTTAACATTTTTCTTCAAACCATTCCATTTTTAATTACCTATTTAATTAGAATATTACTCATCGTTCTGTTTTAATGCGTTTGTACAATTGTTTTCATAATTTAATATTGAATTTGCAATTTTCCAGTGGTTCGAATAAAGCTCGTACGTTGATAATATTGCACAATAACATGTACGAAGAGTACCCAGTGAAATTGGGGCGTACATGTCAGCGACAGGTGGCAATCCAATATCGTAAACGAAGAGGAAAAAAGCGCGACGGTTAATTTCCTTGTCATAACGTAACAAACATTGAATTCTGTATTCACACATGCAGAAACGCGTATACAACACAAGCAGGCATTTTAGAACAAAAAAAATGAATAAAAATATAAATGAGGGAGGTTAGGGGGCAAGGGACAATGAAAATCGTGGACGGCTAACATGAATTTCGTTGGGAACAGCCTGCCAACGACAGTTATAACCATTTTCAGAAATTGTAACTACGGACGAGTTTGCCACGAACCACATTTGCGTAACAATTTTTCCTGACTAGTCGCATCGCAAGAATTCTGACCGACAAAATGAATTCACAGTTTCAGCAGCAGGCGGTAATGAGATGAGGTACGAGAGAAATACGAAAAAGGATAATTTCATTGTAAACTGTTTGGTTTTGCGATTAATTTTTCCCGACATTCCTGGGCAATATTGGTAACAAAACTAATCCTGGGGCCTTCATACATTTGGACTGATTTGTATGGAAACATATTTGAAGTTACATTAATTTATTTCTTCGAGCAAAATGGCCGTATTTGTTATGTAAACCTTTACAAATATTATCAATGTTCGAATTATGTGGTGACACTTGACTCGTAAAAGATATTATACGAAAAAAAATTTATTTCCATCGACTCGTCCGTGTTTTTGACGGAAAATATATGAAAATTTATTAATCCAACGCCTGATGGAACTTTTGCATGTATCGTTCGAAGTCTGACAAATCGGTAATTAGTATGATATTCCAGATATGCAACGTCTCATCGATTACACGGAAAGTTCCTGCCATTATGACGCAATTATCTTAACTAGGAATAGCGAGTGCAAAGGCTTGAAGGACGCGCGTGCGCGATCAGTAATACGTTTCGCACGGCAAGTCTAATTCTTCCCATCAGACTTGGAGTGAAAGGTAAGCGCGAACGGTGCAGCGGATGCAGCGATGCGATGCAAGTAGTCGAGTCCCTGATTAACCAGACGCGCTCAGACGTTTTGCGTGTGTGAACGAACTACATATACATGTATGTAATCACTCGGTGTATGCGTGCTTTCGGGCAAGTGGTTGCCATTACTTGGATTGCAGGTTGCATTAGCTTCTACCTACCAACATTGTACGAGGCGAAGGAGATGCCAGCCACGTCACGATTCCCGAGACGCACGAGGAACACCAGCTTCGTGTACACCCGCGCCTTACCTCTACAGTCTCATCGGGATAATGCACACTCGAGTGGATGCAGCTTCCGCTACTTCACAAACAGCAACTCCAGGCACGTCAGATTGCGAACGGCGTATTCTATCAATCTTGATTTCTGTACATAGCAGCCTCACACATTTGGAAAGTACTTCGTTATAATAATATTCCTGCCGTCAATATCGACTATCTTATATAATATTTTCAGTGAATAAAACGGTTCTCAACATTTATTACCAAGTGTCGGACCAAAATATGCATCCCATCAAGTTGTTGATAAAGATTTAGTATTAGAAATATCATTAAAAATGAAAATATAAATAAAATAGAGCAAATGATAAAATATTTAATGAATTTTGTACTGACAAGTACACAGATTTCAATAATTTTTGTGGTGGTTCTATTATTTAAATTAGCTATTTAGCTGTGAATTACCACGATATCAATCGTAATATTCCATGAGAAGTCAGGAAATACGAAAATTCCAATTCTCACACGTGCGGTTTTGTTAAAATTTAATATTAACTTTTTTTTTATCTAAGAAGGAAACAACAAAACTGCTGTCGTACATCATTTAATTACCTTTTTTTGCTTTTCTACATCGTTTTTGCTATTAGATCTTTGTAGCAACTCGTTCTGTATTTCCTCCAAGGTCTTTCCCTCGGTCTCGGGCACATAAAAATATATCAGTATCCATAGGACTAGGGTGATAAAAGTGAAGACCCATAAGGGTGTATGAATACCATAAGAATCGGACAGAACCTAGCAAACATAAGATAAAAATAAAACAAAAATCTACAAAAGTCACTTTGGTCCAAGGATTAAAAGTTGTTGTATATTACCTGATAAAATTTGACGGTGACCGTTGTGGTGATAGCGTAGTAGAGCGCGCAGCATACACCAGCTGGTATCTTGACGTCAAAAGCAAAAATTTCTCCAACGTAAGCAAGTGGAACAGGATTCAGGGCAAGTCCGTAGACGATAATGTAGATGACGACGAATAAAGTTGGAATCCAATTAACTCTACTGACATCAACGCCATTCGCCGATAAGGTGAAGAAGGTTGCAATAATTCCAAGAGAAAGAACGCACAACGGTGCAGAAAATAATAGGAGCGTTCTTTTTCCAACGCTACGTACGAGTGATACGCAAGTTATACCAGCAAGGACGATAGCGCAACCTGTCGCGACAATGCTGAGATTGGTTCCGATTTCAAAACCAGCTTCCTTGTAGATGTATGACTGATAAGTGAGAATCGGAGTTGCCCCAGTCAGAGTGAGCGAGCTGAGAAGAATCATCGCAATACCGAATGACCGTCTGTTTGCAGCTGTTCTGCAAGCTTCCCGCAAGGACCCAAAGAAGCTCATGCCGCCGCCAGTTTCTTCTTCGCTGGAGACGATTCTCCTGATTTCCTCCAATTCGGTATCAACGTTATCTTTGCCCAAAGACCACTTGAGAGTTCTCTCCGCGTGACGAAGTCTGTTCTTTCTCGTCAAAAATACGGAAGTTTCGGGTAACCAAATGAAAGTGACGACGAAGAGGGCAGGCACAGCTAGGGATATCATCGCCATGGTGTATCTTGACACGTAGAGACCGATGGCGTAGATCAACAAGATTCCGCTGTTTATCAGTACAGCGATCAAAGTGCCCAAAGGACCTCTCGTCCTCTTGCTGCTTATTTCACCGAGATACATCGGCATTACCGAGTACGTAATACCACAACCTATGCCTGCGACGAGTCTACCAAAATAGAGAACGACGTAATTGCTCGCAAGACCTAGAGCCAACCAGCTGAATACTTTAGGGACTGCTGCTACCAACAATGTCCATTTTCGACCTATTCGATCCATCAGTACGATCGGGGCCAGTGATCCGATACCAACCCCGACGTACATCAAGTTTACGACCAGTACAGCCTGATCCGGGGACAGAGTTATGGTTGGATCTTCTCCGTCGAATTTTGGAAGCGTTGTTGTGCTCCATCCCTCGTGAAGACCACAGTCGATGATCAGCAAATTGCCTAAGTTAATATTATCTTCTTAATAATGAATTATTTTAAAAAGATGACAAATTACATTAACACTTGGGCATTCGGATAAGTCTATTCTCAACGTTTAAAATGATAAATAAAATGAAAGAAAAAAAAACTCAATTATACTTAC
Source organism: Cylloceria caligata (assembly GCA_963942595.1). Lineage (NCBI taxonomy): Eukaryota > Metazoa > Arthropoda > Insecta > Hymenoptera > Ichneumonidae > Cylloceria > Cylloceria caligata. Next base: position 44,874,547 of record OZ012709.1, on the reverse strand, counting down.
ACACCACACCGATAACAACTTGACGGTAAATTTCGCGATCGAATTTCAGCATGACTATATGGTTGACGTTATGCTAGATTCCTTGTTGCAATTCTCCTGTTCGCCGGTGGTACCGAGTACTTTGTGATCAGAGCCAGGATCTCGTTGCACCTCTAATTATAAGAGAGGTCATGTGTCGGAGCAACCTCGTTATAAGATAACTCGCATTATTCTAGATGACGACATATATTCCTTTATCAAGATCTTGTAGGTAATGATGATTATAGTCATGATTAATAACAATGATGTAATCGTTTCAAGCAATTTCTAAACACCCGACAAACTGTAGTAGCAAAATTGACAAACAATGGGTTTTAGTAATTTTTAATGAATTGGGATGCAATGAAAAAAAAGCCAGCACGTAGCTGCAAGGTAGGAGAAATACGATTCCTGCAAGGTTAGTGCTACATACATAAAGACTGGACTCTATTTTCTGTCATATTCAATTTCAAAGAACTATAAGCTCTAAAGCCCTGTAAAAAAATTCTGAGCTAAGATAAAAACACGTAAATTATAATTATTCGGAAAGTAGATGTACAGTGTTCCATTCAAGGTTTTATTACTCTCCGGAAACCTTCATTCAGGTTGCAATTAGAGAGGTTGCAGTGCGCTTGTACATAGATACGAAGAGTTGACTTGTAAAATCAAGTTTCCAACCCCGTAACCTGTACATTCTCTCAAGGTGGAATATACTCCGTCTGTTTGCGATAAACGTTTTATTGTCATTGTCGTAGAACAACGTAGCAGTTAGTTCGTGTAAGGAGGTAACGCGATGGGCAACTGGCTCCTGTAATTTCACTGACCCCGCGACCGCCGGGCACCAAATATAGAGACGTATGGTGCCAACAGGCGAAGCATGGTGATCAAGTGGGGAAACAGGACCAAACCAACACTGTTCAAGCTGAGGTAAAGCTGTCCTATACAATATAGTGTATTGCAGTACACTAAACGCTACGAGTTGGCCGTGGGCAAAGGGGTTGAAGGGGGATTGAAAGGGCCAAGGGTGCCACTAACTAGATTCCTACCCACATATCTCTTGGTCGTGCGGGACAACCGGAGCGACGCTCTGTGTGGGCACCCGACAGTACATAACGGCTCTATCTGGGACGCATGGTTGGCGTGCGAATCTACTTGGCCTTGCAGTGTGACGATCCGGGTTAGTTTAGCCGTTTCTGCTCTAACTGTGCTACTGGTGCAATGTAACCTCGCGTTTAACGTCCTCTCAGTCCCGGAGCGACAGTTATGGCACTCGGGATGCAATGTATACACGAGCGGGTTGGACGTTCTGCTGAACTCGAGGACAACGCGGAGGTCAACGACAGCGCCGTACTTGGACCGAACCGAACCAGCTCCCTTAACTTGAATATACTGCTACATCGAAGGCAGCACAAGCATCGACTGTATCCGAGTATATAGGTTTGTACGTTCATTTGCATTGTTGTTACGTAGTAGAGAGATATGTACGTTCAGTCACGAGAGACAGGATCTCCTCTACTGGGAATGGAAATAGAGAATATTCCTCCCTTAAGTAAATACTCGGAATTGGAGTATTTACTGTCTGACATCTGTTGCATATTATAGTTCACGGTCAAATAAATAATACTTTGCAGTTTCTTCAATTTACTTTTGGTGTCCAGACATTACCGCTTCTTATAATTAACATTGACAGTCAACAAGGATGTGACAATAGATTTCTTGAATGCTATTCAAATATCGATGCAGTTTTCAAACTTCATTTTACGGACCTTGGAAAATATATACAAAACATTGAGAACATGAAGGGAATATCGTGTCAACGATCCATTAGTGACGTTGTCCTGAAGAATATAATATACACATTGAACGGCAATAATAACTAGTTATTGGACGAATCTTACAGGGCACACTACTCTGTCAATTAACCCAAAACAAATCAATGATATCAGGTACAGGAAAGTGTCTTAACCACCAATCCTTTATCTCATGCTCATATAAGATCTGGCATAAATCCTGATCCTACTTAGACATTTTTATAGGATAAGAGGAAGATAAAAAGCTCGCTATGTAGAACCTTGCACATTGTTTCCTCATTATTTTTTATCTCCCGCAAATCCACCTCTATGAAGAATTGTGTTTATCGACTTTAGCTTTGTCGTAGAGGAAGCTTTATGAAAGAAAAAAAAATGATGAGGAAGCAATGAGAAGCAAAGGAAGGTTTTACGTTGCAAGCTTGCATTAATACCGAATACTCTAACTTATCGGATCGAAATGACTATCGTTCACAGTCCTTTATTGCTCCCTTATGTCAGATCTTTCATTGATCCTGCTACTACTCAGACATTTTAACAGGGTAAGAGAAAGATGAAAAGTCTGCTATGTAGAACCTCTGACGTTGCTCCCTCATTATTTTTTAAGTTTTGTGAAAGAAAAAAAGTAATGAGGAAGCAATGTGCAAAATTTTACTTTGCAGCCTTGCATTAATACTGTATACCCTAACTTATAGCCTCTAAATTACTATAATTACCTTTGAAAGTAACATTGATATAGAAATATTTTACAAAGTTATAGGTCGATAGCTCAAGATCGAGTTGTTACACGCAAAGTGTCCATACAGTTTACGAAAAATGTCAAATCATATAAAATGTAAACGACTCTGTCTATTTTTTTTTTTTTATTCAATAGTGAGCAATGTTTTATAATGTTCTACTTGATTAAAGAAAGTGAGCAAGCTAGATTAAAAATTGTAATCGCTAAAGGCTTAAAAGATATATATTTTTTTAATGAAACCATCTCAAAGTTATAGAAGCTGATTTTTTTAGCTATGTCACATGTACACATACATACACAAATCTATCTGTACATTTTGTGAACATTTTTTTACGTTGACATTTTGGAACATTGTGAACACATTGTCGTAAAAATCTCGGAAATAAAATTTTAAGAAAACACATTTTATTCATAAAATGTTATTCGACATTTGCGAAACATTCTGAACGTGTTGGGATCAAAATCTCGAGAGAAATTGTTATGTAACCTAAACTTTGTCTACGAGAAAGGAAGAGATTATACTATCAAATGAATATTTGGTTTATTAAGATGTAACTTCGAGTGCCGTCCAGTTTAAACTTCTCAGTAAAAGAAAGAAACACAAAGTATGTCTCCGTGATGAGATACGTACGTTCGACTCTAGTAGAACGCAAGAGAAATGCGAAAAAAGCTCTTTCCTTATTTCTTATTGTTTTTCCTTCTCCGGAAAAATGTGGAACCTTATTCCTTGCTAGCCTCGCTGCTTCCTTTCTGCCGTATCGATCGACGAAAGATACTAAAGACTAAGGAAAGAGGATAGAGTCTCGGTTGCACAGGGTCCCCGGAGAGTTGTTACGGATAGCGCAGAAGAGATCTCGTTCTCTTTACGCCGGGGCGAACGAAGTCTGCAAACTCTTCCTCGGCTCGATCTCACTCTGTGAAAACTTGGGATAGGCGGAAATCGCTTGATTCCCCGAGAGGGGCAGCTAGAATTCGTCGTTCGTCGTACGCTGTCTTTCCGGACATCAAGATTGCCCTCTTTTTTCATTCTTACTAGCTTTCTGCCGTTGGTTCGGGATAATAATCAAAGGTTGATCGTCAGTTATGAACAACTGGACGATGCTATGCTCGACTTGTAGACTAAAAACTTATCATATTTCGATTAAACATTTGCCACACCTAAAAAGTTACTACAATGTATTTTTGTTTTAATGTTACAAATCTATCTACTTGATCATAATTTATGACTAATTAATTTATTTAAATTTTTTTAAAAGTGACTCTACCACTTGTCTCAATGATATTACAGACGAAAGGAATTCGTGTTTGAATATCGGATCTTGTGATTCGTTCAGAGACACGAAAATACTATTATGAGAACTGACCCTGCTGAGGAGTACCAGTTGCAACTTCAAGCTACATGTTGTTCATGATTGTCGCCAGTGATATACGAGATTCTACGTGAAATAGACTTCCTGACGTTTACAACATTGCAGCCTCTAATATCTAACGACTCTCGCATCAGCCCGATAAGCACCGATCTCTGAAACAACATTGCACTGACGCAATCAATAACCGCATCGGAATCTACTGTCACTACATATACAACCAGTTAAGTAATAACTTATAATGGTCGTAAGTGTCAATCAAGCGCATAATAAAACCTGCTCTATTTATTCCAACATTTATATAGACATAGCGTCAATGTTCTGTCAGTAGGATGAACATTTTGCGAAACGCAAGTCAGGCTGCGAAATACGTGATCGCTTGATAATTCTTTAGCAAAGGAATTGTGAAAAAAAATGTCCTCTGTTATTTTCTAAAATCTGCCGAAATTGCGCCACGATACGATGAAACTATTAAATGAACATTTTTCAATACAACAAGCATCGAACGACCTACATAGACTGTTCGATACACTCGATCTCAAGTGCTTGCATATTTCCTTACAACAACGGTACACAACTAACGTGTGAGGGGATTCCGTGGTGATGCAATCAACCAAAAATCAACGAGACGAGGCTGATAAAAAAAATATTTTTCTGAAGATTCATCAATTATTTCTGAGCACAAGAATTCTTGGGAAAAGTGAATGAAACACGAATTAAATATGAATTGAACTTTTATCTTGAGAGTCTGAGTTGATCGATATACATATATTATCATTGGATTCATTTATTAATTACGAACGATCAAATAATAATATTATTTGGTAAGAATTAAAAAAAATATATTATAAAAGTGTTTACACTGATCCACAAATGGAAATATTAATTCATAATTCACAGAAATTTCGTTACTGTTTGAAAATTTAATCGTAATATCTATTGCCCTGTCTGATAGTTGCACGTTGGAGCAAATTTATCGCACAATTAACAATTTTTATTATATATTAAGAAAATTAAACCACGTAATGCAATTATTAGTCGAACATTTTATTTGTTTCAATGCAGACGACATTACGAGGGCTGGGAACTACAAATTAAAACAATGAACTGCTTTACGCGTAAAATATAATACCGAGGTAGAAAAACAATCGGCGTTTTACCATTGATATCCGGCAGCGTGTCGCGGAAAATTTCCTTTAAAGGAAAAAACGATTCGCAGGACAACACGGTGGGGCGGAGCACGATTGCGAGTGGCCACTACAATGCGTTATTAAATTCAAGGCACGCAAAGTGAAAATGCTTTGCCTCGCCGCTGTACTTCCAACAGTGTATGAGGGCTGGCAGCACTCAGCTGCCGCGTGCAATCCAACGTCCGCAATAGAGGCCTTTGGCGCGACAGCGCGGTTTTCATTGCCGCGGTAAAGGATCAGATGAATAAAATGGATATAAAAACTAAGTGAAAATAGCTTCGACCACGAGGACCGCAAGGTATATATTTTTATAGGCCGTTTATATGGAGGGTGCGACAACGGTGGTTCGAGGATTGTAGCACCGGTCCAGTGAAACCCGTTGTATAATCGTTAACGAGCACCTCGTTAGCGGTAATCGTTATTACGCTTGGCTATCGATGACTATATACCAATGTTACGTCTTATTTATTTCCCATAATGATCGAAACACTTCCGCGATATTTATTTTTTGTTTCACCATTGAGAGCATCTGGAAATTAATATTAATGTGACTTTAATATTCGTGAGTGATTGTGATCGGTTCACAACATAAACGCTAACGATATCGATACTTCTGACGTATTAAGAACCTCCGATATGAATTATCCCAAGGTTTTCATAGAGGCTCACTAAACTGGTCAACTAAGTCGTAACGAACCGGTTTTCTCACATTCATTAGTACCGCGTTCCGAGCATCTAAGCAATTATTCGATAAACACTGTCATCTAACGTGAGCTAATGAAAAATAGATCGAGCAGTCCGGCCAGTAAGAGTTTTCACTTTACTCTATTTATATTGTTGCGAAAGTCGATGATATATTATAAATATAATGTGTGAGGAGAAATTTAAATAATCTATTGACAGTGAACGTATCCCTCCAATGCTGCGATCCTCTGTAAATCTGTAATAGAACTTTTCAACCGGTTTAACTACTTTTGAACTATCCTATTAAAGGTTAGATTCATTGAAAGATTATCGATACTCGTTAATTATTCGTGCATCAAAAGACCATCCATTTACTTTTGGAAGGTTAATAAATTCATGTAATATATATTTTTTTTAATTAACGAAGTGTTAAAGTGATTAACAAGAATCATAGTTGTACGCACGCTTCAGAAAAACGCTTGGAAAATTTTCATTCGGTGACGCAGCAGCTCTGTTTCTGGATTTTATGCATTATTCAATCGCTTCTTACTAGCTGTTGCTACTCTTTTTTTATAGCCTTCTACATAACAGCTTGGATAGTCCTTATAAAGGTGGCTTTAAACTCGCGGAAACATTCAACCGGTGAGGAATCTCGGCATTTAAGCTTCTTCTTTATCGCTACGTGAATCTCGGGTCCTTTGCAGCAGTGAAAACAATGGTACGCCAATTCCCGTAGCATCATCATGCGGCAAGTATTTCGCAATTTGATCAACAGAGCCACCTTTTCAAAGCAAATAAACTTGGCAAACGTTTTCATCATCATACGTAAGTATGACAATAAGAAAAATACCAGTTTCCAACTATTTATCATCGTACGAAGCTGTAAGCTTATATTTACATTTTTTAACATAAAAGTTTCAAAGAAAACTACCTAAAACAAAACTCTTTCGTGAATGAAAGCACCTGAATGAGAAATATAAATTGTAAACACAATTTCTATGATCTGAGAAGTTTGAGACGTAGCTTCTTCGTACAATTGTTCAAGTAAAATACAACACAAAAATGTAATTGATTTTTATAAAATTCTAAACTAAACATGGAGAATCATCAAATATAATTTGTTACCTGAAACAAGTTGTGAACTAAATGTTTTTTGTTGTTGTTATTTTAGGCTGTATTTTTAATTCAAGAAATTTTTTTAAAAGCTACAAAAATTCAGCAATACTATCGATTAACATAAAAACTATTGTTTTCATATCTCATAACACAAATATATCGAAACGTCACAAAAAAAGATACCGCTATAAAGCTTCTACCGTGAAGTTGTAAAAGTGTGATGAGAAATCTAATAATTACTTTGCAGTGACGAGGCGCGAATTTAGCATCCGAGGAAGAATAGCATTCTAATACAAGCTTCACGCTCAGATAGACGTGCAAGTTTGTAATGGCGGTTCATCGTGTTGGGTAGAGTCAAGTCGAGTCGAGTCAATAGTAATTTCACTATTCACTCATTGAGTAATAGCGTCAAAGAGTTTGGGAACTTGCAAGGTTACTTGCTCTGTGTAGTTGGAGTGCAAGGGGAATAATAAACGAATGTATTTGAAGCACAGTGTTTCAAAGTGCACGCGCTACATCAGTAAAAATGTATCTTTCGTACAGTTCTAGCCGTGTTATAATTTTAATTAAGGAATAATCCGTGTGTTATGAATGATGAAATATCGAAAATCATTTAAATGAATAAAACGTACGAGAAAATCCGGTTTGATCCAGCGAGACAGTAAAAAAATCCACTAAAGTACGTTAAGACTGGAGAGTCCTGATTTTTTTCTTTGGCTTTGACACTGATAACCCGTTGAGATGATTGAAACGCGGCGGTCTCTGCGACACGACGCCTGAAACTGACAACCCCACGAGAACTCGATACATAAAAGCCAAAGCAACTTTATCTCTTATCCCCACTTTTTCATAACCGACGATGTACCTGTGTATCTCAACGACTTGGATAGTCTTTCCTGTGCAACATAGACAACCTTGGATACAACTCCTTGTACTCTTCGGAATTAGAACAATAAAATTATATTCATTTCAATTTCTATTCCACCGATTCATTGCCATAAAATTAAATAAACATAAAAGGAGATGCGACAAGAAATCTTACTAAGGGATCTATGACTCGTCGAAATTCTTAACGAACCAAAGTCTATTTTTGCATCTAGATAATTCACCGACCTCAATTTCCATTTTAAAAAAAAGTTATTGGTACATCGAACTCTTGAATGCGTTGTGGAAAATTCGTTGTCGCTATCGAAAAGTGATAAAATGAGGAAAACAATTGTGCTTTGTATTGTTTTCGTACCGAATTTTTCTCCGAACGCGATTGGGTCACTCGTGTCCGGCTGGGTTTCGTGAATTTTATAAATAAATACATTTTTCTAATCGAGTCTTGCACGTTTTTTGAAATTTCAACAAATTTTCACCTTTAACATCATAAATGAAACAAGTTGTTTGTGGACAAATAAAAGTAAAATTAACGATGAAACATGAATGAATAAGGTAGTGGAAGAAGCTTCATATGCGAAAAGTAATAATATTTCTTTGTCGATGCAATTGCAATATTTTCATTAAAAAAAAAGAATATCCGATGCAACAAAATATGTTAATTCAAAAAGATGTTCCTTTCGAACGTGTGCTATGTTCAAAAAAGATAAGAAAACCGTTCGAAACGTAGAGGTATACGATAAAAATATACAAAATATGATATATAAATAATATTTTGCTCGATCAACGACTTGTCTTGGATTAAAGTGTGAAGTAATACCGAAGCGAATAAGAATTCCATAAATACGTTAAGGAAATGTGGGTATCGTCGGTATGATCAACGAGAGAGAAACCAATGCTGTATTACTACTTCAACGGCTATGACGTTCGTCGACCTTGCGGACTATTCTTTTCTTCCGATCGTTCGGACAGTCACAGCGTGCAATGATAATGCCAGTACAATCAATCGAAACGTCGTTTACGCTTGCCGCATTAGGTACAGAACCTTGAAAGTAGCTGATACACGCAATTCTGCATATTTTTCCGGTGGTCTACCTCACAAAATGTTTATACAGAATGCATTTTTGTGTATAAAAAAATATCCTAGCGTGAACAACGTAGCAGTGCTTTAATAACTTTCTTCAGGTGCGACAACAATCCATAATGAGAAAAATCACGTTATGATGAAGCGCACATGCAAGTTCAGGATATCGATATAAACCACACGACCATAATTCGTATTCATGGATCTACAAAATATTAAGTTGAACACCTGTTTATAATGTCTGCTACTTTATTTTTCCACGAAGATCACTATAGATAAATTCATACTCACTTTTGAAGTAATTATTCAAAAATTACCTTAGACTACCTAAAAACTAGATATGGCTGCTACGATTGCCTGATTTAACTCCTTAACGTCCAAGATAATTATTACTTTTTCATCACATACGAGGTATGTACAGAGAGAAAGAATTTTAATCCAAAGTATAATGGACACCTCAATCATCGTCTAGTAAACTGTCTGGATGGATCATTGTGTCTCGAAAACACAATAATTTTGCCAGGAAATTTATGATGCCCCTTTCTGCTTTTCTGTTTTGGTATTAAAACTCGAACTGGAGTATCAACCTCTTGTGATACTTTGCCTAAAATGCAAATAATAATGAATGGTAAAAAATTTCGATTTTATCCGCAGATTGATAGTAGGAATCTAACGCATCTTAACTTTTGGTAACTTTGATATGAAAAATACCGGGAACCCAACCTGTAAACTATTCAAGTAGCCATTTGGCAGGGCGCCTGTAGCGACAATAATATTGCCGATTTGACAACCAGCACGTTGATGCATGGAGTATTACGATGTCTTGTATTCTGTAACGTGACGTTAAAAATTTCTGATGGTGAACATAGATTATATTTATCCTACAAAATAAGAAAATCTCTGTTTATATCGTTCGTAACTTGACCCCAATAATTTCGCGACAATTGCACACCAATTAAAACGTAATGAAAGAGATTATCTTATCGCTAATTTATGGACAAGAAGGGAAAAAACAAAGCTCTTATTCTTAAGCGTCACTAACATATGAGCCACTGTCGCAAGTCGCTGACGTATCGCAGTCCACACAGGCGAAGGCTGACAATCGCTATTGCAGCTTGTAACGTATTATATGTATTGTGACTTGCGTTTGTGGTCATATCAAAGTTTTCAATTAAATGCAATATAATATTGTTATGTAAATCATTACAAAAAAGATTCGGTATAATCAATTACAAAATTAAATCGAAAGGTCGAATGAATGATAAACCGAAGAAACTATTACACGGTGGATACGAACGTCATTAACAATTCTCTTATCATTAATAATACGGATGGGTTGATAAAAGTAATGAATGTATGACGTGAATAAATAACGAAACGTCTTTGCTCCGTAATTATGAGCAATTTTCTTATTAAGACCAAGTCAGCATCCGGGAAGCTTTTCAAACTCCGCATGGTGTTTATCGGAAACCGACGTTGCGGGATTGCGAGGTAGACCAGACTCCTAGTAAAGTAGCTGGAGATAGCGGAAACTTTAGCTTGCACCGGCACAAGTCTAGTCCCCAAAGTATATTTGTATTTGCATTCAGTAATTAAACTCCCACCATTCCTGCGATATAATTGTATGAATTCATCGAACTTATACGGAGTGTATTCGAGTGTATAGATATATTCAGCAATGTAGCTTTTGTATGCCTCCAATATTCCGATATTCATTCGCATCTGTCAATCGAAGCAAAAATAATTATTCGTCGTTGTAATTATTTATATGCAACGGAATAATTATAAGTGAAAAAATAATAACATATATATATATATATTGCTCCAGATTTTCTGATTGTAAAGGAAAACATACAAAATTGATATGAAGTTTGTTGAATAAAGACTGAACGTATTTCACCGCTCGTTCGGTTAATTATTTGCAATTTAATATTTTATTATATGTTATGAAGATGAAATCATTACTAAATATTTTTATGAACTCGGATAATAAACAGTTTCTACTGAACAATTTTGTATGTTTTCCTTTACAATCAGAAAATCTGGAGCAATAATTACACAGCAATACCGATGCGTTTCGTTTGCGGATTCATTAAGACAGTGATAGAAATAGATGGTCCTTATCATCGTGACTAAAGTTCAAAGTTTTGCGTTGTAACTTCAACCTCGTCTACTCTATCCCCTTTCGTTGTCATTGCAGCTGCAGTATCAGAAGCCAGCGAAGGCGGAAGAGCAAAAGCTAGCTTGCATCGATTTACTTACCGGTACACCAGAGCTTTTATTATGTATGCGGGAGCACAGCGGACCCGTCTCGGAAATCGCATATAGCTATAGCAACCTAATATCGGCGGGAAGAAAGTTGGCCACCGGAGACCCACAGGGATATATAAAAATACGTGGCGATACTGCCGTGTCGCTGCGAAAGGAACGGAAAGCCCGGTGGACTCGCTTCTACTTTTGCCTGGCTTGCGCCCCTGAGTTCGCGGGGAAAAGTAACAAAAGTGAATGTGTATAGCGAGACTGGCTGTGTTTGCGTCTATGTTGAACGTAGACCAGTGCGCTTCAGGTTAGACTATAACCTCTTTCCACCTTGGTGGCTGTAAAATGAGAAATGCATGTGAGAGCTTCCCGCCACTATCCCTTCGCAGCAGCCACCAGGGATCACCACCGTCGCGCTAGACTCACCATCGTGGGAGTCGTAGAGGTAGATGATTTTCTTCCAGCCGTAGTGCCGGACTGTGTCGATGATGGCGCGATGGTAATCCGGCCGCATGCTTATGGCGAAGTCGAGGAGACCGGAAGATGGCGTCAGTACCTATGAAATGTAAAAAAAAAAACAGAGATCAGGATTTTTATTATCCAATACTCGCTTCGTGCTTAGCTTTATTCAAGTCTATCTCTATTCAAGATCTGAGTGACGCGCCAGATTTCTCTTTCAGTGAATTCGTTGAGGAATTCTGTAGCAACATAGCTGGACAAGCAAAACTTCGGTAAGATCGGAATACCTATTGATGAATTAATACCACCGCACAGTTGACTATTTTCCAGATATAAAATAGTAACAATCAAACAAAAGACATTATTTCGCGGTTGATATTGTCTATCTTGATTTTTATCGAGTTGCGTCATTGAACGGTCATTCTTAACGTGGACAGTTTGGCGAAACATCTCGAGGCATGTACCGTCTAGATTCCTATATTACCGACGTTCTTAGTGGCAGGTACCATCGTAACCTGATGGATTCATTGTACTTTTTGTCGATACTAATTTCCTCATTGATTTCACTGAGCGTTAACGAAGCAACCAGACTCGACGGTTTTTAATTCTAAAGGAATTCTGAAAAAATTCCGTCAGATCGATCGAATCGGGAACTCTAGAATTCTAGCCTGATACCAACATAAAAATCAACAACCCGCCCGGCTCGTGTTTAGTCAGTAGGAAAAACTTCAATCTTTTTTTTTCAAGGCTGCACTTTTTCTAATCCTTTCGGAGGAAACGAGAATTGTTGACGTCTGTACAATCGATAGACAAAGACGTTAACGATTTCCGTTTGCCTCTAAATGTTTAACACTTTAAAAAAAATGGGTTACAATTTTTGTTACTGACTGAGCTTGTTTCACAGTTTGTTCCCTCGGATCTGAAGAAAGTGCCATCTAGAATCCTACGCTACCAATCTTCTAGTGAAAATATCACGCAAATGTGCATATAGAATATTACTTCTGTTGACACTGATTACCTTATCAATTCATTGGGAATCAACGACGCAACCATACTCAACAAGTCTGTTTATGGTGTTAACACCATACAAATGACATTAACGTCGCTCAATGAATTACACGTACGTTGCCGGACATTCAGTCAGTTCCATGTTTTTCAGTTATTGCATCTGTTGTACGTTAGTTTAAGTAAATAACTATGAAAATACAAAACATACACAAATTCTTATTAATTTCGTACCAATTTGATAGACGAAAAAATAAAAAAATTCAACTATAAATAATAACAATGGATAGATACGAGAAAAGAGTTGAACGATATACCTGAGATGATGCATTGTTCATACAGGCGAACAAGTACACATCCGAGCTCGGAAAATTTATCCATCGCGTTTTACACGAACGATATGAGCGATGGTTCGGATTATTGCGGGATCGTCGTTTAACTGACAATTCAACAACGAGAAATGTGTCGGTGCATCGGGTGTTATTAGTGTTTAACGAAATATCATTAATTCACGACGGGCAGGGATGGTGGTAGCGGTCGAGCCGATGCTGACCATTTTCAGAGCTCTGGTATCGCCAGAAAATATAACGCTACACAACAAATGCGTGCACCAACCTCGCTATACTCCCGCAACGAGGATAATATTCCCCTTTATACTTATCACGGGAATATGTAAAATGGTATATTCATTTGGTCACAAATAAATTCACATCGTTTCTCTGGTTTCATTATGAAATGTAAATTGGAAAACGGGGAATCGGCACAGCGTTGCAACGATGTGACCACGGCTGAACGGCTACCATTCTCGCCGCAGGACGTCTCTTTTTCTCTCATTGGATTTTCATGGTGCATCTCACCGTTCTCTGCCACCTTGCGTCAGAGCGATCGATTCAACAACCATGTGCGCACGAAAATTATACTACAAAATGTCTCGCTGAATGTGTTCATCTCGTGGCTCATTTTTCGTTAAAAATTAAATAATGATAAAATAATTACTTTCTATTATCGGAGACAATGTATTTCCAATATACGTTTCATTTTCTTTTTAAAATATCTATTAATGGAATCCAATAATATAATTGCAGAGAAAATAACTTCGTTGCAGTGTGAATAATAAAAATAATCTTTCAATTGATTCGAAAAATGTGTTTCAATGCATGAAGTAACGTGATTGAATTGTTTTATCAACAATGAAAATTTGTTGTGTAACTTCGAGTATCAAAAAAAAAATACTTTGCAGAGCATTCGTGCAAATAAAAAAAATATGCAACTTTATGATCTTGACTGTTTGTTCATATCCGCTAAAATTGGTTAAAAAAATGCAGATCTGGGTAAAATTTAAGAAACATGAAAAAAGTAACGAATAAAAAAATTGATTGCGGTGTTAATCGAAATCTCACCTTTTCAGGAAACCACGGCGTGACGAAGGGCATCTGGAACGTGTTGCTGTAGGAGTGTAGAGTGTCGAAAGAGTCCGGACTCACAGCACCCAGCATCGAGTACACCCCTCTGCTGAATTGAGTGCAAACTGGAACAAAAATAAGAGGGAATGGCACGTTTTATATTAGCATGACAAAGACTTCCCGTAGCATGGAACAGTCGCTGTCTGTTTTTACTTTCGTCGACGCTGAGAATTCTGTCGGGAACTCGTGGTGGAAAGAGATGATGAGCGAATTGCATCTCGAGTTCCATCACTCGTTTCGCCCTTATATTATTTTCTCTTCTCTTTCACATTATTTTTTTTATCCTTTTCCGTGGAATTTCTCGTTTAAGTAAATTCACGTAGGTTGGTACGTTTCGTTGCTTGTAAAAATTTCATGCGAGGTATGCATACAGCTGTACCAGGATTATACGAGTGAGTATTCCATTCCGTTACACGGCTATTCAGCGACATAATCGGACTTATCTACCCTCATACGTACAGACGTACAGTTTAGTTACGTATAATATTATACCCTGCCATACAAAGGGGTTGCGGGTATCTAAAAAAATCTTGAACGTTCTCTCACATTTGTATAATATGTACATAAAGAAAATTTGTATCAAATATTTGTTTAATTCAATTTCTACACGATGGCATTTAAGGTAATGTGACACACACCCTCGGAAAAGTGTAATCTGTGACAGAAACTGTATTCCAATTTATTCACATTCGTTTAATATTTTAGAGGAAAATAAAATTCGGTTTAATTTCGATTATCTACTCTGGACCCGTATTTACTTTTTTTTTGTTTCAAATATCTATAGTCTCTGAGTAGAGTAGTTACAGTTTTTATACGTACTAGGCGCAGAATTTTCTATGGGAACGAGCGATGGCTTCTGTTAGAGCAAGTGCATAACGAATTTACAAACTAGTATTTGTATATTTAATTGCGGAACTAGACCGTTTTGTTATTAAAAAAAAAACTGTTTCGTTACACTAACATAGTCTATTTGGTTGTGGTAATTGATCGCTTTGGTTGGTACATTTTGCTATGATAACAAGGTGGTTTTGTTCTCTCTGTATTACGTAGCCAAATTAGTTAAGGTAACGAAATTTTTGACGATATAACATTTCAGCCTCATCGGCAATTAATATGCATAAGTTGTATTTCAATATACGAGATAAATATAAAATTTATGTTTAGAAGAAAGAAATGAATTATTTCCTTGTATATTTTTGCAGGCAATGGCAAATAACAAAGAACCAAAGTAAAGAAGGTCATCTTTCTTTTGAAAAATCAACAAAAGTCACGTTATAATTCGAGTTAAAGGACGAGATGTGTCGGCGCCAGTCCTCTCCTTGGTTTTGCCGTTTAGGAGACGAAGGTTTGCGAGGGCAGAGAAAGACAGATCAAGAAGAGTCGTGGAAACAGCATAAAGGAAAAATGGAAGAAGAAGGAAAGACCGATTCGGGACACCAGCTTTTTCTCGACCAGCAGTGAAGAGGTTGGAACATACCTAGCTATCGTCTTTGACCTACAGTTTGGAACGATTCCAGAAACATGATGGACAGCGGACGAAACAGGATAACGATCATGACTTCGTAGGAACAAGCAGAACTAGAAGAAGGCGAATAAAGAAGAGTTTTCATATTGTAGAGACAAAAGATACAACCAAACCCATAAATATACGAAAGTTGACGATGACATTTGTCACTGCGTTTTCATTGTATTTTTACTTCAAATAAATGCTCGTCTTCATCTCTTTTTACTTTACTTTTTCACGCGAGTCACAGAGTTTTCTACCTCCCACTCGTTTTTGTTTTCATAGGTAAACATAAAGAAAAATATATGAACACGTACATAAGGAAAATTCGAATTCTTAGTACCGTTTGTAAGAATCTCTAGTCTGGGCACGAGGTTTGCATCTTTATGAGATACAAACCCAGAACATCAGGCCTTCGGAGTGTTTCTCCTGAAACAGGCAAAAAATATTCAATAGGGAGAATAGAAAAAACGAGAAAAATCCAACAAAATACAATGATTGGATATATATTGTTATTTTAAAGAGTATCAGTTAAAATTAAATCGTTTACGAACTTTTTTCTTGTGCTAATTTTAAATACACAATGATAAAAGATATTTTTATTTCGAACAGAATGTCTCCGATGGCGTATCATGATCATAAATCTTCACGATCGTTTTAGGAGACCGTTGTAATAGCCATTTTTATAAATTGAAATGTTTTGTTGTCCGAACGGTGTACAAGAACCACCGTTGTAATAAATGGTTTTGCGGAAGAGGTATATTTCCATAAATTTGATCATCCTATTTCAATATAGTTCATTGCAGTCCTTGAAAACTCTACCGTAATGACATTTAATCTTGTGTTTAATGAAAATACATTGAAACACTTTCTCAATTGTGTGTCATAAATACTTAAAGATATGTGAGTATCTTAATGAATTATTATTCACAAAACGTTCTAAGTTTGCGGTGCATTAATTTAATGAACGCCAAACTTATAACGTCGAATAAGTCGATAATGGTTAAAGTAGTGTTTTTGTTATAAGAATCATGAAATCTGCCGTTTGTAAGTAAGATAATTGCAAATAAGGATAAATAGTACATTACGGGACAATTTAAAACAAGTTCCAATGGCGTTCAGTATCCAACTTACTCAATGATAGATGATTATATTTCAAACTGGAGATATATCATAAGGACGGACAATGAAAGAGACTATACAGACAGAAGTGTTCCAACTTCCGTACGAACAAAGTTTCCGGCGAGAATTTGAGTTATGCCGAATGACAATTTCTAAGATCCGTTTGTAGTAGAAAGCATAAAGAGACAGAAGCACGAGAGTGGGGTCACTTAGCCAAGCTCCACCTGAATCACGACAAATCTCACTCGTCGGTTGAAATGAGCTTCCGGATGTTTTAATGGACATGAACTTCCGGAGCCAATAGCCGTTGAAGAAAAGAACAGTTCGGTCTTATTCGTTTCTATTACTCTTTCCATTCATTCTCTTCAGTCCTTATCCCATCCCCCACGTCTAGTTTGTCTTGATATGCCCTGCAGCAATTCCGACGAATCGAATCATCGCCGCTCGCCCGGTCTCTTTATTGATTACTGGACATAGGTCACTGGGATCTATCTAACTTCATAGCTAGCTGGTTGCAGTTGATATAAAAGACTTCAATATAAAATGGATTTTTATGACGAGCACGACGGTACAGTACCTGGTAATCGGTTTTTATAGTCTAAAGTAATACTATAAAACCACTCATACCAACGATAATACAGTTGAAAGTAGCCTATAACGTCTGTACCTTCCGAAGATTGAGAAAAAGGTAAGAACATTGAGGACTTTTATCCCTTGACACTGACTTAGTTACGTCTATCCTACAAAGAAGAAAACCAATGAAACAATAAGCTCTATCATGATTTTATGTTACTTGTGCCTCCATTTGGTAACCTCGTTCTTCCATTAAAATGAAGCTATTTCACATGTAGTGTACGATAGATAACTGACAATTTTAGTAATCTTATTGAGGACCAATTGAAATACTATATTTATCGCTTTGATTCCTTTGAAATTTTTTTTTTACATTAATCCTATTACTGGAGGGGACTGTACAGGGCCGATAAAAACAGTATTAATGACATTTGTGCTAAATTTGCGGGAGGAGTACGGACGAGTAGCTGCGCTGAATGCGTTGGTCAGTGTGCGAGATAGCGAGATACGAAGCTCTCATGGTGCTACTTGGAGAAGATTTCTTCACCCGCTGATAAGAATCCGACAAAGATATACGGCAGTTAATCAATGTTAGAGGTATTGGATTATCCGTCAGATAAATTTAACCGTCGGCTATGAAATGTACCCTTAATTGGAGAAAGATAGATACCGAAAGTCATTCAATAGTTCGACGAATATGAAGGTGTCAATTATTTTCAAATTTGAACACAAACTGTATTAAAGTCTCTTCCGAGATGTCAGGTCTTCATGTGGAACGGACGGAAATCGCAGAGAAAATTACTTTGTTCTTTTGCTGTGGGCTGGTTTCACCGACTTTTCATGTAAAATTCCATAACTTGAAGTTGAAGAAACAAAAAAACTGTAAGTGAATCTGAGTACCTTTCTCTACAAACTAACTGTATTCTAAACGCAATTGAACAGACAGTTTTGACACAAATATCCTTAAATATAAATCGCTATAAACATAATCTATAGTCGTTTATCGAAACTTTTACGCAGCTGAAATTGCGCTTTCGAGACCGAGCCACTTCTCAAGTTGTAAAGAATTTTATGTCAGTACGTCATCGCTATATTGTGTTGTTGATAGCAAACTGCTGAGGGCAAACAGATAGAACAGAGAATTCAGCCAGTTAGATAGAATAAAATATCTAATAAAACGTGTCGAGTCGATATTTATTGATCGGCATACAGTCTCACGATTTTTTACCCCCAATGCTATAATGTCGATGTTGCTTTTATTATTTTATTTACAGACTACTTTCAGTAAAATCTTTAACTCGGAGTTTCTCTCAGTTCTGGCTTTTCGACTCATTGTTTCACTGAACAATACCACCAAACGGTGTACCACGTCCAGTAATTAACCAAGGCAACGATTAAGGTCGATCTCAATTATACCCTGGGAATATTGAACTCCCGACATTATACTGGAGTAAATAGTGTGAATGCGTGTCCCGCGTTTTATCTCTCGTTCGAACGATAAAAGTTCTACGCTATAGATATTTACTCGTTCGTGTCTTTACGGCGAGTACCTCAGTTCGATTGTATGTGTCAGCGTTTTTCTCAATTGCCAATTATCTGTCCCTACTAGTTGGTTAATGCTCCCGCTGCCTTTCAGTCACATCCACGAGAAGAAATTTGTATGCTCCTGTCGTATACAGCGAGACATTGATTAATTATCACACGTGGAGAACATTTGATTTGATTTGGATCATTCTCTCTATTTTCATTATTATTTTCCTATTTTTTTATCGAAGCGTAAGTACTGTGATGCAAAATTTTCCTCTGCATACAGAAATAATCTCGGAAAAGAATTTTATAACAACTATAATTTAATATTTGAATAATTCCATTATATTGCATCTGTCAGATCAAAGTTAAATCACAAAGATTGCAGTTGTATCAACGAAATGCTCCTTGATTCAACAAGCATTTTTTCTATAGTTATAGATTAATTCTCTCTGGCATAGAAAAAAAAAGTTAATTTAATTTTTGTAAAGAGAAAATATGTACATTTCTTAATTAAATATTTATGAAATAACCATTCCATGCGACTGTTATAACTTGTTTGAGTACAAACAAATAGATGTTACTTTTGATGAACTGCAGAAGTGCAAATCGAAAAACAAATTTGTTTCTCCGCTGCAACATGAACAGCAATCGCTTGTGCTTGATGCAAAAAGCGCAAACGTTCCAGGAGTTCATTGCGTGCGGGCGTTCATACAACTTGTCTAGCCCATTCCAACAATTTAAAACTTTCATCAAATTCCAAAATTACGTGTCATACCTTGGCAATTTGCCATAAATTATGCATAGCTACCGTTTATTTTAATTATTCTTTTGTGTGTACCTCGGTCGTACAAGGAAAAGCCATTTCACTCGTGTTTCACGTTTGTTCTCTCGCAAAAGCAGAAACCAAGCATCAGTAGTGGTTGTCTCGACATGACGACGACTACAGTACGGTGTATAGCTCCCTAACGCGGGAACAAGCCATCCCCTTGTAAAGCTCCTGCGGCACAATCCTGGCTGGAGGGTGATCGTATGAGTGAGAAAGAGAGCATGAGCCGTAGGGGTGGAATTGCGAGACGAGATCTGGTTACGCGAAATTGCAATGGTGGTTGCGTGTGGCATCGTACAAACGGCATTTATTGTGGAACGAACAAGCAGCCACTAGCGCTCACCACCACAAGGGTGCATTTATATTCATAAGCATAAATGGCCCGACATGATATACGACGGGCTTGGCTTTGGTCAAAGCTGTCCTTTCACCGTCTTCGTCATTATTAATCCCCCTCCTCGCGGCTTCCTATTTTCTCCCTTGTGAAGCTCCTCGCTCACGTTTCCTCCATCTACCTACATGAAAAATGGTCGGTTGCTTGTCCCCTCTTGATTCATCCCTCTTCAACCTTCCTCTACTTCGTTCTCTATCATTTTAAATACCGTCAAAAAGGAGCGTCTCATAACTCTGTTCATCACAAATATATCTGCATTCTTGGAATACTTGGCAGCATTATTGACGACAAAGAAAATTTTAGAAAAAATTGTTTTACGAGAAATCCAGGATGTGGAAGGGCCATATTGTATTCCAATATATCCGCCTAGTAGCGGCGTTTAGCGTGACCTTTTTTTCGTAACGTATCACACGAATCTCGATGAATAATATAATATAAAAAAAAAAAGATTTTGTATCAATCGAAGGGTTCAACTAACTGATATGGCATATTGACAGGTGATATCATAGTACGCGATCCTAAAGGATATTATTATAAAATAAACTCAGCAGTAAGGTAACGCGAGTAATATCTGTTCGACAAGAAATGAGAATTAGGAATATAGCATGTGAGTTACGGTATGATAATTAACTATCTTTTGTGGATCGTATACGTTGGATGCAATGAGTACTTGACGGCTATTCGAATCTCTGATGGCTGGGGCGAACAGTTGCCGCGGGAGTTGCTGGATAATAGGTAAGTGCGACGTGCTGTTGCTGTTAGGAAGCTGATGCACCATGTACAGGGTAGTCATCTCGTATATCCCTCTTGCACCTACTTGCACTCAGTGTAGACATCCTTTGCACGAAGGAGGTGGCAGATGGCCGCGATATTATCGACCTTATATTGGCCCTACCCAAACAAGTTATCGTCCATTGTTATAACGGTGATATTTACGACGGGGGCGTTTCAAGGGTGTGCGAACGCGGCGCTGTGGATACAATGAACGATTTAGGGAGTGAAGAGCGAGGTGGTGGGTTAGCAGCATCGAGAACTATACCGATGCTAATAATATCGCCAAACTTTCCCTCCAATGCGACAGACGGCTGTTCCTACTAAACCTTGTATACGCGCCAATATTCCATACACTTAATGCAATATGTACACTGTATTCGATGTGGACGTATTTTCTAAGTTCATTTGTAGTTACTTTATATTCTGTATCATAAATATATTGTAACAATATTTACCCATAAACGTTATATTTCTTAATCTAGGTCGGATAATTTGGACCCGAGCACGTAGGAAATAAATTTTATAATTCTGTGACGGTAAAGCAATCCCTCATAGAAATAAAGTATATGCGAGATACATTAAAGATATATTTTGACAAAAAATTCTATATCTCAGATATATTTCAGGATATATACGAAATATGTTCAACGGAAAAATATATCTGAGATGTATCGAAAAAATAGTTGAAATATATTATTGATGAATAAACCGCCGAAAAGTTCGATATTACGAATACATTTTTCGATATTCTTCTTTTCCATGGGGGAAATCTATTTTTTTTTAAAGAAATCATATTTTGCGAGGTCAAAGAATTTATAAACATCGAGTTTCATCATATTGACAGTTATTATTTGTCCGGCGCCACACTCGCTGTCTGTCTACTTGCTGCATGTCTTATGTGGCTTAAAATATCGAGCATTACTCGGTTTTCCGAATATTTCTTTCACATAGACTTCGGGGGATTCGGTATCAACGCCGATCGCCTGCTTTGTGGATATGCTCGCAGATCGTTGTGAGGCCTGCAAGGTCTTAACGCTGGTTTGTATTCTCGCTGTCTCTCTTAACTTATGTCTTTTTGCTTGCTTTATGTTGCAGTTTGATGCTTACAATTGTTAGAACCAGTGCATTTCTCAATTTCGATGTTGATCAGCTGCTCGACTATGTCTGGAGTTCAAATCCCAATGTTTTTTAGGTTATAGTATGCTATATACAGCTACAGGCTGCGTTTCTCGGCATACTTCCGACATTTTTATTTAGATATCCCGAATTGCTTCCAAATAAACATATTCTACTAGCTTCTTTTTTTTTTATTACGAATTTGACTAATCTCTAATCTATTTAATATTTTTGAACATGCGGTCGCTTTATTAACTCGTTTACACGTCCAGTGGCTCAGCTATGGTGTTAACCCGCATCACTATTTAGCACTATTAAGCACTATTTGATCGGAACTATGTGAGAACGTGGCATAGTTATATAACATTCTCTCTCTCTCTCTCTCTCACATCTTTTGCGGTCTACGATGATATCTTGGCGAGGCACTTAATCATGATGTATGACTCTTGGTCTAACCTTACTCAGAGACTTTTAACGTAAAGAGATCCCGGAAGCAAGATAGCCAGAGATAGAGCTTCAATCCTACCTGAGTTTTTATACCCTGCATTTTTGTTTTGACTGGAGTTGTCCGTTACAATGCACCACTGAAGTCAGAATCGACTTTTACCGAGATGGCGTGATGATCGTTATTGGACCGTCGTATTTCCGGTTTGGTATCTCACGAGCTATACATTCGCGTGGAAGCGTACATAATACCGTAATACGAACCGTGCCCGAGATATCAATTAACTAGACAATGTAACTGTCCTTAATTACGGGAATAAACGTTGTGATAGGGCTGATAAAGTTTCACTTTGCGACAACAGATACCTGCACTTATTATGCTAATTATTAACATCAAGTCGAGAAAGTAAAATATATCTTACGAATAGCAAACAGTTTTTAAATCTAACGATATTATTTTCTTATTTATAATTCAATTTTCGAAATATCTAGGGAAAGATCAACATTACTGCATAATTAAAGGTCCCATTTACTATATTGTTTGTTCCTCAAATAACAAAAATGGTTCATTGTCAAGCGTTTGACATGTATTCCTGTAATATTGAATAAATTTTTGACAAAAAATTTAGCAAACAATGCTCTACGAAGATTGCTAAATATTGAAAGTTTGATAAATACATTTCTTAACGTTGCGTATAAATGTGCCATTAAAATATTATCATACTTGCACATAAAATTTACTTTGGAATTGAGCATGAACGGGTAAAAAAGAATACAGTTCACCTAAAAATCCTGGAAATTGCCTCTATACATCATTGCTGTTCTTTTATATTCCCCACTTGATAAATTGTAGTTAGACTTATGAGAAAGTCTCAAGCCACATTTTTTTTCTACACTTCCTTTACATCTCGCTATAGTAATAATAGAAATACCGACTTGACTTTCTTATATTTCGTATTACATGTATAATATATAGTGTTCCACGTATACCTGGACATGTGACTTACGAGCGGCATGATTTTTATAAAGGCAAAAAAGAGCGGAAGCTTCCCCCGCACCAACCAGACGGATAGAATGAAGTGAGAGAAAAGTCGAATGAGAAATGGTGATGGAAAAAAAAAATTGTACGACTCGGTGCGCCCTGGGGGTGGATAGGTGGACGACGGGAGGGGGTGTGAGTGGTGGCGAGAGAAGCTACCGGAGGTTGGGTCCCATCCAGACGAGCGAGGAAAAGATGGTATTCCCCGCAGTAGTACCACCACACCGTACCGTTATTTTCGTGCCGGAAAGTTTTATGTCTCCTATAATTTCCAGAGTGTCCTCTGGTGCACACATTCAACGGGTCGAGAGGATCGGATGGCGATGGCGCGACTGTGGAAGCTCCGAGAGGTGGAAATGGAAGAGGATGGCTGTGAAGCCCCAGCGAGCAAAGGGAGTGGTCGTCTTGGTGTTCCCTGAGGATAGGGCAGGAGAGCAGAGGGCCTCTCGTAAATCGCCGAGTCCTCTCGACGATGTGTGTAGTTTTCTCTCTCTCTCTCTCTCTCTCTCTCTCTCTCTCTCTCTCTCCTCCCCCTTATCATTCCGATCGTCGTCCCATTTCACTCATTAAAAAACAGTTCTCACTCCCCTCAATTGCAAAACCCCTTATGTCTGTAACCATATAGCGATTTTTAGTTGCGTGTGGTGTGCACGTATGACGAGATAGTTGCGAAACTGAATTGCGTGTACCGAGTGTGCCGATGCTCCTATTATTTCGTACCGTTCTCCATCTTTATTTGGAACGTTATTCTTGTTATTTCGTAGATTCGATAAAAACAAGCTTATTGACGATTTCGTAACTTTTAACTTTAACGAAGTAAAAATGTTACAAGCACGATAAGTTGAAACTTGTGGAGGCTGTTTAGAACTGATAAACCAATTCTCGGGATAAAATGATGAAATATCGTCGCGCATTATTAGTCTTCAAAATCTGTGTCCCTGCCGCTATGTTGTGTAGGGGGGTCAAGGGGGTTTTCAAGTTGGGTCGACAACCGGACCCGGCTAAGAACTACTTTACGAACGAGACAGTGGAAACAGGGAGTCTGGGGAAAGAGGTGAAAGGGCGAGAGACCGAAGGTAGAGCCTGCGGGCGAACCATTGCGGCTTAACCCTTTCAGCTGGATACACATTTAGCAACGAGGAAGCAACTAATTTCAACTTGCGTTTCACGAACCATTTAACTCAGACAACTCTCGTACTCTCCTATCGCACTCTTGGTATACCAATTGTCATTTGACCTCGTAACCATGCTTGCGTCGTTGGCATGTCTGCTCTCTTCAACAGTACGTGCTCTTCTTTACTGATGACCACGCTCGTGTCTAGCTACGTTCGTGTCCTAATCGAGACTTCGGTGTCTCTTATCTGTTATCACTTATCCCTAAGCTAAACTCTCATTTCACAACGTTTCTATTAATAAAACTATCGTTTCAGTCGTTTACATCGTTTAATTCCGGTTTCGTAAGGTTGTGCTGAATAGATATTTAAACTACAATACACAAAGTTTCCAGCCAATGAGTTCTCAAACAATTTGAATTCGCTATTTAAGAAATGCATGAATTTGTGATAAATCTTGAACGTTTATAGCGTGTCAATTGCAGATTGCATTATATTATTATCACAAAAATATTATTGTGCCACAAATTGAATTCAACAATCACTGTCTCGATAAAATACATTTAAAAAATTTTTTTTAAAAAGTTCTCTCGCGTACACTGCGAGAAAAAACAAATTACTGGCAACTATTCAAAGTGATAAATAATAATCTTTATGTTCAATTGATTCATCAACTATAGAAAAAAGTACTTGCAATTGTAAAAATTGTCTTACTATACCGTAGCGGTATTTCTTTTGATATTCTCTACAAAAGCAAGTGTTGCGTAAACTTGTAATCCCCCAGGGACAACAACTTTTTGCAATAAATCGTACAGTAACAAATAATAGCTACGAGTAATCCAAGGACTTTATTTCTTATCGTCTTCATCCCAAAGATGAGTGCCAAAGTCAAAAGGCCAAGCGCAAGGTTCGAACGAGTAACAAGCGGAGAAAAAAATCGTGAAAAAGTAAGTCTCAAAAGCTTGAACGTTGGTACCGTCTGGCCGTAGGGATTATAACTCCATTAGTGTGAATCCCGCATCCTCGTCGCTCAGTCATTCAGTTCGTACGGTCGGGGATGTCGAGCGGATTTCACTTTCGCCACGGCGCATTTTTATGACGGGATCGATGACTCCAGAGGCTGCTGGCGCCCCTCGTTCTCTGTTCCTTTTTCGTTTTTTTTTCACTCCTCCTACGAACGTCCCAACCATCTCTCGTTTTCTCACTCTTTTCTCCCAACTTTTTATCTTTCTCCTTCTCTAACGTTCTTCCGCCATACCCCACGGGGACTTTTCATCCGCGCAACGTCCCGGAGTCAGGACAGGAAGGGACCATTATTCTTTCTCAGCGATATAGGCAACGCTCGTAATAACATCCACTGGAATTCTCACAGAGACTCAGCGAAGCAACGTTCCTGGTATGCCTCTTCTGTCTCAGTAGTTCTCCACCTTCCATTGCTCTTATCACCCCTTTCTTTCGTTATAACATTTTTTTTATTTGTCTTTCTCACACGTTCACGAGCTCTGTTACACGGTCGAGTATTGTGCCCAACGTATAAGACCTGTTTTTCTTTTTTCCAAAACATGTATCGGTACATACTTTTTTCCGTGTTTTTGACGTATAGTTTGCGACACAAGAATTAAGAGAGAAAAAAGGTAAAGAATGCAGCGCATACGAAATATTGTTCCAATTTATTTGCAACGTACCGGAAGTGAGTCAATTTCGGAGTTCAATATTACGTTGGCTTTCATGTGTTATTTTCAAGAAAGCATTATCAATGAATGTCAAATAGGTCGAAAGAGAATTTCTCATATAATCTTAGTTTGTGAAGTGCAGGTCATATATTGTAATTATCAAAATTCATCAAATTTAAATGATACGAACGCACGTAACATTTATAAATATCTTTTTGAATAGTACTTCGCTGTAAGTCAAGAAATTTACAGTCCTAATGCACACTAATTTTTATTCTTTCTTTTTTTCATTTCTTGAATTGATAGAAAAGGGAACGAAGCGATGCCTGAATGGCATGCCGATGCAAATGCCTGGAATTTGTGCTACTCCGAATGCCAAACGCGCGAGGGTATAAAGTATAAGCCAGAAAATCGAAGGGCTAGAGAGAAGACCGGAGAAAAAGCCGAATTACTTTGGAACGTGGCATAGAAGCTAAATCGAATTCAATTGAGTGGAATTTAATCGCGCGTTAAAACGATTGTTAAAACATCCATGGCGTTTTTCTCTTGTAGCTTAGAGAAAATTCTTTCCGGCACTCTTTCTTCCTGTATCGGTGACTTTAAAGACTGCGAAATTTCCCGAATACGAATTTAGGAGTGAATATCGGGGATACACTGATATTCGAATTAGCATTCGAAATATTGATTGATGTCACCAAATATTTTCATCTTTATTCGATGCTTTATTCGATAAATACGAATGCTGAGAAATTCTTGAATAATTTATTATCGCTCTGTCATATAAATAAATATTATAAGAGAGTCGGTGTATTCTCAGCAATAAAAAAAAGGAAGACATAAATACATCGTAAGATGTTTCTTTACGTAAATTAATATATTTGTATAGTTTGCATTTATGCATAAGCTCGTATATTAAATTATTTATTATTGAAGCAGATGTAAAATTAATTAACGGTATGCTAAATACGTTAAAAATGTTGTGTTTATTATTTAAGAGGTTCAAGTCACCTAAAAATAATGAATATAAACCCTAGAAAATTGATAAAAATGTCATTTCAAAAGCACGAACCAAATGAAATACTTGAATAAGCGAAATATTTTTGTTGTAAACCAGTTGATCGGCGTAAATATTTTTTTCTTAACATGTTATAGCACGGATGCATTCACAGGCGAAATTGGCTTTGCAAGATGTCTTTTCGTAACAAGACTCTATCCGATTCGAATATATCAGGGGTACAAATTGAAAATGCGGGTTTGATAACAGATGGCGTTACTAACGCTATACGCATCAGGCAGTACTGTGACTATGTTCATGTCAAAGCTACGTCTTATAGCTTTAATTTTCAGTATGTGTCAATTTGTCGCAGTGTCAAATTCATAGTTTTTTTGAGCTCTCAATATGTCGAGTTTCGTGCCAACAAAACAGCATTTGCGGGAAGTTTTAATTTACTTCTTTAATTTGAAGAAAAGTGCTGCTGAAGCACATCGATTGGTCTCCGAGGCTTATCCGAGTCATGTTCCATCGGTTTCAACGTGCGAGAGATGGTTTGTGCGGTTTAGAAGTGGTGATTTTGACGTTGAGGACAAAGAGCGGCCGGGCCAAGTGAAAAAGTTTGAGAATGCTGAATTGGAGGCAATACTCAATGAAGACTCGTGTCAAACTCAACAAGAGCTCGCAGATTCATTGGGAGTGACACAACAAGCCATTTCCCATCGTATAAAAGCCCTCGGAATGATCCAAAAGCAAGGACATTGGGTGCCGTATGAGCTGAAGCCGAGAGACGTCGAGCGCCGTTTTTTTGCATGCGAACTGCTGCTCGAACGGCAAAAACGGAAGGGTTTTTTGCATCGCATTGTCACTGGTGATGAAAAGTGGATCCATTACGATAACCCGAAGCGCAAAAAATCATATGGTTACCCCGGCCATGCATCATCATCGACGGCCAAACCAAATATTCACGGCGCCAAGCTCATGCTCTGTATTTGGTGGGACCAGCTGGGTGTGGTGTATTATGAGCTATTGAAATCGAACGAAACCATCACAGGAGCACTATACCGAACTCAATTGATGCGTTTGAGCCGCGCACTCAAAGAAAAACGGCCACAATACGAGCAAAGACACGACAAAGTAATTTTGCAACATGACAACGCTCGGCCACATGTTGCAGCGCCGGTCAAAACATACCTACAAACGCTGAAATGGGAAGTCTTACCCCACCCGCCGTATAGCCCAGATATTGCTCCTTCCGATTACCACCTTTTCCGATCGATGACACATGGCCTAGCTGACCAGCGCTTCCATTCTTACGAAGAAGCCCAAAAATGGGTCGATGACTGGATAGCAGCCAAGCCGGCCGAATTTTTTCGCGACGGTATCCGTAAATTGCCAGAAAGATGGGAAAAAGTTGTGGCTAGCGATGGACAATACTTTGAATAATTCATTTGTTACCATTTTTTCAGAATAAACGTTCAAAAATAGAAAAAAATCCCGCATTTTCAATTTGTACTCCTGA
Source organism: Cylloceria caligata (assembly GCA_963942595.1). Taxonomy (NCBI): domain Eukaryota; kingdom Metazoa; phylum Arthropoda; class Insecta; order Hymenoptera; family Ichneumonidae; genus Cylloceria; species Cylloceria caligata. The sequence goes on along the minus strand of OZ012709.1, from coordinate 44,845,853 downwards.
TAAAAATTTCAATTCGAAGCCCTTGGGCAGTTATTACAGGGAAAATTGAGTATCAAGTTTCTGCGTGAAAGAAAATTCACTACAAAAGTGAGTATATCTGCAATCCAAGGTTGGTCTATCGGTGCAACTTAAACATAACGATAAAATGAAAAAGGATATAATATTTGCATCGATGAAAATGGCTGCAAAAAATGTAATTTATTAAAATATTTCATGTTTTTTTGTGATCGTCAAGTAGCGCGTTTATCAAAATTTCATTTCACATGGGTAATTGCTATGCAAATTCGTATATATATTTTTCAGGGGACTTATGGTTTCTTTAATATTGTTTTATAATTGTGTATTATATTTAATATACCGGATTATAAACAAATGTATATGCACAAAAAGCTTCATAACACGTACGTGATTGAGCGTACGTGACTCCCTTTTTTTTCATTTTTACCAATGAAGTGTTCAAATTTGAGAGCTGACAAGGAAACATTTTACGCAATGGTTACAATTTATAAATTATACTCGCATCATAGTTGCGATAAGCGCACACATATATGAAAATTGAAATAAATGTACAGCCACCGGTAAATACGTACACAATCGTAATTAATTAAACGTACCGAGAGCTCGTTCATCCAACCAAAAATGTACACAACGAATAAGTTTTAAATTTGTGAATATATCGCACGAGGTTAATGACATACAGCTCGGTATGTGGATTACGCAAATACATACATATATGTATTACACATATGTATTACAATATATGTATTACATATATGTAGGTATGATAAATGATTATTATCACGATTTAGTGGTGGATGAGCAACTTGGCCATTAACACTTTCGCTGCGGACGAAAATAAGTAGGCGTTCGCCGGGAGCTGAAATTAAGATATTTTTTTAAAACGAAATTTTCAGTCCGTAAAATAAAAAAAATTAAACCTGATAAATAATAAAAACAACCATATATTTGCGATATATATTATTTTTTATGATAATTTTTGAAACACTCTCCCAAACATAGGCCCGGCATATCTTTACATGCTTCACAATGGTAAATGGTGTCCTTCCTTTTTTTTTGTTCGGCACATACTCGGCATCTTTTTCTTTGTGTTTTCCCTCTATCGTTCGTTGCGTCGATTTTTGTTGGCAAATGTTGTGTTCTTTTGTTCGTACCACGCAAATCTTTCTTCTCAGGAAGTATCCTTTCTAAAATGTTTTGCCGATAAAACTTTCCATTTCTTCGTCTGTAGACCTATTAGAGTCGGCAAAAGAAACTGCTCTACGGCGTTTGATGCCTGAAGGTCCCGGTTTGTTATTATCCATTTTATAAGGGTAAACACAGAACGAAAGTTTGTCAAAGGACGCGCATGAGCATCGTTCGCACCGAAAATGAAACTAAATAAGCAGAGGACGCGCATGAGCGTCATTCGCACATGGCAAGGGCTCAGTTGGACGCGCATGTGCGTCGTCCGCAGCGAAAGTGTTAACGAAGATTCATTGTGATATTTGTTTTCGAAATAGCAAGCACGGCAAAATAGAGTTTTCTATAAATTCAAAAAGGTTTGATACGACGATGAAGGTGAACAAAACGTCGAGATCCCTAATACAGTTTGATTGCATAAGAACTGTTGAGATTGTTGAGATTGCTGAGACGGTTGAGACAGCATGATCGCATAGAGTAGGTCGCGATCGCGTGAAAAAATTAATTTTATATGTGCTAGATGTAGCAGAGGTTTATCGAGGACCGATCAATGGATACCATTTGCCACAAAGAACATAGTGAAACCTGAATTGTTTTATGAATATTTAACAAACATAATAAAAATATATGCATTATATTCTGTAAATAGTTTCGGTCCATTAAATTTCTGTGAAATAAATTCAAAAGAAAACGACAAACACTCAAAAAATATTATATAATACAATTTGTAAAAAAAAAATAATAATAAATAACATACATTGATTTGTCACCATTGACTTTGTATAATTAACTTGATAATTTTTATTAATTCTCATTCTCACTTGGTAGACTTCATAACTAACATACAATTTTTGGTAGATGCGTATTATCGAAATCATAAGTATTTCGGTGCTCACGTAAAATACTAATTTCACGTTAATTTTGTTCTATAAAATTAGTAGTCGCATTGCACAGAATAGTAATTATGAGGGCCTGTAGATGTACAAGTTCACATTCCTCCCTCGTGTTATTACCCAAACTCGAGGGCGTGTGCAGAGAGCAAATTAAATCCAATTAAACGTAACTCGATATGTGTATAACAGTAGCAGGGGAACCCGTGATGCTTAGTATTAGCAGTTGTATTCCAGAAACTATGACGGTAGTGGAAGCATGAGCTGCGCCTAGGTCGGGCCATATACGGGCTAGTACTACTGGCATGACTTCCATGTAAAACCATAGCGTAAAACAATTGCGAACTAAATGAGACGAGTTTCAGTTGATATCGTCATAGGTGAAAATAGCTCGGTACACGCTATAAAATTCTATATATTGTAACTATGAATACGACAAATTTATTATGTACAAAGGGGAAAACGCTCACCTGCTTGGTACGTGCTCAAGACTATTGATTTATGGTTATGTACAGTAAATTAATTTTACAAACACATTACTTTACACAGCTGAGAAATCAACCTTTACAACGAAACATATTGGACGTGTGTGGCTTCATGATAGAGGAAACTGTGCAAACAGTGTAAAATAATGAGGAAGCAATTTGCAAATTTGTACTGTGCAGGCTTCCTTGGATGCTTTGTATACACCTGTGAGTATAAATTTGTGAGTCGAAGAACGATTGGACATTAAAAATGATTAGAAGACGAAATCCCAAATTCGAAAGTGATATTAAAATTCTATAAAATCTGATCGTTTTGATACATTTTAATGAAAATTGCAACATTCAAAGGGTTCCTATTGGTTTACTTGTGTGATTAATTTTCAATTGTATTTATAAAATAGCCTCGACTTTTATTTCTCGTTATACCACGATATCTAAAATAAGTTTGTTAGATTTAATTCAATTTTTTTGACATCAGATGTCAGATACTATCAGATATAAATGGGACTTCTGTTATTAATCGTCGTCTTATTGTTATCGTTGCATCATACGAATTAATACAAGTATTCCAATAAAATTAAACATTGAATATTCAACAAATCAGGTATATCAAGTTGATCCAGTGAATTCTGATCAATTTGAGTTCAATTTTAGTAGTTTGTTTGACTTTGATTCATGATTCTACACAGATGTGAGATATTCTCTTCTGTTTATAATATAAACAGGAGAGAAATATTGTTGCCACATTCAGTCCATTTTGCCCGAGGGGTCTTTCATTTTGCCTCAGGGGGTAAATTCTACGTTAGAAGTGATCCATCCCCCTCAATGGGTGGTTCATTAGCCCCCTAAATTCTACACGCGTACCCTTGACTCTTCTTTCTTAGACTCTATAGGTTCTTTGGGTTCTATATAACCTGGAATGATAGGTAACCTAATCTCCATCATTCTCGTATACGTCGTCAGCGAGATTTTTTAAATAATATACAGAAATTTATGAAAACTATGCGCTGCATGCAATTAAAACAATTCAAGGCCTCGTCTCTTGGCAACGTGGAGTGAACCGGCCAAAAAAATCTTATAGACCGGGAACCATAATACCCTGAGATACCGGTGAAGCATTGGTCGTGATACGACAAATTAGGGGTAAATTTAATAATGATCTATTGTGACATTACGGCGTCGCCTGCAACAAACACGGCAGAATGCAGTTGTGTTTCCAACGATAAATCTGCTAACTAAGGTCTCTGAGATCTCTATAATCCGTCATATCATTGATTCTTTGAGCTGTATTGATGCACTTGTGCGACGATGCACTACGCTTAGACCAAATTCTGCCGCTCGAGGGGTTCATTCGAACGTGATTTAATGATGATCAAATATAAAGGATGACGTAAAACTAGGATCAATCTGCAAAAGCTCGTGATTAGTCCATTGGGGTTTTGCAGTTGTTTGATCCAAGTCTATTCACAAGAGTGTCCCCATCAATTATGTTATCTTATGACAAATTGACCGTGCATTTCTCTTTGCACGGGCATACGCTGGAGAGTTCGAGAACGACGAGAGCCATCACAGTGTTTCGAGTGGACTGGTTCGCGACTCTCCAGGGAGTGCCTCATCGCACGACTCTCCACGACTAGACGAGATACGTCATACATACAGACGAAACTGGCGTTGAAATGCGGGATGAGAAACGGAGCGCGTTGCAGCACATCGATCCAAAGTGCAAGCGTGCTAATTCGACTCTCGTTCAGGACAGAACTAACGAGCGACGCGACGTACTTGCTAACTGCTTTCGTCTTGGCGAGGTACAAATTGAATTAGAATCGTTAACTACGGGAACATTAGTGGAACGAGAGTTAACAACGTTTCCAGATTTTCTATCCTTTTTCCACTCTAGACCAATCTTCAAATCGCAGCCACTGATTAATCGAAAATGCTCCGCAAATGAGCAATGTTCCTATGTTTTATTATTTATTATTTTTGTTTATACCAAGTTCCCACGCTTGATAAAGTATTGAAAACATACCAGCATCGCCTGCATGTTCGCAAGACGTTGACTGCACATCAATCGACGAAGGACTCACTGAAAAATGTGAAAAATCAAACTGTCGGATTTAATATCTGACTGGCTATTATAATTAATCACTATAGATGATGATCATCAGTCATTCAAGCCTTGGAAGGAGAAATTACCGAAGCCTTTTCAGCGTAAATATAAACAATAATCTGGTAAAATCTCATCGTGTATCGTGATACTAAGTTTTCAAATGAATTTCACTTCATTAAGTCTATTTGTAGAAGCTTGTGGAAGATAGAACCAACTAAGTAAAGATAATTAAACGGAACAGAAGAAATCCAAGTCCTAGGAAGGGCATTTGCTATGAGCTTTAGCGAAGCTCGCTCAGCCCAGTCGTAAGAAGCAGTCTGGTAGTAGCTGGTAGATGGATCGAGTAGGTTCGCGTTACAAAATTAATACCCGCACCGGGTTGATGCACACCATGCACTTCGGACTTCTTGTGCGGCGAAAAGTCGTGTACCACGTGGTGTATAGAATACTGAGAAGGTCTACTTGGGTTCACCAAACTTCATTAATCACCCTTAAAAACCTGACAGAGACTACCTTAGTGGTAGTAGCAGTATTAGTGGCAGCGGCAGCGGCAACGGCAGCTGCAGTAAGAGTAGCGGTAAGTAGCGGATATGCGAAAGGGGTTTAGCACAGTCGAGCAACATGGCCAAGGATAGCGAAGCATCAGTTGGGGTTGGGGAGTGGAGTATTAATTAACAATGTAACTAGACAGTGTCAACGGGATTACTAATCTTCCGTACGTGAAATATAAATGAACGAATTTCAGATGATATCTCGTGCATAATCTATCGTTCGTTTCAAGTTCCGGTTCAGTGTCATAAGACAAATGAATGATTTCTATCAATCGATGAATCGCATTGATTCCATGTTTGCATTTACTTATTATCAGTTGACTGGAAGATAACATTTTCTAATTTCCAATTAAGCTTCCAAGTTTGTTCAGTGGAATGCAATAACTCGACAGTGAGACGGGGAACTGTTGGTTTGGAACGAACAGCGTGGTTTGTTTTTATTTGTAAGAACAATGCGCTTGTGTGTTATATTTTTTCTCTTGTGCATTAAAAAAAAATAATACAGTTGAACGTGATGAATTATTTTACAATTATTTTGACCATTATTTTACGTCTTTCAGCCCGTTACACGGCCATTTCGATAGGATCGATATGGCGCACCGGGTTGTCATCCGTATCTGAAAGATTAATAATCCAATTCAACCAATCAATTTATCTTATTTAATTACCTTCTATTCAATACTCAAAGAATGCTGGTATAGCTTTGTTGATATGGGAAGTGGAGACGATGACTCGGTACAATCTTTAAATAGTTGGCAGAAAGAGAAGAGAAGAACTTTGCGTTGTGAGCTACAGATTAGAAGAGACCCTGTATACAAAGACGGTTTCTACCTCTAGTGGGTTTGAAATGTCCGTAGGAACAGAGAATTAATTACCTTGCAGTGTAGGGAGGAAGAGAAGACGCGTTAACATCCCGACACTGTGTGCCAGCTCCCTCAGTCTCGTTCTAACTAAAGATAAATGACCGAAGTTTAGATCTTTATCGTGCTTGGCTAAATAGCATTTCTTATCAGTTTTCCCTCATTCCATCGCTTTGAAACGCTAGGATTTTTCTTAGGGTACATGGACCCGAGGATATTGAAAGAGTGACGTTGCATCCAAACGCCTTCGTCTTCCTATACAACATACACGTGAATAAATCGATTCGACTCTGTCACTTCATTTTCATGGAAATTAATTTCAATGCGTCTCACGCCTTCCTTTGCTACTCGAATGATTTCTGTCTACGCTCAACGAAGGACAACTGAACATGAGCGATTAATTGTCAAGGATGGCAGCTCAGACTTGCCAAGACAAATTACTCAAATTTAGATCATATCAAACTGGATAACCTTTAGTGTCCAGTGACTGATTCACTATATTATACCGTGCGAAATGGGACACGCACACTAGTTCTGTTGACCTCATTCGTAGCGTGATGGGTATTCACTAGAGTCCACATATATATCCTTTCTTCACCAAAGTTCTGGAAGAAACGATTCTAGTTGTTTCAAACTTTTACAAATATCTTCAGAAACCAACTTCATCGTCTTACAGAATAAAACGACAGTTGATATGTTTTTGTACAATTTTTCAAAGAGTTAGTAATGTTAATAAAAATGGGTATAAAGTGAAAAATATCCTTATTATTTTTTTTTTTCATTAGAAAGTAATCGTTGACTTTTTCTAAATTGTTATTGGTAATGCTAGGTCAATTGTCATCCCTAGAACTAAAAAAAAAAATAGATAAAGATATATATTTAAAAATAAACATTCTCTCAATAATACGAATGAATGACGATAGAGATTGAACAAAACTTTGTGACTGATGTCAAACATGCTTCATAAAAATTCATCCTGAAGCTAAACTTTTGACTATCTAACCAGAGGAAGAATAGGAAAAAATAAACAAGAAAAGGGAAAAATGTCAATACGTTTAATGATTTTTTTCCGTCTATTTCCACTACGACGATGAGCTTCTTTTGAAGGTGAAGGATAAGAACGAGAAACTGCGATGGTGGGAGGAGGGAAGCGTGTAGCGAGCTACTGCATCGTTGAGAACGAGAAGCATACGGTAACCCCCTCGTGGCCCCTCACAGGATTTCCCGCCCCAATAAAAGGATTAACCGGACGAGGGTTAATCCTATTGGAAGGGCCATTCTCGCACTTCGTACTCGAAGGATCCTGCAGTCTCCAGGTCGTCGTTCACCACCATACCCTCACTTGAATCACATACTCTGAATCGTCGCTACCATCCATATATCCAAGCTCAACCTTACTCTATATCCTCCTTTTACCTTGTCTCCTGCCGATAACGTAAAATTATTTTCCCCGCTGCTAAACCTAAAAAAAATTAATGCTTTCAATGTGTCATTGTCTCGTGAAAGTATATATCCAGATTAGAATGAAATTCAGCATCAATCGTCATATGTGGGTAGATATGTTTTCAATGTAAAGTGCAACGAATCCTCTTTATATATATTTCGATATGCAATTTCGTGTCGAGTATGTCCGGAGATAAAGTTAAAGACTATTTAATACATTTAATATATTTTTGTTTCAAGAAGGAGTTCGGCTTTACCATGCCAACGAGTTACACCCACTCTGCTCTTCACAGTCCCATTCTACGACGGTTTGGAGCAGTGTAACTTATTGTTAGTATAAAGAATTCATGTAAGGTTTTCAGGTGTTGGACAGTTAAGAAAGCTCCAATGAATACTGAAATAAAATAACCTCGCTGTGCAGTTGATTCTATTAAATTACTTCTGCAAGTAAAATGATGTCAAACAGTCAATTTATCATTGTAACTTTATGAAATTAATTTGTAGTTTCTTAATTTGTATTTCCCTAGTATCATGCACTGTAAGTACGAGTTAGAATGAGTGATAGTTAATAAGGAAAGTCTTCTGTACAGGTTTTTGATGGAAAATTATGAATGAACGATAACCCACCGACCAACCCTTGCAAAAGTTAGACTTTTATTCCGTACCCTTGCCACAGAATCCAGATTCACATAATATCGTTTTCCACCTTGGGAGTAACGCGAGCTTGACGTTACAAAGCACAAGTGCTGTAACACACCGCGGTATATGAAAAAGTATGCGGTTGTGTAATTTGGCGAAGCGAGAGTAAATTTTTCTTCGTTGACTGGACGTGGTAGGTGGTGCTTTTTTCTTTCGTCGCGTTGGGGTTGTTGCCGGCGCGAGGGTGGATAAACATTGTTCCAACGAGTTGGAAATGGAATTTACGTCAGGCATCGGGGTTGATGCATCGCTGGCCCGCGGTGCGAGCGGAAAAGACGGTTGGAAGGTACTTTTTACCCACTTTGGCCGGCTCGAACGAAGGCAAAATTTTGGTTCTCTATTCTCGTCGAGCACCCAACAAACTTGTGGTCCTTTTTTTTTCTTCGTCTTTCTCGTTTCTTCGTTCTCGTCTCGCCCTCTCCTTTATTTCTTCCCAACCCCACCCTGTTCACCCCGAAAAGACCAGCAAGCTGCGAACCTGTCTTGGTGACTACTCACAAGGAACCTAATCCACTATAATACGTGTCGATCTTTCGTTCGGCATGCGCCGCCCACCAAGTCCGTGGCAGTTGCTAAAGGGGAGAGAGTCGACGAACCCTCATCGGCGAAAACTTTCTCCGCAACTTTTAATTTCACTCCCTTGCGAACAAACTCCCGGCTGGTACCGGTACTCCTGGATGAAAAAGAACATCGTCGACGGTTCGCGCGGGAGTCGTACCGAAGCGCTGCACTCCTCGAGTCGTAAGTAGTCGTCGTATCCGAGGTTGCGATATTTTACGATGAAAAGTTTGTGCCCTCGGCATCGTTCACGTTGTTTGCCCCTGCTCCCCTCCTTCCCTCACCGTCACTACGCACCTCATTCCCATTTACCGTGCTCGTCACCCTCGATAAAATATCCAAACCCTCGCATTATAACCCCTGCTGAGATAACAACACCAAATGGGCTGTGACATCGATCGCAATCAATCGAGCCACGGAATCAAAAACAAATTTCGCTACGATTACGTGGAACCCGCATCGCCGTCAATCTTTATTATCACATGTTGGCATTTCGTAAGAGAAGACAACAAGTTTTGTACTTCCCAAAACCGCTATGATGTTTGCATACAAGAAACAATATTTGTTGTGTTATTTTCTCCTTTTATCTCTCCCTCGGTACACGTAGTCGTACAAAGCATTTTCAACTCCAGGGAAATATGAAACGAGACAGCCCAAGAAAATACCAAGAGATGTAAACTCTTATGGAGTGCCTTCGAATCATTCAGTACCAGCACACTATAGAACTGTAGTCTACTATACGAACAACATGTTGTGCATAGTAGTTGAGATCCCAGCCAGGGATGTACCGAAACGTTATGTACTCATATCTGATTCCGTGTGAGAGGAACCGAGCTTTCAGAGGAATACGAGGGAAAAGCCGAGGATGAAGAACTGTTTTTGTTCCATCTTGCCATCGCTGGAAGATTTTGTTCTGGGAAACAAGCGACGCGACTGAAGTTACTAGTGAAGACGACAACGAATACGGAGAAGAGTTTTCTCCATTCGCTTTCGCGCGTCGGGATTACCTCGGGGAAGTTCATATTGGAAACGCGGGTACATCCATCCCTAGCGCAAACCCCTCTCACTCCGTCGCAGTACCGTTTGTCAACAGTCGTGACTCGATTCGAAACTTGGACTAGTGGGAATGCTCGTCGACGTGGGCCCAAATCTCTCTTCCCCTCGCATCAGATTTCATCATACCGCTCGCTTTCCTCTCTTCATCGTCAACCTTCGTTATTCGTTGCGTTTCTGCTCCCACCGGTAGTGCGCACTTCCGATTCTGTTCACCACTCTTGCGTAATGAAAATCGTCCCGTTGAACTTTGTTTACGCACCCGCCAAGAGATCTCGTTTCAGTGACTAAGTACTTGACAACATATATCGCAAGTACTTGAGAGCCTTTCCTGGTTTTTTTACTTGAGTCTCTTTTCAACAACAGAACAAGGTCTTCGAGGAGATCCTCGAAGAGTTGTTTGGATAAAGTTACCTTACGTTGTCCTCGTACCTTGGAAAAGTAGCCTTTGAACCTTTTCTCTCTGTACTTGCGCGTGTCTTCAAGATAAATGCATAAATCGTCTTTCAGGGACATACTCTTTGCTCAACGAATTTTTAATTAGCAAAGCTGGATGCAGAGAAAATATTGTTTCAAGTTGCTTAGTTTCTCGTTCCAAGAATAAAATTGGTAACTTGTCACCACTTGAAATCTACGTCATTAAAATTTGAGCAAATCCCGTGATATAGCCGGGTAGCATTCTGTTTAATTGGATTGATATAAGTATTAATCCGAATCTATTTACCCTCGCGTGCCTTCGAGATGAATGTACATACATATTGCTTGGCGAATTTTTAATTGGCAAAGCTGGATGCAAAGGGAATATAATTGTCAGTTACTTAGTTCCTTATACGAAAAATAAAAATTGTAAGTTGTAACCACTTAAAATCTACGTAATTGGAATTTGAGGTAGCCCAGTGATGTACTCGGGTAGCATTCGGTTCAATTAAATTGATGCTTAGTATATCTTTCAACGTCCTGATAAAAAATCGGGCAAGTCTGGCAAAATTTTTATTCCCTTAATACGAAGGTTAAATGTATGTCAATAAAAAAATTTGTAACTGAATTGGCTTGGAGCGTGTAATTATCATTAGTTGTTGTTTAAATTTTCGAAAAGCAGTAAATTTTTATTTCATCCATTTCGAGTGAAGGGATGAGCTGGCACGAGTACGGGAAATTTTTATTCGTTTAGCAGATTGAGTGAAATATGAAGAATGCACGCGTAGATTAAGTAGCAACCAATGCGATAAAACTGGTATAAAACGAACGCTCGGAGTCGTCCAATTTTTTCGGGATTCATTGGATGGCGTATGGGTGAATCCAATGATAAGAACTTTAACGCGAATCCACCAGAGGATCGGTCGGAGAACGCGAGAAACAAGATCGACGTGAAAGCCCCTGAGAGTCGTCGATCGCATTATATCTAACGAGCAATAAACCACTCCAGGCTGACCAGTAGCGGCAGTTGCGTTTTCGACAGATAACCCGGATAACACTCTGGCATTTACGAACTCGTTCGAAAGGTCCATCGATTCTGGTGACCGGATACTGACCTCAGTTAGTTCGTTTCATTTTTTTCTGCCTTCCCGTCATTCTCGATTTATTTTCATCCAACGATAAGCCTTCGATTGATTGTAATCCCTATGGCTTTACTAATATCTAATAGTTCATTCTCTCTATAACGCAATAGAGTTTCACCTCACGATCAATATTACGATAAATCTTCAAAGTAGAATAATATTAACAAAGTATCAAACCTCAGAAAGAATATTTATTTCGTACTGAAATTTTCACTCTGAGAACCATTCTGCATTCTATGGAAAGGTTTTTGGATCCATCGAAAAATTATCTCGAAAGCCAGAAAAGTATCAATTTAGCCTAACGGTAACGACTAACATACACAATTATCATTAAAAATCCAATTTTTCTTTCGAGTCGTATGGTCGATTCTCCTCTCAATCGCAAACGACCAAACCAATGATAAATTAATTTTTTCTCCAAGTAAAAAGATTTTCACTGTTATTGCATCAAACAATAATGAAAACTCCATCAAGAGTACCGGTCGTTCGGTAATCGAGCTTACATGGAATGAGAACAACAAAAATGTACTCAAAAAATGACGCACGATATCTAGCACCGCATTAATTTTTTCACTCACGAATTCTCGATTACATTGGTTGCTCTATAAACCGTATCCTCATAGGCGGAGAGGCTATTATAATGACTGAGAAAAGAAAATTTTGACAAATTGCAGGCATTATTTCAGGAAATACTTTGGGATAATCTGTACAATAATCCAGGTTTCACAAAGGAAAGATTGTGAACATCGATAAAAAGTCTTTTTTACGAGAAAAAAATGTCTCACGATATTTTACAATGCAATTTCCGAAAGCACGATCAACAGAATCATGAATTAATTATTACTCGAGTTAAAATACGGTTCGAATAAACATTTTGCTTAAGTTTGACACCTTAGGCGTAGTAAACAGTCAAATTCACGATTACAACATATATGTTGACGGTTCTTACAATTCCTGAAGGAATGTGATATTTCGATATTTCGAAAAGTCGGGTTATCCACGAACAATTTAGTAAATAATTTCGTCGAAAGAGTCATCGGTAATGCTGAAACATTATTTTAAATCGTATGTACACTGTACCTGTTATCGTTCAGGTTCATGTAAGAATAACTCATAGATCAAGTTCGATGATCAACCGTCTTCCGACTGAGCTTCACCGTGTATAATTGCCTTAAATTAATTGCGCATTGAGAGAATCTGTTCGAGATGGTCCATGTTCCAAGTATTTCATTGTTTCGTAAACTGCGGAATTTGCATCGCGTACTTTCTGAACAGCTATCATTTAGGTTGATGTAAGAATAACTCAGAGAACAAGTTCGATTATCAACCGTCTTTCGGTTGAACTTCACCGTGTATAATTGCCTCCAATTAATTACGCATTAAGAGAATCTGTTGGAGATGGTCAATGTCCGAGTATTTCATTGTTTCGTAAACTGCGGAGTTTGCATCGCGTACTTTCTCAACAGCTAAATGTAATCCTATTGGTTTGTATTCGGTGCAATCCTCAGTGGAATGCTCGTAAATTGGATGGAAGGGTTTGGAGGGATGCGATTAGTTTCCCGGACGATCTTATGAAAATTCATGGTGAAACACTTGGCTACATACGTATATCTATATAGTTTAACAACAGGGTGCTTTTCGTGTTGGCCAGGAACGTTTCCACGTTTTCAGGTTTAGAGAGCAGCGGAAGCAAGAGGATTCAACCCATACTACTTTGCAGGCGTGGAGCTTGGTCGCGTACACATAAATTCCTGTGGGTCGGCGCGAACGTGCCGCAGCTCTCTTCCGTACGGCCGACGTACTCCAAGCCACGGAAACTAGCCAGGATTACCGGCGTTGCGGGCTTTCCAAGCACCACCGACAACAGGGCATTAGAATTCATGCGGAGACATTTGCGGTACTGCTCCTAATGACCAGGTGTAAAAACCACCCCGGTGTATACTCTCTGGAGCTATGCCGCTGTGAGGGGGTAGGAAGGAAGCGAGCATCAGCATCGCGTACAGGCGCTCGTCAGGAAGAGAAAGATGAAGTGGAGTAAGAAACTGAGTCGGGCTGGAGGGTGGTATACGTTTAAATGGAAACTATAGTGACGTTTTAACTTTCTACCCTTGTCAACCATTTTCCATCAAACTTACACATTCTTGTTGGATCGTTTTCTATTAAAATGTATAGAAATGTTAAGAATTTTATTGATTATTCGCTGAGATATCCAGATAAGAAGCACAAAATAGCATAAATTTAAAAAATTCTCGTGCAGTGTATTGTGTTGTACTGATTACGGGCTGCTTGAGGAATTACTTTGAACCCAATTCTACTATTTGTATTACCGGATTTGCAATATTTGATCTAGAATTTATTTTTTTTTCATATGAAAATGTAAGAAAAACGTTATTTTTTAGTTTCTTCAATGACTGGATGTATCAATGTAACTTATCAAGTATTAAAAAATTTGATAATCTGAATTATAAATGATACGTTTATAAAGATTTGTGACAAATGTCACTCTCATCGACAACCAGAGAGTGTTAATATTATATTAAAGTATTCAAGCAACATATGGTTATTATGCATAAATATTTTTATTGTATTTCCTAAGATTTTATATATTTTTAAATACTTATGAATTTTGGTTCTGAATGAGTCATAAAGTAATAGATCCGAGTAAGATAAAAACGACGAAAACTCAATGTATATAGATGTACAAATTGAATACAGATTGATCGTTAATTATTTTTTTTTACCAACTTAGCTTTTATAATTTTTTTGTTATTTTTTTTCAAAGGTATAGCTGAACTGTCAATATAAATGCAATAAGAAGTTATGTAAAAAACAAATCGATTGCATTTATAGTTATACAATACTAAGATAACGAATGTCTTGATCGTACAGTCATGCATTACATACTACATAATACTTGACAAGTTGATTAATTTGTCAACGACAAGTCCAACTCGTAAATTGTTGTGTCGTTCTCCATTGCCTAGTTCGATATAAGTATGTAATGTATGATTGTACGACTGCAGCTCTCTTGTCAATAGACTTCTGTAATGTGTATTACGTAATCTTCTTAGGTATGCCAGGAGGTTCTTCCAAATGATAGTCATTCAAAGACTTGGAACCCAGCGGTATAATTATACCGCTGGTACCACTTCAACTTCATCTAACCTGTTGTGCAGGTATCCTCTCTGTTCAGATCCTTACTTTAGGTTGTTTCTGCTTTTATCGGAGCTGTACAGCCTCTTATCCTCCTAAAAACCCGTTCGACAAACCCATCTTCTCCGGAAACAGTCCCTTGCCAGATAGCTAACTGTAATTAAGGACTTACACGTATCCAACGCTCGCTCTTCCTTCCACCCGAGTATCGAAGGGAAGATCAATTTTAAGTTTAACGAACGAGCTCTTCTCGTCATTCTCGACCCTCAGACACACGAGAAATCCTCGCGCTGCCTAGTCATACCCCTGCCACCTTCTTGCCGCCAACCTGCCACGACCTGGATAACTTCCAGTGGAGTAATGACAGCGATAAGTCAGACGTAGTCGAGGTAAGCCAGTTAACAAGATCTTACATGGGCAGCACCACCAAAGTCTGCTTTATCAAGGTGAGCTACATTCTGAGAATATACTGCTGTCAGAAGTGAAAATTATGTTGTGATTACGAAGTTGCTTACCTTAGAATTGCCTTCGTTTCATATTTTTCATCCTTGCATTTGATTTGTTTTATTTTTATTTTCGAACAAGTAATTAATGGTTAAATATAACTTAGTAAATGCATCATTGCGAAGAGCTATGATGGTAAGTGCTGCAAGAGACAATTAGACGAGTCGACCACTTTCTAGATGGGAAAAAGTATTCCGTCGGTGAGATTAATTCCCACGAGAATGTTGCTACATTACCGCTGGTTATTAAAAACGATGAAAATTGATCACACCCCTGTGGGGCAAAACTTTTTAAGCATCAATATTAATTATCGCGGTGCCCGTGCACTCCCGTAGTTTGGTGAAATTAACGTAGTTCACTAATAAACACCTAGTAACTTGAATCTACTTTATTTGTTTTGTTTTTTATTCCAAATGTACATTTTTCTGCATCGATTGGAACCAATAAAATGAATCATGACCGTACTTTTTAAATGGTAATTGGAATTAAATGAACAGAGGTAGGTGTCAGTTAACAAATAGATGGAGATTCCGTAAATTGTACCTACTTAAAAGCATAAGAATAATATACAGTTAACAACTGGATACTGAAATGAACAGCATATCAAAATTAGAACGCAATTTACTGTTTTTGCATCAATTTCAGATAAAGTTTAAGTCTTGCTCACATTTATCTCTCCCACTTTTATTGGATCTCGTATCGTCAAATCTATGTTAATTCCGAGGCATTTCGCAAACAACAGTTTATCAAAAGTTATGAATTCTAACGTAAAATAAAATTACAAACACGTTCTGTTATGGTAAAATAAAATAAAAGAGCGTTGTATGATTTTCGAAAAGTGTTGAGAATTTTGTATTAAGTTGTACACATTCGACGAACATTCGTTAAACACAACAATGCATTTTTGTTTAAAAACAATTGTCATCTTCACGATATCATTATTATGAAGTAGCAAATGAAAAGTGCAACTTAAATAAGTTTTTACTTTGTCCGCTAAGGATTTATAATTTAATTTACCAGATTTCAATAAACTTGAAAGTTATTAGTGCGATTCTTTTAACTTCAGTCAGTTATTGATGAATAACCTGAAGAAAGTTTTTGTGAGGAAAACAATCATGTAACTGTACTGGCCCCTATTAGTGATGTCACTATAAGGAGTAGAAAGAGCAGGTCAAGGACTTAAGGAGAAGTACTGTACTGAGAACTTGTAAAGAAAGCTCTGCTTTTGTAGAAGAATAATTACGGTTTGCTCAATAAGACTTTTTCCTACAATCGTGAATTCTCTTTCTCACTCTCTGTTTTCCTCAATCATCTTTAAATGGTAAGACGGAATCTTGTTAAGCCCTCTTCTAATTTTGCGAAACATCAAGAACATGTCAAACCGTGCACAGAAAAAGTTGTAACAAAGTGGTACTAAGCCGATAATCAAAAATGTCATTCACGAGCGCCGACAAGCATGTAGCTATTCATATCGTATTGTAAATCACGGAAACGTTGACGAATATCTTAATCACCACAGGCTGTACAACGAATGCTTCACAAAACAAAACCAAGAAAATCCAATAAATCGAAAAACATGGTACTTTTGAGGGTACTTTTAGTATTCCAAAAGCAACCTACCGTTATCACATCGTTGTATAACGTAACGGTTAGGTATCTACCGGGTACACACGGGCTTACCACTGGTAGATGCAACGTGCGAGGAACATTCCACGACCGCGAATGGACCTGCAAGTAGTAAATATCAACGATCCCTACCCTACCGTGTATTCCACTACAGCTACACTCTCCTTTCCATATCGCATTGGTAACATCACGAGTGTATCTGGGAGTACTAAGCCCAATAGAGTGTGATTCTAGATGCGCAAAGCGTAGTTTAGAGAGGACTCATAGCTGGATACACGGAATAGGTAGCTTTTGAACAAAAAGTTGCACACTTCAAAAACGTCGAATAACATCGGAAGATGTCGATGACTTTCTGGGTCAACTCTCGCCGAGCGATGCTTCAATCTTCGACGAAACTTTAATGTTAATCGCAAACGTTTTTTTCTTCTTTCAAAATACAAATTGTTATCTACCGTTTTTTCGATCGCTTATGAGAACTCTCATAAGCTCTCGTGACAGTGATGATGGCCAATACAGCCTTCGCGGTTTAATCGCAATTACAAGACTGCCGATAATGACAGTCGATGCCACACAGCATAATTTGAATCATCGGATGATAGGTTAGAAATAGTTCAGTCCAAGGGAACTTCGTGAAATTTCCATTCTATTTTCAGCAATAACAAGTATGTTCAATGTTAAGCATAAATATTTCAGGTTTCCTTGAACTTTGTTTTTGAAATATGAGAAAGCTGTTAGGAAAAATGACATTTTACTCCCAAGCTAGAGCAAGTGAGCGTGAACGAAGACAGTGACTGAGTGATATAAGTCTTGTTGGGTACAAAGTTCACAAATTGCTGGGGGCTCTTCTTCTTTCCCGTCACGCTTCTCTTTCTAGCCTACTTGTAGAATGGTTACCAACGTAGATGCACCATCGTGGCTGACATTCTCTGTCCATAGAGAGCAAGGAACTGTACGTACTCCATACAGTTAGGAGAAACGCGTATACACACAGTTTGCGGGCGCCTCAGTGTCTCCAAGAGTATATTTCCGTGCCGGAAGTTCCGGTTTACTCGTTTCGCAGAGCTGCAAAGTCGATTCTGTTCCTCTCTCTTCAGCTTTCATCCTCTTTCCCAAGAACCTTGGAGTATAGGCAGGGTGCAGTTTGGTGCAGCGAATGAAAACGACGAAGCAAAACCTCGCCTCGCGAAAAAGATCGTGGAGTGGCGATACGAAACTTTTAAACAAGGCAAAGAGGTGAGAAAAGCTTCCCAGCTAGCTCTGTCGTCTATTCTAGCACTTTCTTCTTCTGTCCTGGTTCGTCTGAATCTAGACTGTATCCCCTGACTTTTCCTGGCTCTCAGTCGTCTCTCGTCACGGGCCATCGTCGTGCGCACCACGCAATCTAATTTCAAAGTTTTCCCGAGGGCTGCACACAGGTCTCTGTGAAGACGAAGAGGTTGCGTTGACGGATGCCTCTTGCCAATATTAACACTTGAGGCGCACTTTCAGCATCATGCAACCGGATAACACGTGCGCGACCCCCGTTTACAATAATAATGGACGATGTATAACTTTGAACAGCTTCCGGGACAGGTATACTTGTTGAGGAAGCATCATAGAAGGTCAGAAGTGCAGAAGGGTAGATGAGGGTCGGCGGAAGAGAACTAAGGTGGCGAGGAACGAGAACGCTTGAGGAATGGCAATCGGAAATGACCCGTTCCCGGGTGGCAGTGAAAGCTCCGCGTCGCCATCTCAACTTCCAGATTCTTGCCGGTGTACGGCGCTCTCGACGAATTGAGAGAGAAGCAACGCATCTATGTAAGTACGGAGGTTTTGGCTCACCTTAAGTGAGGAAACCTCAACACTCTTTAAAAACCATTCCTGTTGAGTAACATTAGCCCGTCAGAAATGGTTCAAACAAAATATTTAGACGCTCAGTCTGTCATCCGTTAATCAGGATTGTCGTTAAAATCATCGTATGGTTTCAAAGATCCGCTGCACATTTTGAGTAATAACAATCATGACGTAAATTGCTAAGATGCATGAACCAACTTTAAGAATCTCGGATATGTATCAAAAGGAGTTTCAGAACCCTTAAAAAATGGCGACCTTTTTAAAGACTGGCACAGAGCATAGACCGACATATGTTCCATTCATTCGAGTGGATAGTCCGGATGTAGATAATTCTAAGCGAGTACTCAGACACGTATTTCGATCGGGGTATTCACAGTTGGTCGTCCCCTGCTGCTGTTACTATATGGAGTCCTTACATAGAGATGAAGGGGATCTGGTGGATAGACTCCTTCCTTCGTCTCTGATGCACCCAATGAGAAACTGTACTATTGCCACTGCGGTATACTGTACACACGGAAGCAGCCACGGTAGTGGTAATATCTTTAGGAGAGGATGAACCGTTTCGGGATCAATATCGTTCGGTCGATATAGTACTGTAGAGTCGATATGTAATTGCCTCGAATAATATAGAAGAGGCTGAAGGGCCTTCGAGCTAGAGGAAGCAGACCAAAGATTGGTATAGCTTACGGCTTGGCTATGTTGCGTTTCTGCTTTATCACTACTACCCACTACCATAGCTTTCCCGTTACAGGCTCCGGCAACGCTGGTGCTCCCTTATGCGGTCTCGCACCTTCGGGCGTTGGATAAACCGGCGGGAATTGAACCTCGGGATTCATCTCTCGTCCGCCTGCTTCCATAGTATAGTTACAGGAGGTGGGAAAGGTTTGGTAGTTGGTAGAGTCGAAGGATGGACCAAGATGAGATGCTCTGGGTGGGAGGAGCAGGAATCGGTGAAGACGGGGAACGTTGTCCTTCCCTTTCCCCGATCGTCGTTCCTTCGCGTTCGTGGCTTTTCCAAGCTCTACCTTTCCCTCTTGCGCATGGTAGTAGTCGACAATATGGTAGTAGTTGGAACGGTAGTGGTATTGGTGTTAGCGGTGGGCCCGGCGAAGGAAAGAAGGGAAATACCCTGGGGAGCCCTCAGCAGATTTATGCCACCCCTGGCTGGCAACGCTCTCACTCCCTACATATAGTATGAAGTATACGGATGTGTATATATGTAGTGTACTTTCAACCTGAATCCCGCACCTTAAACTCTTCGCCAATCCGGCATAGCCACGTTGGCCACGGGTATATTCATCGGCCGAAGAATCCTACCAGGATATTATACGATATGCACCGAAAGGTGATAGATGGCTATTATGTTCCGCTAAGATGCCGACGTACCGGTTATACGGTATATGCCATGGAGTCCTCGTTTTTTCTATCCTCTCGTTCCACTCTTTCTTCCTTGGCATAGGTAGAGTCTGGTATATACTTATAGACTACTGCGAAAGGAACGCCCGTAGCTCTCTTACATACCTTTCTCGCTCGTTCTATGCCTCAAGAGCTTGACTGAGCTTTCCTTCTTTTTCTACTTTTCCATTTTTGGTTTTCATCTCGACCCAAGAAAAGGTCGGGTCTCTTGGGTGATTTGGACAGGATATGATGATGCCGAGAAAACGTGTCTTGATATCTAAACTTTGTTATGACTATCTTACCCTCAGGCAGTTAACCTTAGTGAAGGTATATGTTGAAATTTTTTCATCTTCAAAATTATATTTACATGAGACATTGGAAATAAATCTTTCTATTATTCTGTCTTTTGGAACTGCTTATTTATTTATTTATTTCCTGATAGATGTGAAAACTTTTCCTGAATAAACTTACAAGCTCGAAACCGCGAAGGATTCAGCGAGAGCGCAGTTACGAAGAAACAGAAAGTTATCAATGCAGTTCTATTATTTAACAGAGTCGAAGGTTCGGACGTTACACTGACGTTACTAATCGCGTTGAATCGTCAATCTTTGAATAATTCCTCCTTTCGTCGCATAAGCATTCAAAGATTGTTAAAGTGGTGGCTGGGACTGATCCCGATGTATAGCGTCTCGAGGGATAATAGATTTGCCATGGTACACGGCTTCGCAAGGGATTATATAACTCAGTACCACCTCTGCCCATTCCTGGCGCCCTTCTGCCCCGATCTCCCAGCAAACCAAGGAGCATTAATACAATTAGTGCAGCTTTGCTAAGTACTATAATGTGTACGGCTCCCTTTCTCACGCTTGTCCTCTTCGCCACTTGGACCCTGACCAAATCCTGGATATGCCCACAGCCTTGGAACCGACTATCCCTATACAACTATACACCAAAATAATAACATGTAGTATAATAGATACGCGGACGCGAAGCTGCTGGGTTACTGCGTCCATTCGCTCCTCGTTTTAACATAATTGATGTTAATGTTAACTTGCACGAAAAGATAAGAGGGTCATTTAACCGACTGCAGACGCGATCAATTGCAATAACTTAGACATTATCATACAGTCGTCTGTGTCTGAATTTCTTTTCGTGTTTTGCTTTCTCGTAGAGAAAGCTTGAACTTGATGAACAACATGTTTTCGAGATTCTAATGTCACGATACTCAAAATGGTTTAAAACATCGAAGAAAAAGATTTAGATAAACGTCTGAACGTATGTATGTGTGTTGGACGTGTGTATGGTTAGGCTTTCAAAAATTAAGCTTTTATAATTCACGAATGATTAGAGCAATCGATCTACCGTAATTCCCCTTTGAAAATTTATATTTCATAAATAAATTACTGCGATTGCTCTGATTTCCGTAAAATTTCGGCTATAGAAGTAAATAGTTCTTCTTAATTGTAAATACGTTTTAGGATATTTGGTGTTGAATATGACGCAATTGTCAACAAAAAAATATCGATTTTATTGAAAATCTCACATTTTGAAAAAAATTACGTAGCAATAAATTCTGCAAAATTTGAACTAACAAGCTAGAAAATTTTCTAAATTAATAAATTATTACTCAGCTGTATTAAGTACAAAGATTTTTCAAAATTGGTATAGCGATTAGCGTTTTATGGGACTTTGAATTTATTAATTTACCACCAGCACACACGAATTCTCAAAAAAAAATTCAAGGCAACGAACTAAAAATTTGTCCACGTAACTCATAACATTCAAATGAAGGGATTCGATCATTATAAAGTATTTAATTCTAATATTTTTCGTATTTGCAAAAATAAAGTACATAGGAACGAGTTACCCAATGGTTTATCGTGAATGCAAATCATCGTGAAAACTAAGGATTAATAAATAATTTCATTAATAACATAATTTTTTGTTGTTATTATCAGGGCTCATCGATGAATGCAAAGTATTTGTAAACCGGAGAAACGGAACTTCATCATCATCATTTCTCGGTACAGAATAAAACACGTGAAATTCGTAAGGATCCTCGGCTGGTGTACAAATATGTAATTTAGATAAAGTTATATAATTTCATGTAGTTTCAGAAGTAATCATTCGTACTATTTAAAAATCCAAAGGATAAATCACTAGTGTCTCTAGTTCCGTGACTTTCAGTCTTTCGATTTTCGTTAAAATTTACCAAGGCTACCGCCAGAACAAAGGAAAACGTAGATTGTAGCGAAGGTATCCGTCACCGGAAACTCAACCGAGAATTCGTGAAACAGTAGAGCAAAAGGTGAAGTGATGTAAGAAGGGGCGCGAAAGGGTCGACTTCAAAGACCTCGTGGGACCGATTGGTCAACACCCTCGGATTAGGAGCTATCAAACGAGGGGTGGAATTCTACCGGCATCGCTCAGCGGTCTTTATCTCTCACCCCCTGACAAATACGTCTCGTGGTCACGTCTCGACCACCCCGACAAAGTAGATAAAGCACACATACTGAATTCCCTGACGATTTTTATCCGATCTTGGAGTTGCTCGAGTGTTCAAGAAATCGCGTCTGTCGGATAGAAGGGAACGAGGAGGAAAATAGGAAGTTTGGTAAACCCAAGAGCGAGAAAGGGGCACATCTAATTTCGTGAGTGCTCGGTCGATGTCTGACCCAGACCCAACGACAAACGCAAAACAGATTTTGATTACCCTTCATGAAAATTCACCTTTAACGTGTCTTATAATATGACCCCACATTTGAATAATTATGTTACATTAATTAATAAATAATATCAATGAATCATTCAAAATTTGGAGATCTTCGAATTATTTACAAAGCAAAAATGTGATCACACATCTTTTCAATGAGCAAGACTAATCAGAATGAACTAAAGTGTTAATCATTAAAATTACAAACATTTATTAAATATTGCATTTGACGAAAAATATGTAAACTAAGCTTAAAAAAAGTGCATTTTATCATATTGATGAGATATATTAAGTCCGAGAAAAATAATTATTTGGTTTATGTTAATCTACTTAAATGAAATAAATAATTTGTTATCCATACCAGTGGAAACATTGACAACGAAGCACTAGTTCTCTTCTCGGCTAATATAATTTCTTTCGTTGTCAAAGCTTTGAAAATTCTCGTGATATATCAATGGAATACCTCTCGCCGACTATTAGATATTTTTTGCATCCTCATTCCATTTTTCGGGCCAGAGTTACCGTCAGTGCAGTAGCTGCGAACCCGAGTGAATGCGGAGGGAGGGGTTTCAACTCATAAAGGAGTTATCGCGGTGGCGCGCTGAAAGCTCTGGTGCTTCTACCGGTGCTGATGCTACTGCTTTACCCGTGAATGCGCTTCAAATAGGCACTGTACCCGAGCACAGTATTTCTCGTAAGCGTGATACAGCGAATCGTGTATATGAGTCGCGAGAGCAAGCCAAGTCACGATGATTTTATTTACTATAGTGCCAGTCCGTTAGTAGCAAAGTGGGAATAGCTAGGAGAATGAACATGAAGAAATCAAAATGAAAGCATCATCCTACTTTGCACGTTTCTTTCTCTATCTTATCCAACTCAATATTGCATTTACACCGAAGCAATCAGATCAACATGGCAGGGATCATTCGCTTATGCGTTTCGGTTTGAGCGTTCACACTCTTTGCTTCTCATAGACGAATCTTTGTTTCCATAAAGTTTTATTTCTATTTTTATATACAATTGAAAAAGTACTCAAAGATATTTGGGCCAAAGATGCGAAAGGAAAATGGGAGAGAGTAAGTAAAAACAGAAAAGTCTTTAATTTGCTCGATGAATCTCAAATACTAAAAATGGTGAATCATTGTCAAATTTGGACAAAAGTTGTCTCAAGATGTATCTTTTCGAATCTGTTAGTTTTTAATTTGAATCGAATAGAAACTGACGTTAAAAATGTCGACGATATATTGCTGTTAGACGGTTTCCCAATTTTTCACGTAAAAGTGCGTAATTTTGACATTTTTTGAACGATAAATGAAAAGAAAAATTTCTAAATATAAGACTACCTTTGTGTATTAATGTAATTTTTTAAGTAAAATAAACAGCAACGAAACCGATCTTAACAGTTTTTCAAAATTCGTTATTGACAGAAGTTCATTTACTTAATTTTGGTAACAAACGATTGTACGATGTTTAGATTTTACGGAATTAGGAGTTTTCAGTAAAGCACGTACGAACTTGAGTTATAAGCTACAACTTCCCAGAAGCAATCTTTATTTCGACAGAACACCTTGAAAGTACTTCATTTTCAACTTTGGGAATCGTTATTTGCCATGAGCACATCCCTTATAGCCACACAGTCTTGACTCTCGCACCCTTAAGGGAACCCTCCGCTAACAGACTGACTCGACAGAGTGCGTACGCTCGACTACATTCTTGTGACGACAAATCCGCCCATGGGAAGGCAGTAATGGGTTTGGATTAGAGCTAAAGTGGCAATCCCCTACCGCTGTCTACCATATGATTATAAATGATGCAGTTGAAAAAGTGATAGCAGCGTGAAAGATGTATGCGCTTACACCAGTCATCCTTAAAGACGATTTGTAAAATTTGTCTCGGATAACTGTCCTTAAAAATGAATCAATTTTCTGTAATAAGTAAACCTTCTTGTTATTGCATTCTTATAATAATTAAGTGATCTCTACTCACTCGAATAAAAATACATATTTTCTCCTCAATTCGCTTTTGTATTGTCACATACCAGTAATGGTATATGCGTGCATCGACTGTAGGTTTTGCTACAGTTAAAGCACGGTTAGATCATTACTAGTACAGTATCCATGATCAGTGTAACTACCTCCCATTACCAGTACTCATTGTAATGAAAGAAAAAAAAAGATTCCACTTGATTGATCTTGTTATTATAACATTTTGGAGGTAAATTATTTCTGTACTCACTCAGTCGAGAAAGTTTGAAAGCATCAGCGGTATTGATCACGTCTGCGTAAGCTAGAAGATCAAAACGTCGCGTTGTATTGTTCTGATTGTGGTTTGCCAAAGCGAATTTGAACGCCGACTGTACTTCCTCGGTGCCTTGCTCGAAAATTGCACCTGCAACAGAAACAACATATTTCGTGTCAATACCTTTTGAAATATGTTACAGAAATATTCTTGTCGCACTCAGTAATATTGGATCATTCTGTTTCATTGACATTTCTATTAGGTGATGGAGCTCTTTCACCTCTGAGCCATATATTGGAACATAATGATGAGTAAGTTACTGACTAACGAGTATTTAGTGATCTCTCGCAAATACAATGCGATGCAACGTCCAGCCGGACAGCACAAGATACAAGATACAAGAACGCCATCGTCATCGCCATCAGCAGCCGTTGACAAACTGGTCGTCATGGACTGCATTCGCACCTAATTACGGCTATCTGTTTCAGCATTAATCGTGAGTTACTCTTGACGCCGCTACATTGATGCTAGTGCACGACAACCTATCGGTTACGATTGTACTGCGACACCCACTTTGGCAAGGACGGCCTAGTAGACTGCGATACAGCTGTTGAACTGCATTACACTGTAAACTTGCCCAATATCGAGGTAATGTCTGTACCTAGAATATTAGTTAATAATCGGATATCGAAGCTACTAACAAAGTTATATACAAACGTTAAAATTGAAACGTGATGACAGTTTCGAGGCTTTTTAAAACCCATTAAGTTCCAAAAGTATCCCGCTATAGATAATATAGAGTTCAATGTCGAGTTTCTGGATTACATTATTACGAATTGGAAGTTAAAAATTCAAAATTCAAAATCGCAGTTCTGATATTACAGACCAAAATGAAAAAAAAGGCTTAACTTGACTTAGATATAACTGAACACTCAGAGGTTTCCGAGCTCGCTGATTACGAATCTAGTTTCAAAATAGCGGAATCAATATTGTACACAAAATGCAACACTTATTTATTTGGTTGAATTCGCTGATGACGGACTTAAAATAAAGGAATTTTGAATAGCTGATCCAATACAGCGGAACAAAATAGAAAAAATGACTTGATTCCGATGATTTGTGAATTATTAGTTCTGATTCATCAGTTTTTGCATTTTGTTCCATCATATTGGTTTCGTCATTATGATTTTTTCTATTTTTACTTCAAATTCGTAATCAGAGATCACAAAAACCCTTTCTCATACCTTCACTCTGAGAACTATTGCAATTAGATATTACTCAATGTAAATTGCAAAGGTATTGTTGAACCAGCCGCCGAATATGATTGTTTGCATGAACAAAACACCTCTTTTGTAAAATCAAATTTTTTCATCTCAGTCGTATAGATGTTATAAAATAAATCTTTTTTTTTTTTTCATTTTTGAGCAACAATGAAGTTTTGATCGGAGATGGAGGAAACGAATGGATGAACGGAGGAAAGAATGGAGAAAAAAGGACACCTGGGCACCTGGGTTCATTGAATGGATGAGTTACCCGTGATAGCAGAATATTCGGATTATCGGAAGTTTGAAGAATGACAGCATTGAGTTATCCTATTGACTATTCAATCCTTTGGAGGGCGAAAATTAAAAAAAGGATGAACGTTGTTAAATTACTTTTTCACTATTTATATATAAATGAACGAAAGGATCTTCAGGTTTATGAAAACATGAATACAGCACGTGAGTATAATCAAATGCGATTATAATATGGTCAAGGCTTTTGTAAAAAGCCAACACCGTTACTAAAGAGTTGCCTTTTGTGTTTATTATGTCTCGCCCTTACCTTCATACTCTGATTACTTCCGAACGAGGGAACCGTCGTAAAACATTGAATAACCGACAACGATGATTTTCCTTTGAACTTTCAAACGCTCTCACGGTGAAGACGGGACAATCTGTTCTCCTTCGCACCCTCATAGAAATCTCACCTTTCTCCGCAGTGGAGCAAGTGCAGTGGTTATATACCTCCACCCCATATCGGCGCCACTCGTCCGATCATTAGAGAATATCAGCGCACAGTAACAACGCTGAGAATTTACACTGTCTCACCGTATCTCGCCAACATTTTCTTTGCACGCTCAACTCCCCTGTCTCACCAAACCACTCCGTATGACCCTTTGTGTGATAATCGTGGCTACGGAGATATATTTTATACAAACCCTAGCAGGTTATTCAGAAAGAAATTCAAGGATTTTCTGTTTCAGGACGTGATTTATTTGTGGCCAAGCTTATCGAATAAGATTATTTTAATAAACTTCTTATTGAAGGCAAAACAAACGATATACGTGATGACATTTTATTTTATTGCTCCCACGATAAATCGACGAGGTTAAGCGTTAAAAAGATTTAATGAATTCGTAACAAAGGTGATGTGATCCGCGCTACTGACTTAGACTGAAAGCTTTAAAACTGCAAGTGATGCCGAAAGTGCGCATAAAGAATTTTGGAACTAAAGTTGGAAATAATCGTAAGATTCTAAGAAGCAATTGTACTGTCATTTTAACTCCAAGAACGAACACATTTTAGTGTATTTTTATTAAATCGGACTAAAAATTGAAGTTAAACGTATGTACGAAGGATAATAACGAAATTTTCTGCCGTATTTTCATATGGTTGATGAAGTTGGTACTGTTGAAAGGCTCAGATTGACTCTTTATGTATCAATTTTTTAACCAGTTTTGCATTATTACATCCATTAATGGTTTTATTTCTGATCCATCAGTCGCATTAAAAGAAAACTCGTCATTTAAATTTATCAAACGACAGGGGGAGGAATTTTTCGAAAGTTTAACCTTTATCAAAGAATTTTTTAAGTTCTTAAGGTTTGTCAGGTACTTAGACAAACAAACAAACACAAGAACATCTTTGTTAATGAAAAATATCCATACAGTGGCGTACCGTGCAGGGAAGAGACTCATTGAAAGTTTAGAGTTTAGTTTAGTTTAGTTTAGTTTAAAGGGAGTTCATCTTCCTTATGTGATTTTGAAACAACATCCCCTGCGTGTGTTATAAAGAAGATAATTTTCAAATATATTTGACATTACTAAGTTTTGTATTATCACATTCAAAGTATGTAACACACGAGCATGAGATAATTAAGAAAAATTCTATGGTGCAGACACTCTATAAGTTAGAGACTGGCTGATGTATAGTCGCCCTTAAGCTCGTACATTACGTTTTAGGTTATTCAGCGAATGGAATCAACTATTATATTTATATATCAACTGATCCTCTTGATGAACATATCAACTAAAAATATAATTTCTTAGAATATTTTTTTAACGTGTTATGGCTATAATTTGTTGATTCTATTTGTTTGAATCCATTTGCCTTCGCCAAATTGACAAGCTGATTGACTTTTAGTACATAAAATGTGGCCAATAGCTGTTGGAAAAGATACTTTCGACAATCGACACATGTAGAACGAATTGGCATACATACTAGTACACTACATAAGCTTTACCTATTGCGGTACATAGAGTTCAATTGTTTCGATTCGAACCCTCGTGTTCGGTTATAGAGTGGTGCGACGTGTACTCCCATAGTTTTTGCCTTCAGCATCGCCAGAACTAAAAGCCATCACAGTGCTAGGAGTCAAACATACAATCTCCATTGCAGATCCACGAAACTCAATTACACGGGCATCGAAACCCCGATTGTAAGGTACACCGTTCCCCAATAGTGGGACCATTGGAACGGTACTGCTAGCGCTAACAGCTAACATGTTTCAAACCTGTACTCTATCGACCTCTCGTTATATTCGATTTCGAATGATGCTTCGTAACGATACGCTCTTTCTTTCTGCACATACAATAGAACGTACACTGAACTCTAATAAATATCTTTTAAATGATCTTATTAATTAAATATAACAAAAGAAAATGTCAAAAATGACTTGGGCGTTATCGCTTTTCTTGACAGTTTCTACAGTAATTGTGGAATAACGTCAGAGGTTTGAGCGAAAATGGAGAATGCGTCATGACCTGTGCGCGACAATTGAAAACACGTTTCCGGTGTAATAAAATATTTAAACTAAAATATATTTCAAAAGACTACCGCTGCAGCATTCATTCTAGTTTCAAATGAAATAGTTTGAGCTAATGTATCCAACTGTACCTCAGTATTCTGTCAAAATGTTGTAACTCATTGAATATGACAGTAATGACGATCAAAAATGTAATTAGAATAAGTTAATGCGACTGTCTCAAGGTGCTACCTCGTGTCTTGATTGAATTATTTCTCGAAATATTTTAGTCTGAAATGCGGGTGATATTTTGTTAAATATTCGTTACTCGACACAGAGCATGACTTTGAGCATTTACGAGATTCGATTAGTCAGGCTCACAAACAACGAGTGAGCAGTAAAAAAAAAGCCAATACTTCAAATGCTTTGTCTATGGTAATTATATATGTCTCGTGATTAGCGAGACGTGCCAAGTATCCATTTAATAGAAGAATATTGTAGATAATGGACGGTCGAGGGGATTGTAAAAGCTTAAGTGGATGCCTGGTAACCTCGAGTAGAGTTCGAACTCCTCCAATCGGGCTCATGCCCTTCCAGACACGAAAGCCAAAGCCGACAAACGAGGTTCGACGGTTCTCTTGGCAGCACGTACCGTAAGTGAACAACAAAGTCAAACAAAGCTGAGCAAAGTGCTGGGAACAAAGGAAACAAAGCAAGAGCGTTCTGAACACGGCAACGGCTTCGTACTATCAAAAGTACGGGATAATGTGTCATCAATAAATAAAATTCTCGATACATCTTGACACTATAGAAAATGGATAACTTTTTTTCAAGTCGAATTTCAGCCGATTAACTAAACTTTAGCGAATTTCAATTAAGCGCTCATACAAATAAATAAAAAATTTGCTCAAACGAGTTGATCCGATCAAAAGAGTTAATTTCATGGGTGTGCTAACATGAGACAGAACAAAGTGAAATGAGATCAGACTCAGGCGAGTGAGAAAGCAGCGTAACAAGACAAAACAGAAACAAAAACTAAACAGTAAAGCGAAAGAGAAAGGCCAAAAGCGCGTTGTGCATGGAATATACTATATAGCGTAAAGAGCGTAGAAGCGAGTGAAAGCTCGAAAAGCCTGAAAAAAAATGTCAAGAAAAATACCCATGGAATGGGACGCAAAGCGAGGGAGCGAGAGTGATGAGAATCGATGCGAATGTGAGACGGGATAAAGCGAAGGGATGAAGCGAGACTGAAGGTGTGGGTGGCGCGAAAGGGTGGCAGCGAGAGGGATAGGTTGGGTGTACCAATCAATAGACGCGCGGCGGCGCTCCACCTGTCAACGCTACTGAGATAAATACAGGGCTTGCTGGTACGTTAAATTCGGGGGTTGCTTATTCCCGGGTCTGCATGCAAGCTCACATACCATTGTCGTTACACACCTGGTATCATTGTCACTTTTATGGAGACAGCTCATCATGTATCCGACGGGCTTACGTGGCAGATTTACGTGAATGTATCAGTGTTTGATACACTGGGTTTACCTTTAAAAGTAGTTATCATTATTATATGTCATACAAACCCGACGGATTTGCCTCGTTGGCAGATTTTATTTGTTTTGTTGGTTGGTGGCTATATCGGAAGACAAATTATTGCTTAATTTAAGTAACTAATTGTAAGGATCGTGGCTAACAAAGTACAATAACTGAAAATTGCAAATAGCGAGCATTCTAATCGGTAGCTTAACAAAAATCCAATTCGTTTTCACGTTTATACTTGAAAAAGCCTTTTTGACGTTAAAGAAAGATTGGAGAAGTTCATTTGGTTGTCATCGATCGCTTTCTTCGAGTTGACAGAAGCGATGCACTATTTTTACTCTTTGAGAATGTACTCTAGCCTTCAATACGTTAAAAGATCAGAAGTTAAGAATTTTTTCTTGAAACATAGGAATTAATTGCAATTCAATAAATTTAATCAACATCATCATTTGCATTATCGAAAATATTTGAAGAAATACAGCTGAAACATTGCATTTTTATGCAGTCTGCTCCCTTTAATCCCATTTACCTTAAAATGACGAATTTCATAAGATATTTCGTCGACATCGCTCTTGGTGCTTGCATGTACGACACATCTCGAGTTATACTGAATCAACGTGGATATAGTTATCGAATCCCTTTTGCTACAACGTCATCCTATGTGCATATGGTAAGTTATCCATTATACCCTTGCTCTGGCACCAATGAATGATGGGATCATTTTCTTCAAGCAACTAAAGCGTGGCAAGTCGATGAACAAAATTGTGGTGAAGGATGGCGAATGATCGATCTAGTCGATAGCATATCAACGGGTATATGGTACCTTTGAAACGCGATTCATGGTTAGTGGCCTAACTAGATTACTCGACTCGGGTTTCAAACGCCACAATCATCACTGGACTCTCCTACGAACCGTTGAAACTGCCCCGGTTTATATTTCGAACCTTTCTCCTTCCCACGATTTGCTTGTACAAGGTGAAATCATGGTCCCGGATGACCATTGAAGTTCTTAACAGTTAGATCTCAGAGGAGAGTCTGGATTTTAACGAAGGACACCTCTTCAAGTTACTTTATAAACTCCGCAAAATAGTCGCCTTATACCCCGGTTGAAGGCACCAGAGATTCTCAATCTTGAGTTCACTAGCAACAACGGGTTCCAACTTTCACTCCACTTTTTTTTTACCATTTCTCAGCCTTATAGATTTTCTTAAAACCCTACCCTTCCTGCGATATAAGAAAGCCCGGAGCTAAGTAATCCGATATTTCATCTCTTCAAACATTCCGGGGATTCGAATTAACTTCTTGCCGCGGATATTGAATCCACTTTATGTTAATACGTCCACTAAAGGGAGTGGGCTCAAGAAGAGAGTGAAGTGGACGGAAAAGAAAGATCTTTCGGTATACCGCACTTTCGCAACTTGAGCATTGAAAGTCGACGCCCCAGTGTAAAGAATCGAAGCGCGAGCTCCAGAAAGTCGAAGAACGAAGGCACCTCGTTTCTGCCAGTTGAATAATTTCTCGAAGCTTCGGTTCGGAGGTAGTTTGCCATAAGCAGAGGATAGGTGGCTCGGTGGATCGTGGATTGTACGGAGAGCCGCGGGGTACATCGAATCCGGGGATGAAGAAAGGAGATCGGCGCTGAACCGCAGGCAAACCAGGGGGCAAAAGTACCGTCGAACGGGTTTCTCTGGATCGTTCGAGCTTCGATTATTCGGTGAGAATGGTTTTTCGCAGTTTTAATCCTCGTATTGCAATGTGTGTGTAGACAGGGTAAACCCTAAGGCTATGTGATCGAAAAGTTTTAAGCAGGGTTAGGGGCGGCGTTTGCTAGTGAAAAAAACTTGAAGGGCTGGAAAAGTATGAAATACTTCGAGAAGGGAAATCAAGTAGATAGTGAAAAAGGGAAGGTGAATATATAATTTGTCGAGAGGTAGATTTCGAACATATCCTTGAGATCCATCTAATTTTTATCAAACATCTCGTATAATTTCTTATTATACGAAAAGGCTAATGGTAATTTTACGATGGCTACATGTGGAATTTCGTAGATTCTAACCTTTTAATATGTATGAATTTCGAACCATACATTTCTCATGCACTTTCCTTAATGGCGATGGTTTCAAAATTTCACTTGAATTATGTTTCCACTACGTTTTTAAATTCTCAAAATCCAACCAAATATTGGATAACATTACTGATCTGCTCTGGCTCTGTTTACAGCGAATCTAGTAATATCTTTGTTAAACATACTTTCTAAGACAAAATTTATCTCCGGAAAACAAATCACGACTTTGTTCTCTAATCCAGATTTCAATTTTTTGGTACATCGCAGTTTAATTTAAATTCCATGCGAGTAAGTTAAGACGATGCTTTCTCAAGATGCTCTGGGTGGCTACTGTCAGTGGCTGACTTTCCTTGACTTTTAACATTTGTATATTTGGTTGCTGCTGATATTAACCTAGTACATGTCTCGAATAGATTTAATTCTCTCGTTAATTTTGTTTTATATTCTAGCATCCTTGGTCGCCGAATGACACTCGTAAACGAACGTTTACAGCGGCAAGCACTTTATTTCTTATGATAATAGTTCAACTTTTTTCAAGCTGTTAGTCAATAAGTTAATCAATAAATAAATTTTGGAAACATTTCATCTAAATTAGATTAGTCTAATTAAAACATTGCTGTATCGATTCAGTTTTTTTACATCAACCAAACATTGTATCACATCCCGACAAATTATAATTATTTCTTTTAGTTTTGCTTTTTTCGTGCAGTAAAAGTTCGTCCAAGAAATTATAAAACAGTAAAAATGTACTGCTTATCGCGATATCGTCGGGCAGTTATTGCGTTTCTGTCCCTGGAACTATTTTTGTTGCCCTTATCTGTGGTCCCACACCAACCTGTAGAACACGCAACACATCTCACGGATGTGCAACGCTCACCACCTTTGCATTGTGTATTAATGCGCAGGGCTGAGGGCATTGCTTTTCTATCTCACTTTATAGGCAGTCTTACTCCGGGGGCCGACCATGATGGTCGCGTCGAGGTAAATATAATTTTCAAGTTCTACTCTCGTCGAGCGAACAGTACGGTCGACTCGTCGTAGTTATTAAATTATCACCCCGCGTGCGCACATAATATTCAGTGCGGTACACGTTGAAAGGGAGTTTTAACCAGTTCATCGTGTAGCGTATGCAAAGATAAAAAATCGACATTAAAATCGAAACGATTACAAAAAATTGCAAGCGAATTTGAAATTCGGACCTTGCCATTTCAATTGTTAATATAATCATTTTCATCATTTTGATATACTTGTTATAGTTTTTGGTAAGACTACAAATATTGGAAGTTTATTTAAGCCTTCACTGATCAACCAGGCGCTCACCAATCCCGGATTGGCTCGTTTCACTCCAAAATGGATGAAATGAAATGTATTTTTCGCGCGTCCTTAATTTATCCGAAAATGTTTAATCCAGAACGTAACATTGAATGAATCTTTTCCGTCATTGCGCCGCAATATAATTGATCCTAGGTATTATGACCGTGAACTTTGGATCACTGCTAGCCATACGTATCTGTCATTTTCGGCCGCTGTAAGCTTCACTGAATCGAGACAGTATCCATTACCATTCGTATAGCAAAGAGGAGGACATGAAGGAAATTGAAGGAAATTAAAATACTGTCACAACGACTTTTCCCTTGAAGCGAAGCGTTCTATATTTCTCATAAAGAAATATAGAACGCGTGTCAAAGCGCGTTGAGAGTGAACTCGTAGATTTAATCTTTACGAACTGCTTGAACGGCACGTGATTCGACGGAATCGGAAAGCACAAGAAATTTTTAATACAAATGACTTACTCTTTCTTAGAAAGCTGTTGCGATTTTCAATAATATATTTTCTTCGATTTTAAGTAAAAGCTATCTCCTAGATAGGAGTTGTCGAAAACCACACAAAGTTTCCCGTTTTCGTCAATAATTACTGCCCACTTTGGGAAACGCATTGGAGTGTCCTGCAGAAGTGATTAAACGCTGAATCGGGAATGTGCGGCGAAAGCTTTCCTATAATAGTAGATTCCAGGACGATTTCGTGAAAGCTTAGGAAGTTTCTTACCCGAGCATCAATTCGGACGACCCGGAAGGTTGTAATGGGTATAGGTACAGTTACGTCGCTTCCTGTAATTATAGACAGCGAGCGATCGAGAGAGAGAGAGAGAGAGAGACTCCTCAATTCTCCTACATGGCAGAATATATATTTACCATACACATATTTTTTATATTATGCAGAGATTAGTATTTCATAGGTATGAGAACTACGTGCCTTCGCAATCTATCATCGAACCTCCCCTGTCGTTATCATTGACATAGGACTCCTGTGTACCTTGTGTACCTTTCGGACTACATATTACAAAATCTCATCGATCAGTACAATATGAGAGACTCAAAGCGTCACATTTCGAGTTGGCCCTTGCACCCTGCGCACGTGCCAAGATTTCCATCTCAGAAAGATTTCCATACTAGATACTGTCTGATTGCGCATTGTCTCTGTCTTACTACGGCTCGCTTGCTTTATACAAGGCAATCATTGCTTATCCACATTTTGGCAAAAGATTACAAATGCTTATTCACCATCAAATAATGATATCAAGGCCGTAGTTTGTAAAAAATGTGGACTTACTTCCTTAGTTGGAAACACAGTTAATAGTTAACATATATTTCTATGATGTTATCGGTAAAATCAAAGCCGATAAATCAACCCTTCAGTGATCTGTGAGAAGGCATCCATTTCCAGGCTTGTGATTCCCAAGGCATTGAAAAAGAATCATTGAAGCATAGCATACCTAACCGCATGTCAACACAATACTACAAACGCAACAGCGGTAACAACGAGAGCTGAACACTAAGAACGTTTAATCGAGCAGCGAAATGTGCCACGAGTTTGCCGTTTCGATAGACATAGAGAGAGAGAGAATTCAACGAAATCAGGTCATAGGGATAAGGAAATTGGAATGGAAGAATTCATCCATGAACCCTTCGTAGTTACTATCATGGTGCGAGACTGAAAGCCCGATAGACCGTAGCCTTCGAAGAAAAAGCGAGAGTCGAGGGTGATGCCAAACAGAGTTGAAGCTGGGAGAGAAGTAAAGAATGGGCTTTAGAGGAAGCGAGATACTGGTGAGTTTGAGGATAACATGAAGAAAAAAAGAAAAACTGGGTTAAGGATCATTGTTGACTGCTCACATTGTAAGAACGACAATGGGAACGATACAGCCGTCGGCATACGTACGTTTAGGTTAAATCAGAAGAGTCGCGTGCTGCTGCTCGAGTTTCAATCTATAAAACAAATTTTTATGTATCTACTATAAATATAATTTAAATATTTCTATAATATACAATAAAATCATTTCTGGGACAAACGAATAACAAATAATACTTTTACTTGTGTTGTCCCTACATTGATCTTCTGTAGTACGGATGATCCGAATTACCCCGAATAGCCAGTACTTTGTGAAAGTTTGAAGTCAAGTAAGTCTCTGCCTCGACTATACTTGGTTACTTATTCATAAGCTTACAGCTTGTTTTCGAGAAGTTTCAGCGGAACCGGAGATATTCTCGCAATAATAGCCTGCACCCTAGAGCTTTATCTCATCCCCTTCAGAAACATAAATTAGAGGGATGGGAAGGAGGCTAATTATGTTCGTTCTTGCTCGTTTTGGTGAGATTCCGACCGAAAAGTTCTATGCACGAGACCAAGACAAGAGGGATGGCAAGCATCTTCGCGCTCGAGTTACATTGATGAGCTAAGTACGTATAATTATTTCAAGGAATTTCGTGACTTCAATGCGGCATGGGGGTCCATTGATGGAGTATAAGAAACCTAAACGGAGTGCAAATGGACAGGGAAATTGAGACGAGTGCTTTAAGGGGAAAGAGAATGCTCGGTTGCGAAAGGTGGCGAGATACCACGCATTAAAAGTTGTATTAACTTCTGCGAGTACTCAAATTCCCGGAACGTCTCTCGACGTTTGAATAAGTATTGCCAGGCTTCGTTTTTTTATTATTATTTTTTGTTATTTCAGACTTTACAAGATAAATCGTATTTTCTTAAATGTAAATATAATGGGGAGGAAAATAAATAGTTTTCTTTCTCGATTAACTTTTGTAATCAAATGCATTACAGTTAACAACGGTATCGTATGCAGTTTTGTTATCGACAACACATGTACGATCCAAAATATTCTTTCGTAAAAAAGTATAATAAATTTATGAAAAATCTCTGTGCGTTTAGAAGTTTGTTAAAAAACGCTGTGAGCTGATATCATTATTGGCAAACTTTTTTTAAGCTTCACGGTGACCTTACTTGAGTAAGTAACGCTTCTCGAAGATAAGATCAATGGTGACGGCTTACATCGACTTATATATTGACTGACGAACTTGAATGTCTATAATAATATCATGATTACGGTAATCAGTATCAACAAACATTGATTTCTGCTATGGAAAAAAAAAATCGGAAAGCGACTCGCTAAAAAATCCACAAAAATCCACAAAAAAATTAACTAGCCTGGCAAATATTTGGCTCAATGCGTCGTGGGGATACGAGTAAATTTTGCATTTCGCTAACCCCACAGTCATTGCGGTCCACAGTTGATTTACAATTCAAAACGAATCAACGAGCGAGAGAATGAGGGAACAAAGAGGAAAGCGTTGACACACGCGACAGGGATAACAAGAGTGACGACAAAATGTTAAATGTATTATATCGATTTCTACGTACATCAATCCTGATAATCAACAGGTTAATACGACACTAATTTAGGCGATAGCGAATTTTGACATGGAATAATTTATCACCTCATTAAATCATGCAAAATGTGCAAATCTGTTAAATCAAGAGATGTGGAAGGGTCTTGAGACAAATACATTTACTTATCTTAGTAACCGCCCGTCGTAACGCGATAAAAATATTTTACTGGAAGCAACTCGGTTTAACCACACGTTGAGAGCTTTGTATTGGTATATTAATTAATTTAGAACATTTTTTATGTATTTTATGTTGCAGCTTATTGCATTAGTTAGAAGGATTTTACTTGGGAAGAAATCAATGCTTTAGCTGTTTGATATATCGAAGATATGTTGGTTTGTATTATTGAATACGGAGAATTTTCATTTATTTTCTCCGTATTTAATACATGTGTCATAGCGCACGCGACATCCGGTCACGCACCGCTCTGATCACTTTTTTTAAATCTTTTCTTTCTGTCTGAGAGAGATAAAATGAATGAAACATCACGGTACGCGATGTTGTGGAGATATAATATAAAACATAAAGTAAGCAGCACGCCTGCCAATCAGTGCGCTGGCACATGTGACAATTACTACCTGTTAATTATACGGCAGCCAGTGACGGGGATGGCGAATATAGATTCTATAGCTTTTGTCAGATGACGAAAATATAAACTGACAAAAATGCATCATTGGCAAATAAATCCTGATCGGAATTATTACCGAAAACTATTTTGACAAGTTAAACTTGTCTAATAATTTTAACAAAAACTGCTGTATAACGGTTCTTTATTTACACAGTAAGTAAGAATTCTTTGTTGATTAAAGTAATTTGACAACATTTGATTGTTACCACAGATATTAAACTAATTTTTGTTTGTTACTTTGATGAAAAAAGTTACACTTACCAACATCATAAACTATTTTGCTTTCAGTTTATAATATTTAATGTTACTGTAAACATCAATGTCTGGCATGTTTTATTTATAAACAAAACGTACTTGACGATAGGTGCTCTCGTTGTTTTTAATTTATTTCACAGCTTTTTTGTAAAAGTAGATACAATCACTAATTTGTTTGAAACGTAATGGAAAATTACTGTTTAAGACAGCGATTCACAGCAGTTAGCAGCAGAAACAGCAACTCGTGACAACAAAAATGTTGGGGAAGTGTACGCATGGTTAAAATACGTGAGTTTGTGCAGAAAGAGACATTGCTGCGTGTTGATTCCTCGCTAACTCCGGACCAGATCTCTCTACACGCGTCATCAAGTAACATATTTCCACAGAAAACACATGTGAATGGCAGAGAAGCGCGAAGAGGGTTTACAATCAGCTGCGTGGATTAATTTGGAGTTACTCTGTGGCTTACTACGATGTCGCTGATGATGGGTCAGGACGATGAACAGCAGCAGGAGGTTCCTAAAAGGTTGCTGACTCGCTGCTACCTGAAATTAGGTAATCGACTCGAGGCTCCCAAGGGAATTAAAGAGCATTTGATCTCTGCCGTTCTGAGTTCGTTATGCTGGAACCACTTTACGCAATGTTGAAGTGTCCTCGGACTCGGAAGGAGAACGCCCTTCTAGCAAACTTGACGAGAGTCTCGATAACAATCTGAGAGAGATTCTCGCGAGAAATATCGGATTTATATACTAAATATCGGATACTTTATGAGAATCTGAGAGTCTCGGTAAAAGTCTGAGCAAGAGTGCCGAAGAGGACTGCTTCGGATGTTACGAGCAACGCTCTTTAAATTCTTTCTCAGAGTCTGAAAGACTCTTTTGAAAAATCTAAGAGACTCTTACCGAGACTCTTACCCTTACCGAGACAATTTTTTCCCCCCGGTATCACAACCTCGTGTATTCCTCTACAAACAAAGAAAGCTAAATGTGAATGGAAGCCGCAATAGTATTTACAATATAAATCTTAAAGATTCTTTTTTGTGATTAATGATAAACATAGAAATTGTCAAGATAACATTGTTTTAAAAATTCTTCTAAAATGTTGAGAGAATCATATAATTGATTTGAGAGTTTTCTGTCTGCTAACGAGTAAAAAAATTCATGAAATGCGCTCTCAGATGTTCAATCGAAATTAAACCCTAAACTCTTTCCGATGATGTTGCGTCAATGTTATATTTTTCATCGAAATCATTGCTGAAAATGTAAATAACTTTTTTATTGAACTATAATATAAAAAAAAAATTCATTTAATTCTCTAGATTTTTATTCGAATCGAAGTGTCAAACGTAAATCTAAATCGGTGAATTTCCTTCTCCGCAAACGGTATTCGTCGATACCTTATCGAAGACATATTATATTCTACTGTTCACGCAGAGAAGCAAAAGTAGAATAAGAAGATGCGAAAACACTTGGATAAAGTAATCTGCGCTATACTCCCGACCGCGAGACTATTCAAGCTTGCGCTCTACGTCGATGGATAAAGCGAGAACGAGCATCGAGTAAAAGTCGGCCAAAGTAGGAGGTTCCTAATAAACGTAAGAGGAAAGCTGGCTTAAAAGCTCTTCGAATAATGGTGAGCTCTTCCTTCTCGCTCTTTCAGGGCCCTCGTATCTCGAATAACCTCGAGCTCTTGGTGGATAGCTAACTCAAATTTACGAGCCATTAAAAATAATCGAACCACGTAGTTGCATCACGGCTTCACGACGATACATGTTGGAAAGTCGCGAATTTTCGAGCTATGCAGGTCGTTAATGTGCTTTTCTCCGCTAATTCACCGATGCACCTATTATAAATCAGGATTTTCGAGTATTAACACGTGTCCCATAAAATCAGAAGCACCTCCCCTTATTAATGCATCAAGAATAAATTACCCGAGGTTTTGATAACACTATAAACATTTTTTAATGAGATCATATTTCAATGAAGCGAGCTACATTTTTCAGGGGATTGGTGGAAGCGAAGATATAAAAATTCGTAGAAGCAAGTTGAAGCTAATCCTCAAATAGGCAGCATTAAAGCCTTAACTTTGATATTCTATACTCACATTATTTATTGCAATACAATAGAAATCGGAGAAATATTATTTTCTTCTTTTAAAAGTATGAAGCAAATCATCACAGTCCGTAATTAACAAATTAATTTACTTAATTGACAGAAAATTATTAAGTGATAGTTTCAACAATCGCGAAAATGTAGCGCACTGAAAGTTAAGTAATTTATAAAAGCTTTTCCACTAATTTATTGTTAACTGACACACATTTATCTTCAAAATCGTGAGAATACTCTGTCCATATATCTCACCCATTCAATTAATCTCACCACCTCGGGTAAAAAAAAAACACAAATCCAACAGTAAAATATTGAGGAAGCAAATATTTTTAAAAATGGTATCGTACGATAAAGGTAAACACGATATATCGCAAACTTGGTATTTACAATAGAACGTGCAATAGTACTTTACTGATTTTTCGAATAGGAATTTCATGTCTATAGTCTGAAAAAATTGATTCGTGTTTGTACTTTTATTTTTAACTTTTTCCTCATACGCAAAGTGCAAAAAAAAATACGTATCGCAGTAAAAATTCTTTTATCACTTTTGTGTTTAATATATTGTTTTGCTATTGTAAAATTCGATCTGTAATATTAACAAATGTGAAAAATACAAAACGGTAAAACGTCTGTATTTAGTACACAGAATAATTTAAAAAATAATTATGCTTCGGTCTAAGCCGTAAAGGCAGACTTATATGGAAATAGCAAGAAAATAATAAGTGTTTCAGTACAACGGTATCTTCGTTGCCTTACGCGTATTCACTCGAATGAGCTAACATTAAACAATTGGTTATAAAAAATGTATATTGTCTGAAATATGTATCTGGTGGAAGGTCTAGGAAAAAAAAAACTTATTATCACAGCGGAACTGTTAAACGGCTTTTGATGACGAATATACTGATGATTATTAACAACGATATATTAAA
The DNA here is from genome assembly GCA_963942595.1 of Cylloceria caligata. Classification (NCBI taxonomy): domain Eukaryota; kingdom Metazoa; phylum Arthropoda; class Insecta; order Hymenoptera; family Ichneumonidae; genus Cylloceria; species Cylloceria caligata. Next base: position 44,804,723 of record OZ012709.1, on the reverse strand, counting down.
CTCAAAAAATTGTGTAGACATAACAGATTTGACATCGCGGTACATTGTGGTTGTAAACACATAAACGCTTATAGTCTTTATCGCTGGCATAGAATTTCATAAAAGTAGTTCGTGACCATATTTCAAATCATCTTATCCAACTATGGCCTAGAAATGTACGCACCGTAACTTTTGATAACTTTGATATGAAAGGCACCGAGAGACGAACCCGACTTGTCAAACTAATAAAGTAGCCATCCGACAGGGCACCTGCGGTAACAATAATACGTCTACGTCTATGTCTCATTTATAGCTGTAACGTTCAAAAATTTTACCAGGGAAGGTATTTTTTATGACAAGAAATTCACGGCAACAATTTCATACAAATAAAAATGTGACGAGAGAGTTACGACATGCAATGTCGACATTTGTACATTTTTTTTTAGAAATGCGTATTTAAAATTATGCACTTTAACATGTGAGAGATAGGGAGTTAGATGAAAAACAAGCAAATGTATCACCGTTCTTCGTATGTTTCCACACGATTCGATTAAACAAAGTATACATTTGAAAACATACGAATAGAAAACTTATGTCCAAATTTGAGAACGAGTGACAATGTAATTTTTGAGGTTAAACCAATAAAATTACGTGGATCACCTTCTAATACCCTGGCACCAGGTGATTTGTCTCTTATCGTTTTCTAAATCTATCTTCTTGAGAAATAGATGAAACGAAATTCCAAAGTGCAATCTATAAATGAAGCAGCTTACTCATCGTTCTGAATGAATTGAAATGCCGCGCCTGGAGTGTACTATACGCTCACTTTAGATCGTACATGAGTAATTTAACGTAACACACAATACAACACCTCCTCATTTAAAAAAATAGTGATGATAGAATAAAACGAGAATGCAAAGTAGAGCCTTGTACATTGCTTTCTTATTATTTTTCATCTTTGACGAAGCTACCTGTATGAAAAAGTATGATCATCGATTTTACACAATGCGAGTTTTGTCGCAAAAGTGAAAAATACTGAGGAAGCGTCTGAGCTATCTGGTAATTCTGCTGGTATTCTGCTGGTAATTATATGAACTAAAGTTCGAAAAAATCTTTCAATGATAATGAAATAGAAATTTTTTTAATGCTCTAAAATCTCATTGCTTTGAGATTGGGATATTTAAAAAAAATATATATATAGACACTTTCGTACAAAATTCCAACAAAAAAGTTCACTTTTGCTCTACGAGGAAGCAATATTAATATAAGAGAAACGGATACGACAAGCCCACGCGAAGCTCGTGCGCACTAATTAAAATTACTATGTTCAGTTATGTAGAACGCTTCATGAATATTTTGCGAAAAATCTCAAGGCAAATATACGTGATGTAGAAGAAAAAGAAGAAGAAGAAGAACGTCGCATGAACCCAGTATCAAGAAAGGTTGCCGTAAATGCGTTATCCTCTCGGTCGATCCATCAAGAACACTACCGCAAATCTCATTTTCGGAGTTACATATCTTTGAAGAATTTCGAGTGTGAGAAATCGTGAGGGAAAAGAGGATGAGAGAGCAGCTTAGGAACTTGCTTTCTGAGATTCAACGAATGCATCATCCCCGCGAGAAAAGGAGATTACGAATTTACCGCAGTTCATACACACAAGTCATTCTCTATTCATTCTCTACCTCTAAGCCGTCAGTTTGACAAACGTTAAAAAATCCAAGGATTATGAATTTTATATGGGATCTAGGTCGCGTTGATACTTTTATCTTTCCAGCGGCAATAATGCTCCAAAGAATTGAACGTCACTCCTTTTCACCTGTTTTATCTTTTACTTGTTGAAGATCAAAAGATGTTCACAAAAGTCCGACCGTAGGCAATTATTCGAGCAGCGGAATATGATAGTATAAATTTCTTTGGCTTATAATAATTACTCATTTACACGTAACTTGAATGTAATTTGACGGTAGATAAATTAATGTCGGTTGCTGTACGCCCCCTACACCCCTCGGTATGTATAGTTTCGTACGCGTGAATGACGCGGTGATTAGGATTCCTTCGGGTATATAGATACCCACAGTGTTTTAGTAACAAGAGCAGCCAGGAATCGAAATCCTGATAGCTGTGTGCTCACAGTATCGCGTTCGTGACTGGACTACCGGACAGGAGCATCAGCATCAACCGGAATCCCAATAAGTAAGCAACACAAGCGACTGCGGCAAGGGAATTCTCGTTTTCGATCATCGACTATTTAACCTTTAGAAATTACAAACTTTCTTCAATGGGTTTTGATGTACCCGTAAAAAGATAGTCATTTATATACGACTATTCTCAGTCAAAATAGTCGTATGTATACGACGTTTCTCGGTAAGAATAGTCGTGTGTACGTATATGTTTATATACATATGACATTCTCATATAATCAGATGTAATCATATATTATATCTCCATCATACATAATCATATTTAAAAAATGGCTATATCTGACGATGAAGGTCATATCAGAGCATAAATTGATTATATCGGAGTAGAACTGTCCATATCAGAATAGACCTACCGGGAAAAAATGTTTATATATGATCATACATCACACTTAACACACACGATTAGATAATTCGTGTCCAGCGCATTTCATTCCTTCGTAATACCAAGGTCCCTTGAGGGAATAATAGTTTCTGTCCCCTCCTCAGAATAAAAGTTATGTACTTAGGGGAAAGTTTTGTTGTAATGTCAAAGGATGCGTAAGATTCGATAAAAAAAATTCTTTATTTATAAACGGCACGAAAATTGAACCGGACACGCAGAGACGCAGTTCTTATGCAAGAAAAGGCCTGAAAAGCGTGTAAGGAATAATCACGATATCCATTATACAGTTATCAGTTGAGTAATCCAGGCTGGCTGAAGGAAGGAGAAGTCAACAACAATAATACTCAGAATAAAGACAAAACGTTTGAGCATGAGCCATAGCTCAGAGGATAGCGTGGCTGGCGGTTATAGTGTCGTGAGCCACACTAGGTGTTTAACTGATAAGAGCATATCTGTCCAGTAGAAATAATAAGATTACGGAGAGTAACGCTCACTGGCTCTAATAAACATGACCACGCGGAGCGGAGAATAGGAAAACAGTAGAATTTTTATTGAAATAACCACATGTATTCATCAGACTTGCCACGAAAGATCCTCAGAGATAAGATGTTCGGTTACATACAATATACAAATATATGTATATCTATTGTTACGAATACTATATGACACCCTGTAGACAGACTAGTGAGGACTGACAATGAGATCAACTCGAAACGTGACGAAAGACTTGCAATATCACTTATATCGCAATAACGATAATACGTACCAAGAACTTCTCCAAGATCGCAAAAAATCGGCACCTGACAGGTTGTGCGATACTACGACCTATAAGTAACATTATTGCTGTTTTTTAGAAACTTTAAAGAAGCCACAGCCTTAATGCCTCATTCTATCCTATAGTTTCTAAGGTTTGGACCTTTTTAGGCTTCAACTTTAAATATTAGCTTCCGAAATAAAATGCGTATTTAAAATATTTAAAAAATTATATTGCTGGCCGTTGTTGTCGGGTAATTGATTTTAACGCCTATTTAAGATCATTTAAATAATTATTCGTTACATTAATTTAAATAGTGCATAGGCACTTAATTTAAACACAGTCTTCGTAACATATTTTAATCATATCGCTTCTTTTTATTCGTCCTAGAACCATTTCGCTCTTAATGTCTTCACAATTACTTCTTATACACATGTTGGTAGCTATACCATAAATAAAGAAAACCAGAAGAAAAAAAAGTATATAAATACCCCAAGGAATAAACAGATGTTGGTGGCCGCGTCGATGCGGGCTCAGGGGACCCCTTAGATTCCGACATCGTTCTATTTCACTTTCTTCTTCTGCATTCCTTACTTCTCGTCTTTTCGACGTCTATTTCGCCACAGACGACTACCCACCCGAGGTTCTTTATGAAAGAATGGCTTTTCCGTGTCGCTGGACCTTACCGGCCTCTTGGCAATCACGCCATGATAACAACTCTCTTTCTCGTAGTTGTACCAGTCTCCTAGCTGTATGCGGTTGACCTGCTACGAGTTCAAGTTCCGGTATTATTGTGGTCGCAAAGGAGAATCATATCCCCAAACTCGGCTTTGTAGAAAATGAATGAAAAGTGTCGAAAATTCAAGAGCAGTACTTGTACTCTTTGTTGCATTGTCGCAGCCCCGATTGAAGGTCATAAATATATCATCTTTGCCACGGAATAACACGGGTAAAAATTGTTCTGTTAATCCAATAAAATTTGTTTTCGTCATAAAGACCCTGTTCACACAGAAAAATCATAAGTGTACTGTCAGCAAAATTATTGCTACGCAGGAGAAATTGATTTTGCTATGGCGACAAAACTTATTTCTTACCAAAGCGGTTTATTTTTACTACGGAGATAAACTGCGCGCTTGCTATTAAATTGCGGAATTACGGCACTGAGCAATTTCGTTGGTATAACAAATTATCTTGTTACAGTAAAAACGTCAGCTTTGTTGTGGCAATCAATCGCTAGAGTACCGACAAAGTTTTCTTATATTAAATAATTAATTATATTCGTCTTTTTCCAGAAACCATTTTTTTTCCATGATAAAGAGAAAATGTACAACGACACATTTCTTGTGAGATTCTCATAAGTTAACGTTTATAGTGCGTGAAGTAGAACAGTCGGAAATATAAAAAAAAAAACGTTCCTATTAAAACGATGCTTGAATATGCAAATAAGAGCACAGTTACCTTTTTTAAATGCTATAAGTTAACGCAGGGACGGGATATTCTGAACGATATTTTTCAGTGTTGATGGTAACGTGACCCTTTCAAACGTGAAACTCTCCCCCTGCGTATACTCAATGGTTACATAAAAAGATACAATTTCTCGATAAAACTCCGTCATTCCCGTTCTTTTATGTTTATTAAAACAGCGTACTGCCATAATACGAAAAAAAAGAAAAGAAAAATGAGCGGCAAAATGCTTCGAACGAGAAAGAAAGAACGCACAGAAGACAGTTTCGCGCCAGCAGCAGGTTTACAAACCCCGGTTTTTCTTAACGCTGATATATTCATCAAGATTTCTTTCGTACAGGAGAATAAGAAACGTTGAAGAGCAAGTGATAGCGAGTAAACTTATCTCGTTTTCTAACGGAACACGGGAAAATTAATATAAGTGTCATAGTGGCTGATGAATATGAGATTCGAATGAAATTCTCGAGTGTACTCATCGGGGCAGGTTGTCTCAGTTAGTTTTTGCTTCTCTACGTTTCGTTTTTCTTCATATTTTCAAAATATCCTGAGACTAGTAATTGAAGTCAGCTGTAAATGGAGCAATGAAATTTTCGAATGAAGAAAATGTAACGAGCAGTCAAGGTGAAAGAAGCTGCGTTGAAGAAAAAAAATTAGTACTCGTCGTGAGGATGTCTTCTCGACTCTTCATTGATTCTTACTACGAAGGAAGTTGGTTGCGAACCTCTTTACTTGACTTTTTCAAAAGCATGAGACGAGAGCTGAAGATTATATGTGCAGTAGTCATCGCGGTGCCATCAACCACCGAGCCTAACCGCATTTTACTCAGTCTCGTTTTCTGGATTTCTCTTTTCCTTTCTCGCTCATTCCTTCCTCTCTATCGTCGAAATGAACGAGCTTCGCGTTTCTGGCATCGTCTATTCAGCGGAAACGAAGCGAGGTGAGATTACGTGGTAAATTTTGTGTGTGTGTGTGTGTGTGTGTGTGTGTGTGTGTCGCACGGATTTAGCAAGCGACCTCTAGCGAAACCACCAGGCACACAGTGAGCCATATACCTTCTCGGCGACTTACTCTCAGCAGAAATCCTTCGCTGCCAACCGAACTCGATCGCTGTTAGTGAGGCGTAAGTGAGTTAAATGACAGAAAGCTTGCCTTCAGCACATTTCATCACGCTCGTTAGAATCGACCATCTCGTCGTACAATTACAACAATTATCCTCACGTGGTACAATCATAAATGTGGATTAATTGAGTTAAATATATTTAACCTAACGGAATATTCTATTGGATATCCCAAGGCAGTATAAATTCCAATGAAATTCCTCAACATTAATATAATCCAAATTTATATCTGGGGTGAAACCTAAATATGTTAGTAGCGGTCTAAATATCTACGCGATGGATATTTTCTTCCGCTTATTAGTAGTAGAACTAACATGCACGATTCATGAGGATAAAAAGCCGAAAATTACAAAATTTTCATCCGAATTGAACATTCTGTTTAATGTCTTTAAAAGTGGCAAGCCTATGGACAGATTGGTTTCGGATTTTTAACCAACCAGAATGATGACACACAGGAAAGCAAATTGGAAGTAATCAGTTCACGTATTCAGTATGAAAATAATATCGTAACTCTGCTGATTCGTTTTCTTTTTTTTAATTGAATCAAATACCCAGCACGGTAATTAAAATAACTTTTTGAAAATGAAATAAAAATATTAACAAGTAGAATTTTTTGGCAGCCTCACTTTCTTAATCACAGGAATAACAGTCATGGTTTTTCCCTTTTTGTTTTGCTTTCCAGCCGATGGCGTTTAAACGATCCCGTGCCTCGTCGGGCTTACACGAGCCTTCCTTTCAACGACAGAAATAAGAATACCGTTGGACGATCGTGAAAGTACGAAAGGGTAGGAGGATGTGGTGAGAATGTTGGAGATCTTGCAGGGAGTGGTAAGGCGTGGGCGGCAAAGAAAGAAGGGAAGAAGATAGAGGGTGAGAAAAGAATAAGAGCTCCGGTGAAGGGAATGGAAGGAGGGCGCTATCTGGGAAAATTATGTCAGTCCTATCTCAGGTTGAAAGTAGAGGTGAGGATGGGACTGGAAGATATGGAATAACCGGAGTAAAAGTGAGAGTGAAACCTCGAAACCGGGAGGCCAAAACTCGAATCCCCCCCCCCCCCCACTGCAGCGGCATTCCTCTAGCTTGCAGTGATTCTCACGTACAAGGGAAGAATAGAAATATTACTATTAGAGTGATAAATCCTCATTTCATCACAGATCTTTTCTTATGGTCCCTTTATCGTTGCGTTATTCTCTAATAATATATTTCTGTACAGATCTTTATATAAGCTATCTTCTACATTATTATTTTTTCATTTATTCTATTGTTAGTTGTATCGAGGGAAAAACAAAGGTTAATTGGTATCATGATTGCGCAGACACAAATAATTTGAAACATGAAAGAGTTAATAAAAAGTAATGTCACTTCCTCCATCGCAAAACAATCGCAGCTAGAGATCTGTAGACGTATATGCATACGGACATCGTTTGCGGCTGTGAACCAACCGATTTTGATCTCCAAAGCGATATCGTTGAAAGTATTGTCAACACGAATCTGGCTCGTAGGACATTTTGGATTTTCCTGAAGGAAGGGAGCGAGCGTGAGAGAACGAGTGAAAGTAGTAACAGCCAGCTCTGAAACGATTCAGACTGTATTTTCTTTCTCGTTCGTTCTCCACTGTACTCGAAAAACGCACCTATTCGCGCATGGTGCGCTCGTTTTGTTATACGAAAAGTGTGCGATGAAGATAACGACCGAGCGTGAGATTGTTACCGGGCCGAGAGTAACCATTGCAGGGCTCAGCGATGCCTGGGTAATAGCAATAACGAGAAAGATTCCCCTGGCGAAGTGTGTTCAAACCATTCTTTTTTATTACGGGATAAATATAAACCGAAGCTCGCGACGAGCTCTACACACCAACGTAGCAATACCAATGTAAACTCTTCACTGTCTGCCAGTGCGAATAACGTTCCCGTTCCTGTGGACGACGAAAACGCTTTTATCCTGTTAGCAAATGAACAGTTTCGTCATTATTGAGATTTGCTATCTTACAATGATTCCACACTTTTCACTGGTTATCACCTATTACTATCAGCTAGTGATATTATATATCACACGGAGAAAAGAATATGAAAATCGTTTCTCTACTCGTGTGGCAATTGGAATATATTCCCGTCAGTTGGCGATTTTTCCAGTTCAGTATATGTACATGACGTTACTCTCCTTGTGGTCATATTTCCATAAGCAGACACGATATTGTTGCTGTGTAAAAAAAAATCAATAGACTTCCAAAATATATCTCGATTGCTACGCAAGAAACATTGTCGTATTTATCTCTCCGTGCACTTAATTATGTCCAAGACTATGGCTGTGTTTAAAATCGATAAAAATGCATGATTGTTTACCTTCTTTCGAATAATATAAATGAAAATTGAAACGGGATAATGAATATTCAGAGACCAATCAAATATACACGGTACATCGGTTGCAATTCCATTCGAAAGTTAAGTTCATACGGTAGCAATCTTAATTGGGAGTCGAAGCGTACTTCTATGAAAACAGTACGTGTTATCATTGCGTATGATGTGTACTGGGTCGTAAAATGTGCTTGCTTGGATAACCGTTCGCACGTGAGGTTTCTCCCCGCATCGAGAGGGTTGTTGAAAACGTGGTGATTGAGGGTAACTGTGGGTCACGGATATAAGTAACCAACCAGCCGAAGCAGTGTAGCGTAATCACAAACGGCAGCTGTTGCTAACGCAATTTTACCCAATATAAATCTTTAGAACAGCGATATTGAATCAAACCATAATATAGCACACCGTGAGACAGCTTTATCTTCGTGCTTTATGGTACCGTGAAAGTTCCGCCATACTCTCTGCAGGATCCCATGCCCGCTGGAGAAACTGTAAATTCGGGACGAACGATTTTGTACGTGGTCTCCTGACTCGAAATTTAAACCCTCCGGAACGTGGGAAGAACCTATGTGCGATCGCCGGTGAGCGACATCGCGTTGGGCTGAGTATGTAGGTTGAAAAATACCGCGAGTACTATTGTAGTTTGACCCTGCTTTCACGCTCCAAACTGCAGTTTTACCAGCTTTCCGCTAGGTGCCAAGTTTTAAGAGGGTCAAGTCAAAGTGTACCTAATGCCTCGAGTACCGCTAAAACTTGGATTCCTCGTTGACGCTCTATACGTTATTGCTTCACGGCTCTAAGCCTCCATAGTAGGAAGCTCTTGGAGAAAAAAAATTGTGCTGGCAACTATTAAGGGTGTCATGTCGATAGACCCTTGCGGGGATAGTAGCGGATAGGCATAGTGATACGTGGCGTGAGTGACAGGCATCGATACGCTACCGATCGAATGATCACAGGGCGTGAGAATTTCGCTTTCATCGTTCGTATGTTTCCCAAATATCCGATAAGTCTACGTATTTTTATGGTCATTTGACTCCTTATTAACTCAAAAATATGTACAGGGTGCGCCATCTCAATCTGGTTGATGGAAGTATTGAATAACTTAGAGAATTTTCAACAGATTTCACAAAGTCGTATTTTTTTATTAAATTTGATTCATTACAATTTATTTTGATTAGTTTCCAAAAACCACATCGATCAAATGTCCGCCGTTTTTGAGCAAACACCGGCCCAAACTGTCACTTTCTCATCGTGCAATGGAGTTTCGTGAATAATATGAGGATTATCGGTGCCCCACATGCGACAGTTTTGTTTGTTGACAGCGCCAGAGAGGGTGAAATGAGCCTCGTCGGTCATCAGAATTCGCTCCCAAGAATCCGGCTCAGCTTCCTTCATTCGACTAACGTTATTAGCGTGAGCCAAGCGTCGCGGCTTACATATAGCGATACATGGTTGAAATTGTACTGAAATAACCTATACGAAACGTGTTGTACGACGCTGGTCGGTTAAAATCTGTCAGAGTTATTCAATACTTCCATCAACCAGATTGAGATGGCGCACCCTGTAGTTATTTTTATATTTTCTATTCGTTTGATCAAAGTACGAAAATTCTTCAATTCAATATAGATCACGTTACTTTTATATTATAAACGTGATGATAAAAAATTCAGTTTTCAAGATTTAATTTCGTTTTTCGATGTTCAGTAACATATTCTGGTCTTTCACGTATATAACATTGAATACTATAAATTGGAAATACACTAACAAAGGTTAGAGTTCTGAGTTTGAAATGCCTTAGTGATATAACTACCTTAAAAGTGACAGCTATTGTAATTGTTGGTCCATGCAACTATTTTTTTAATTACTGCATTGACTAATAATTGATACTTGTCACTTAATAGTTGTCGGGTTTACTATGATTTCTCTGAGGCCTAAGTAGAAGAGTAAATTACTTAAATAATTATTGAAGTATAAAAAGAATAGTTCTTTAATTACGTTTTTTTATTCATCATTGGTCGTGTGATGAAACTGCTGCATTATGTCGAAAGAACCTGTTTCCATTCTATGCGAAGATTCAAACTAATCAACCTGAATACCTACCTACGCCTAGAAAAGAGAGGCCGACGGTATAGCGAGTTACAAGTCAATGTTAATAGAGTATACAGCCCGAAATATTGAATTGAGTAGGGTGAAAAGGCAGAGAATCTATGGTACAACAATTAGTAGGAATGATACCAGGGTATAGAACACGACTTATTGTGTCGAGTAGGGTGAAGAGGCTTACAATATAGGACACGTGTATTTGTCAGGTGTGTTATTAGGGTATACAACGTAAATTATTGAGCTAAGTATAGGGCTTTGAGATCTTGAAGCATGAAAATAAAGGATTTGAAGTACGATTCTGCTGAATTCAAAACCGAAGAAGGTTTCAGCAGTCCTTAAGTTCCGACTTGGTCGGAGCTGTATTATCAAGAACATCTACCGTACAGTACCACGAGATTCAGGGTAAAGGGGAAGAAAGAAAAATAAGTAAAGATGGCCAAAAGGGAGCGATCTGCACTAAAGTAAGAACGAACGTAAGGATAAGACAGAAGAAGAAGAAGAAGAAGGTACAGTAAGAAGGGAATAAAAGTTTTACAGCAAAGCAAAGAAAATAGAAAAAGTGAAAAGTAAAGAAAAAAAAATATCTGTAGGGAAGTCCGTTCCGATTTTTTTTTCAAACCTCAGGTTAAAAGTACTCGAGTTTATGGCGCTCGGTCTTTGTTTCATCGTAAGCACGGCCGAACGAGCAAGGAATTAATAGGAAATGAGTGGGAGCAAGGAGATAGAGAAACAGCGCAACGAAAGAAAATGTGAAAAGTGAGGAAGATGGATGAATGAGAAGTAGAAAGGGTACACCAGGGATAAAATAAAATTGACAGAACTCACTGAGGTGAGTCAGAGAGAAGTGTACGTGTATTGTTACTTCTCTCCGACTCACCTGGTAAAATCTGTGTATACACAGATTATATTAAATTGTCGGATAAGAAGAAAAAAAAAGTGATGACGAGAGAAGAGGATACAACAAGAGTAAAAAAAAAATAAAGTAAATATGTCCTCTTCGGTAATCCCCGGTCAACGGAGTTAAAAAGAGAGCGGAGTACACGGAAAATGCGTTCGATTCCAGTTAACGACGTGTTAGTTATATAGATATACGAAACAAGGAGAGAGGTTTTGCCACGATGGCGCTTCTGTCATCGGTGATGGTTTCTACTCCCCGCAACGCTTCGGGGGATGATTCTTCGTGTCGAGTGTCCAGCGACAATCTACCTCAACGACAGCAGCCATGTCCAAGTCGTAAAAAATTGTACCGGCCATTCAATTCGCATTCGAATCTCCTACTCGCTCACTCGCATTGCCATTTTCACCAGCTTATTATTTTTATTTTCCTGCAGTACCTGCTACTGACACAGCAATTTTTCTTGGGTTTTTATTTCAACCGATTACAGTACTTGGTTCAACCGAATCTATCTAGGGCGGACTGATTATTTAGGCTCTCTGTCGACAACCTATCAGACTAACCGCGGGAACTCTGGGAAATCATCAGAAGAGAAATTAGTATTTAAAAAGCGTGGTACTCCCCGTGAAGATTATTAGAGAATTTTCTGCAAGAAGCTCTTTACCTTCCTCACTCGACATATCTTAAGCGTCGCATTTTTAAGTAAACAGTTTTTTAATTATTATTTTGTTGATTAGATCAATGGAATAAAATAATAAAACACGTAGAAATGAAAATGCACCAATAATCGGCTTTCGAACGTCCATTTATAATACGCGTACTCCGTGTACCGTAGATGCAAGGTGCACGATTAAGAATGCATGGTATGGCTTGTGCATGTGTCGCAATGCAGTGGATAATTTAATTATCTATAAATACATTCAGTCGGACTACGTGAGCTATACAAGTTTTACGGCCGATATGACTCGAAGCTTGAACGAGAGCTTTCACTCGTCGGCAAAATCACTTACTCACGCGTTGACATCTGTTTTTCTCATTCGATCAGGCTTGATTCAGCTTTTGTACTACAGCCAGACCGTTCGATGCCTATGGCCCGATGGTTCAGGTAAAGTTACGCCCCAGTTTCGTTGCGATAATGATGAAAGGGTGGTAAAGTAACGTGAGAATACGTGATGGCCTACAGAGCGCTTGTGTATAAGCTTCAGCTGTACCGATCAATGCCAGCAACTTGACAATAAATGGCAAATCTTTTGTCATTGAATCTCCAGCTTCAATGGACCTGAAATCGCAAGGGCTTTCAACGAACTGTTGTACGCAGCTCACGACCATCTAATATTTCACTCTCTACCGTTTGTTAAAGTTCAGCCATCACAGTAGCTCAGTAATTCTATAGAAGTTAATGATAATATATCATTAATCAACATCAATATCAATGATATTGCTCATTAATTACCATAAGTGACAATGATTAAATTGAGTCGAAACGATACGAAGTGGTATATAGATAGTTTTACTGTGTAGTAAGTATTTGATTTAAATGCTCTGCGATTTACAGTTTATTTTCATTTACCCACACAGCAGACATGAATTCGAGTCTGCATTGAAAGCGGATTGTAATTTTTTGGAAAAGTATTTCGGATGCTCGTGTTATGTAAATCCAATTTCTCGCACGTTCCGGCTATGCAATCGAGATTGAAGAAAAATTCAATGAAAGTATAAAAAATGCTTCTTGTGCCACCTGCGCGAGAAAATCAAAAACGTATTTTCCGTATCAAATCATGACGACATTCGTGTGATCCTCGTGATATTTCCGTGAATCGAATATTTCAAAGGGAATAATCCTTGATCCGTCCCTCGGGTCGCAAGAGCTCAACCAGTTTCCGTTAGACTTGTTCGTGTTCGAACACTCCTGTCATCGATTTTGGTCGACACGTCGACGTCATCGCGACCACGAAACCGCAGCGAATGCTCAAAAGATCTCGTTACTCGTCGGATAGCTACGCGTCATGTTACAAACGTCACTTTATTTCGTATAAGATATATTTTCACAAGATATATTTATACATAAATATTCCAAGATCTCAAGTCTCGTCCGTTCGTCAATTAACGCCTCGAAGCTCAAGTGCAAACTCGGCTGACGCGCTTCTGTACGTACGGCATGAAAGCTGAATGAGAAAATTCCGGTACTCTAAAGGGTAAACGAGCTGTATGCTAACTGGACAGAAATCATCAACGATAGAGCCTCCAACGACAACTTCAAACGATTTATAATTAGCATGAAGCTCTAGTGGCTCTGGAGACCGCTCACCTCTGCTGAAACTCGTTGACATGATATTCTCTAGGTTACCGACAAGTTCACGATTAGTAAAGAGCTTCGAAAAGCTTCAGAGCGTCGGTGGACAGGGAATGATTTTCTTTGAAAAGTTTATTTTCCTCGGTGAGGTTATTACCATCTCAACGTCATTAATTCTTGGCTAACAGATATATAATACGTAGAGTGAACTTTTATACTTTAACGAGTTTTCTTCACCACCTCCTCAACTTGTGACAAAGTTCTGTTTTGTTTGTATATCTTACCCACAATAACAGAAAATATAGAATAACAGATATGAAACATTCGAAATATTTCGGTGATACGAAAATTATAATCTACCGATAAACATGGTACCCTTGACCATGTTTTTTGTTTGTTTTTCTCTTTCATCACGAGAGTGCATTAATGCTGTAATGATTGAGATCAATAAAATGGGACTTCACCATACTATTTAAAAGGTAATTAAGCTCAAAGTTGACGATATTTTATATTGATTTTATAGCAGAAGAAGTCTCAGCTCACAAATGAACGAAGCTTGGTTAACATCTACCTACTTGAGAATATAAAAATAATATACAGCTATAATAGAATACTCTAATGAACAATATACTGAAATGAGAATGCGATTTATCGCATAGTTTTTACGTTAATAAAAGTTAAAGTTTAACTTTTGTTTTCTTCTGTCTTTTTCGCTCTCGATGAATATTCGCTATACTCGATAACGTAAGTCGACGTTTACAAATATTTATTCAAATTCATGAATTATCACATCTTTGTCCATTTCTGTTATTGTAAAATACGCAATGATATAAAAGTTGTATTTGCCAGATATCAATCAACCCTTATACGGAGGGCTACCTTGATATATATATATTTTTTTCGGAAATACATGAGAGTTTGTGCTAACAAATTGATTATAGTCTAGGGAATTAAAATTAGATCCAAGTTTTCATTGAAAAATGAACGAAATCCTTTTTTTATTCCAATTATGTTCGAATAAAGAGGAGCATTACCTCTTTTTTTTGGTTGTATATATCAATTTAATTCTGTTAGACATTCTATTTCAAGAGTTCGATGCTTGGTAGACCGTAATCAAATTTGTGAGGAAATGGATAAAGCGAGCTACATGGTTGGTGGATGGTAATAGATATTTCTCGACAGATTCCATTCCCAACAGCATAGCAGGCGTAACATAGCAAGCCTGGCTGCTACGTGTAAGCCGTTCACCGACGTCGATAGTCGCCTGACCAAGTGCATTCAGCGCAAGTGCAACATCTGGTGATTCGACGGGTGGACCAGTGGGAGTGAACCGAATCGAGCAGCACTCTAACTTCCTGACATCTGGTCAAATCGTGTATGACAAGGAGCTTCGGTAGACTCCTGAGCTACGACGACAACTTACAGTGTTCCCTTACAAAATTCACTTTGTCTACACGTATTCCATCACTATAAAGTAATCGGCAAAAATCTAACATCTATCGACGTTTCATTTGATATTTATTGAAAAGGTATGCTTACTCACCAAGGAAACAAATCCACATGTAATTAAATTATTGATTGGTACAACCAATTTGCAAGATCAAATACACGATCCATCTGAATAATTTGTTGGTGCAACCCACAAATTGCCAGGAACGTATTTCATAATGGCGTTCGTTGGAGGAACGAAGCTTGTTTCTCCGTGTACATTTACTATTTTTATTCACTATACATTAAACGAAAAACATGTATCGGGAAACGAGTTAACGTCTTGATGTCAAGTTTAAAAAAAATTTCAAAGTATTAATTCCTCCTTGCTACGTCACACAGCGATCTGCTGACGTCAAAGTACTACCGCTACTGATATTGATACCCAGTCAGCCCTTTTTGATACCCTTCCACACTTTTACTCGAGTTTTTTTTAAATAGAAATTCATTACGAATATAATGGTGTTCTGCACCAGCATTTTTTAAATGTTCTAAACACGACTAGTAGGTGACAGCGATTCCAATATATGTTACAAAGAATTTGTGCCAACACTTTTCCTGCGATCTTCAGTCATGCGCACACTTTCGTTTGGCACGTATATGCGTTGACCACACGCGCACACACACACAGCCGTACGCGCACGAAGTCATGCGTCCGTGTCTTTAGTTACAAACCTCTCTGTATACAACTGAGAGTTTGTACGTGACATAATTGTTTTGTTTATCATTATATATTGTTCTTTATTATTTTATACACTTGTCATATGTCTTTGATATTTGTTAACAGTTTTTTTGAGAAATAATATTGCTTAACGCGTAGATACGATATTTCCAAACATTTTTACCGGCATTACTTTGCTCTATCGGATCCAATTAGACGAATTAACGAATTAAAGTGAGGAAAAAACGTCTCATCAATCCAAAGCTTCTTTGCTCTTAGAGTCAACGGTGAATAAACAGAAATCCGGTCAAGCTCTGCAATTTTATAAGGGTCGAAAACATGTGCTAACTCCTCGCTGGGTGCACCTCTCTGAAAACTTTCTTCCTCTACTTTGCGATTAGAAGGAAGAATCGAGTGAGAAACTCGATAGAAAAGCCAGTAAACGAGAAAGAAAGGATTAAGTATGAAAGAGAGAGAATAGCTGGTCTCTATTGGAAGAGGGTTGAAAATTTTCGCTAGCTTCGCTTTCCTCTTGGCCAAAGTCCGATAACGATTACGGCCATCCAGCAGCACCAGCTTTATCCCCTACAGTTCTCACAGCCATTCTATCCTGGTCTGCGTTGGTGGGAACCTTTCGACTCGGTAAATAATTCTACTTCCCTCCAGGTTCGCGTTCCAGCCATCATTCCTTCACCCTCTTCTATCATGACGTTCTCAGCCTCCAAAGTCCAACGGTTCTTCTCACTTCCTCCCTACTCTTAAGATTTTTTCCGGTACTTATTCTTCTGCATGCGACCGTACGTTGATGGTTTGTATTTTAGTTCAAAAATACTTCCATCCGGTGGCGGAATAGAACTCTTACGGGAATATAATCGGTAACGAGTAATGGCAGGCGTTCATCATCGACGGGGAATGTGTATGACGGGTGAAAGTCGCTACGTGCGACCGTTAATAGTCAGCAAACGTATGGTGAGCGTGCGTATGAGCGAGCTAAAAACGATCTACTCGCATATCCTGGCGATAAAAAATACAGCACGAAGTGTGGTATACAAAAGAGTCGAAACACAGAGTACAGAATGAAAAGTACAGTTCTGGACTTGACGATAGAATACTCAGACTGTGGAAACCACTGGCCCTACCAATCCTGCCACGTATATTACTATCTATAAATGTGACAAGGTCCAGCAGCAATACTTCTCTCTTCATCCTCATCCGCGCACATGCGTCCGCCAGTATTCTGGAACGAAACGATTTTCTCTTCCCCCACCCCTCCTTCACATTTTACCCGCTATGTCTATTTCTCTCATTCTCTGTTGCCTCCCAAGCGTCGTACCTTTCTATACACCAACTATAGGTAGATGCACGTGTTCGAGTAACAGCAGGGGCGGCGCGGTACGGTGAATTGCAACGAAAGTTGAAACAATATCGAATTTATCGGCAAAGGAACCGGTTGCGGGGCGCGTGAGTTACGAGTCCCCCGTAGCCATGGGTCTGCTGGCGTGGGCTCACACCGTAGAAGCAGTCGCGAATGGTAGGTGGAGGTCACGGGTAGAAAAGGAGGGTTATTCGCTGGGTGGTAGGGGGATCGTTGATTCTGAGGCTGGCAAAATGGTAACTCATTCGCTCGGAGGACTACGAGGTGGTGGGTCGGTGGGTGGTTGTTCCCCCTCAGCAGCGGAAAGGTCCCACCCGCAGGGAACAGAGGTGGTGCATGGCAGTTGGAAGTCGGCGACATTCCGGAGGCTTGAGTTACGAGCACGAAGGTCGCAGCGGTAGAAGCGAGTTCTGCAGATCGAGCGCTGTGTGTGTGTGCGTGCGTGTATGTGTGTGTGCTTCTATATGTGTATAAGAGTGTGTAGGATCGCGGTTCGTACAGAAATAGCTAACCCGCGGGAAATGGAAGCCGCCAAACGGTGGGAATAACATTAAGTGACGCCCGACCTACCAAACTTTGCCATACTATTTCACACCCTTGCTATATAGCTTATCTTGGGGAAAGTCTCAAATTTTCATCCCAGCTTGATTGGTTGCTTGGGCAAAGGCTGCAGTGGCAGAGAGCCCTGTTGAAATACGAAGCTTTGAAACGTAATGAGTTTTTAGGGTGCTGCTTTCGTGGGTTGGAAAAGAGATAAAGTTAGTTATAAAAATAAAGTACGATTACTAAAACGGAAGAGTATAAGGAACGTCAACTTATTAATATCAACTCAGGAATATCAGTTTTTGACATTGAGTTTTTGCGACGATAGTACAAAGACATACGATGTGTGAGATACAAACAATTCTACATTCGTCTTTCTCGGTATCCTTGATATTTGACAAAGAGCGATGTCACTGTTCATTGTTCATTTTCTTTCCTGCTCAGATGTCTATACGAGATTTTTGACGGTAACGTTATATCGACTAGAGCTGTACGAGGATTACATTGACACCTCATAAAAGGAGATACGGAACGCACGTGTCATGTCTATAGGCTACAGTGAGAAAAACTGCAAAAATTTTCAAAGTTCTTCTCATCAGTAGCCAAGATCCGTAATCGTAAGATAAAAAAGACGAAGAAAACGAGCTAGCATGGAAGAATAAAGAGGAGAAAGAGTAAAGAAGAATGTTCGAGGATCGACTTTCGGTAGCAAACACCGCGTCTTCGAGTTTGTACTAAGCTGAGCGAGGTATGCAAAGGTATCGTGTTGCCTTTGTTGCCTTAGCGAATGGATGAGTTCGACTGTATGAGTGTGCGGGTGTGTTATCGAAACGATTTCCATAAACGGATGCGCCGGGTGTTTGGCTTTCCACTATAGCAAACATCTGCATAACGGGCTGGTCCGAAGATTTTGAATTCTCGAAGAGCAATATATGTTCGACCCTCCTCATAGTCTCTGACCTGGTACTGCGCGAAAAATTCAGGGTATGAAAGATGAGGTAAAATTGAGAAAGCCCGGCAGGGAAAAAAAAGAGAAATGTAGTCTTAAGGTGCTCGCACATATATTAATATCTAATTTTCAATTAAATCAGCATCCATTTTACATTTTTCCCCTTATTATTTCATTTTAGAGTTATAAACTCCCTCTTCTTATCTAACTTGCGAAAAAGAATCGAGAAATTGAAGGATAAGAATACTCGAGGAAGCACCTCACTGTTGTTTCAAGCGTATTTTATACGTCAAATCAACAAACAGTGGAATCAGGGGAATACTTTTCACAGTAAATATCAGATAAAAGTTTCAAGCATCGTACCCAAAACACCGATTTACATCTACGATCGTGACTACCGTCACTCTGACAATGCACTATCTTCAAATCTTTTTTACGATAATCCTGACGAGAACATTTTTGCTGCTTTTATTAGGTGACTCCATTCTAGTTGCTTGTGACATTTTTTTTTCCAATTGGACCAATAAGAAAAAAGAAAATATATATAAAAGTCAGAAAAATTTAACGAATTTTATTGACTCGCCGTTGCGGTGATGTTGGGCGAGAGAATTGCACAGACCCACAAGCTCCGAGGTTGGCTTTCATCCGGTCTACTGCTATATCTCTGCATTGAATCCAATAATACGAAAACTCGTGTGCTCGGGCAGTTTCTCGTTTCGCTGTATCCTCCAGCAATGCCATATTTTTTACAATCTTCGAGACACGAATGGAAATATTCAGAAACAAAAAAAAGGGATCATCACCTCTTTGACCTACATCGTTATGAACTGATTTAAAAAGAAAAAAATCATACAACGTAGATAAGAACAAGATGGAGGCTAAAAGAGTACTATTCGATGAAAAGTTCCAATGACAGTTTGTTAAAAATCTATCAGACAACTCATCGACCGACTGATCGATCGATCGATCGATTCGACGTACAATCGACACCTTAATGTTATAGTTCCGGGTTCGATTATTCTTATGAATAACATGCTGAAATATAGAATTGAGAATACTTACAAAGGCTTTAATATTAATGAATTAATGTAGCTTTTCGATGCTGTGCAGAGGAAATTTTCAGCTCGAGAGTATATATTTTTAGGCTAATTAAATTATGGTGAATTGTTCTTCCGTGAATATGCCAACTTCAACTATTAGAATATGTATAACGGATGGAGGGAAATGTAGTAATTAGTGAAAATTGAAAAAAAATTCTTTTGTAGCAAGCTGTTTCATACTCATCGGGCAATTCTAAAAGACCACGAGCGAAGATCAGAAATGCAAGCATATGCAAACGCGTTCCTTGCTCGTGATAATAAATTAATTTGGAACGCAAACGGGATCGCACGGACTCTATCGCAACGATTGCACGACAAGGAAACTCGTGGAATATTATTGGCTTAGTCAACTTGACCACCATCCACGCTTCCTCTATTAAAAAGCTCTTCTCCCTTATTTTTTGCTGGCCGGTACAATTCTTGTATTTAATTTCTCTTTAAAATACAGTAGATCCTACTTGTTGACAGAATATAAATATGAATATTGGATTCGTTATGATTTTTCTGAATATGTTGTACAGTTTGCGTTTATTAAACGTTTTTTTTTTGGACCGACTCACGTAAAATAAAGTAAAATGCTTGCTAGCCTTCCGATGTATAATTAAATAATGTTACCAGTAGTGTTGAAAGATGAATTTTTTCCATTGAATACTTTGGTCATAATTCACAAACTTGAAAATAACGTCATAATTTACAACTTGAAAGTAATCATTAAATTTAAAAAAAATCACATTTGATGTAATTTATTGGACGAAACACTTTGTTTTTACGAGTTACTATTTAGATGAAGCTCGGGCATTTATTTTCTCGTATAGTTATCTACATTGCGACAAAAAAATATCAGGAGATTGGTTTGTTTTTCGAATTTCAATTCAAGTACGAGGTCGTTCTTTGTCGCTCGGCCAAACAGTGATTCGATCCTGTATACAATCAGCGTTAACAATCGAGAGATAATGCGCATGCGGTGAAAACAGCGTGAGTGCGGGGAGGTTGCAGTGAATCGTTAAATTGGGAGGCTGGGAAGGCATCACGACTGCCAGATAGCGTTAGATAGAGAACTATAGTATGAAAAGCCAGGCGATACGCCAGACGTGTACAAGTGAAAACGTCGTTACCGTTGATTGTAATTGCGAATCGAGCTGCCTCGAATCAAATTATCATGGGAGGGCTAGTCGAAACGGTGAATTCGCGATTGAGATAGAAAAAAATCGCGTAAGATTATTTTCATGATTGGACAGGAGAGATAAGTATTTTACGAGTCAGTGATGCCTAACGGGCTTTCGGCATTCAGCCGTTCATGATTTTTTCGTCTATATCTATATAAGGGTGTGTCATTGTTTAATTTTAAAAAATTGCTTGACTCCCACGCTGCGAATTTATAATTTAGGTTTGAACTTAACTGCAAGCGAATCCCTTTCGCGTGACGTCTTTCGAGTTTCAAAATAAATGTTCATGCTAATGAAAGCTCTATTTTTAAATATTTTAAACCGATATAGGGTGTTTCACTTAAAGGCATGTAAAATATTCCAAAAATAGTGGATCCAATGCAAAAGTCCTGTTGTAGGGTTTGTCGGAGTTCTTTGTTGGTCCGTAGACTAATTAAAAATAATAACGGCTTGGTCTGCAACGTACAGACTGGCCTCTATACACATAGCTCCCAAAGACTGAATGATTTAGCTCAGCGGTACCTTCGTTATCTCATGGAGCCACTCAAATGCAATCAAAGCTCATCATTGGTTATTTTATTAGCGCACATTATGCTGCGAATTTTGTTACCTTTTGTTGTACACCTGTTTTCTAAGAGCAATTTTACTCTGCATGTTCATGGCGACTATCACATTCGCAGCTTAAAAAAAAATCATTTACATTTCTTCAAGAGTTTGTAATTTGTTTCAACACTTGGCATGAAAATGCTGCCGTGTACGTTCATGTACATGTTTCACATTATAGTATTTTCAAATATTTCCATTATTTAAACATTTAGAAAGACTATCAGACCGTTGATATTTATAAATATAATTAAGTATTGCGCATTGCTTCGTCGTGATTCTCCTCAATGGAGAATGGTTGTCTCAATTCTGACTTTCTCATAGAGAAAGTGGTATTAAAATTTTCAACAAAATTGAAAATTTGGTTAAATTGCCAAAATTTCATCAAGTTTAAACCCCTGAATCGATTCTCACCAAATTAAAGATCAAGTATTCTTGTCCGCTAACCAATTTGTATGCCAAGCAGCTTAATTGATGAAAATTTACAAAAGTTAGATAAAAAATAGATTTTTTTTCGAAAAATTCATGTTAGTATAAAATCTAAACGTCTTGATCGATTCATGCCAAACTCAATACCAAGCGATCTAGTCACCTGGCCAATTCATGTAGAAAGTTTTAATTCGATAACTAAAAATTTACGAAAGCTAGAGAGCGTACATTCTTTTTTCGAAATATTCATACAACCATAAAATGAGACACCGTTAGAGATTTATCTAAAAATCGCAGCAAACTGACGGGGGTTGCGATCGGACCCGTGTTCAAAGTTTCAGAATGATCGAGTAATCCGTTCTCGAAATCCATTACAATGTTACAAGCTAATCATACACACAAATGCGCTCCAACATTTTTTCTAAATATGATTTCTCGACGTTTTTGGTACATTTTGGCTTAAGTACTTTGCCATAAAAATCTCGAGAAATATGTTTTTCACAACATAGCTTTCTCTTTGTGAGGAAGCAAAATGATAAATGTATCAAAATAAAATAATTAAGTTCTCACCTCTTATTACCTTCCATCCACTTTCGTTCGATTATTCGCGGTGTGAGATATTTTATATTGCCAAAGCAAGAAAATAGCAGCAACAACGTGCGAAGCAAGGCTTCGTATTTGCTATTTCTCAAGTCCCTGGCTGCTTGAAGGCAAACTGTCCAGAAGCAATTTTGCCTGTCGGCAAAAAGTCTGAGAGCATATTCCTGTCGATCTTGGCTTTACACACGAACTTTACTCGGGCATTTACTACTACGATATATCCAAGGTTTCTTTCACTATATTTTTATACCCCGCGGATACGAGCAACTTGGAAGAGTTCATTCTCGAAGTCCTATGGCTCTGCCTAACTCTACCAAATGGCTGTAGGTTCACATACGTGCAGAGCTGTAGTAAATATATATATATATGTATGTACGTTTGTACACACACATTCACAACTTAATAGCTTAAAGCTTCTGTAGATTTATGAGTAAACAATTCAAAACCCGTGGTATGCTGATGGTTAGAAGGTACCAAGAAAAGTGGAAAAAGTGCCTGAGCTCCGTCGGTTGCCAGTGCGAACGTGTATATCCCGTGGCGATGGAGCATAATCTAAAAAAGTTTTCGCATCTGTATGATCCTGTTTCAACAGTGCGATAACAACATTCAAAATCCTCCAGCATACGTCTAAATAGTTTTCATATTTGTCGTTAATTTTCGAAGAAAATATGTTGATCATTTAAGTAGAATATTTTTTTTTTAACATGAAAGTTATTCTTTCGCATGGAGGAAAAAGATTAGTGACCGACTGTCAGATGCGTTCTTTGAGAAATATAAATTTCAATTCCCTCGAGTAAAGTGGAAATTTTTTCGCTGCGAAAGCTTACGTCAAGCGGTAATGCGCTTTCTTTAAAATGCGGTCAGACCAAAACGTTTTTTCGTCGTATTAATTGGCAATTAATAAGCATATTATAATAATAACAACATGTAGCACGTGACGTTATTCGAAGTACGGGTCCTCTCACGCGTTTTTGTGCAAGAGTACGAGGAGTTTGAGCGTTCCTCTACAGAGCAGCAGAAAAGGCAACGGTCTCTCGGTTTGGAGTTTAGTGTCAGCTAGGGTGGCAGAAGGTTGGTGGATTCTATAGCTGCCTTCAAACTGTCACGTCGTAAGAACACGATCAGGGTCACTGCGCATAATACCGTTATTTTCGAACGGCATGTTGGCAAGTCCATGCGCAATGTGCATTCCGGCATATCGATGATTCGGGCTTGTCGGCACGGCTAACTTTTGCGTTCTAGCAGTCAGCCGTTCTGATGTTCGAGACGCAGGGATTAATTCTTGCTTGCCAGGATAACGTAATTAATACGCTCATCTTCAAGAGCCAGGTGATGGGTACGCAGGTCCTTGGCACGAGATGCAGGGCCTGTATACGTTACCCAGAGATAATCTTGCATTTTATTTCTACAAGCTCCACATATACGTTCTCTGGTTATATCTATCACCACAACATAGTCCTTGGAATCTTGCACTACCACCTTCGACACTCTTACGGGATGAACGAGACACGGCTGTTGCCCTACGTTCGCGGAGATATTGAAACTGTAGTGGAAAACGACAAGCGCTTATTTAACATGAACTATTTATTTTCCCACTGTCAGGCAGATAACACCGAGCAAGCCTGACATGGTCGTCACTGACTACGGGAGTAAGATGTTTCACTTCATCGTATTCTCGATTCCCAGCGATGCTAAGGACGACAAGAGGACAAAGTAGCAGGATTCCCTCTTCGAACTTTGCCGACTGATTTTTTAATACCGCCCGCCTGTGTGTGTGTGGGGTGGCGGTGAGTCTGCGCCCTACAGGGCCGGTTGGTTTTAATTATAAATAATAATATTACAAATAATGTGTATTTGTTTGATAATGGTTCCTTTTAGTGAACAAGTAAACGTCGTGGAAAGGTCGGCGCAGATATCAAAGTTACGCGCGAACGTAAAGCCAGTTCACGCAATGGCTAACTATCTAAACTATGTACAGTGTTATATATATGGAATCTCTCACATCCTGTGATGGCTTAACGCCACGTGAGATAGTACAAATTACATGAGCTATACCGGGTCACATCTCAGACACCAAGCTTCCTCGCTGTCCTATACAAAGTCGCAATAAGCAGCAGCCATCGGAGCAAGGTTATGAGACCGGTCCCCTGAGAAAAAGTCCATCGTATTGACCGTAAATGCTACCCTTAGTTACAGCAATTACCGGGGCGTTTTCGCGCAAGTACATATTAAGGCAATAAAGCCTATTCAGGGCTTTCTCTTTGCGTCTGTTCCGGCCTTGCGTGAGAATGTTAAGATTTTTTCCTGGTCCTTACCCTATCACCTTTGTTCATTTCTCCTCTCTGTCTTGTCGTGTCATCGCACCGACACTTTGCTCCCTCGCGCATCCCCGACTTCCTTTTCACCAGCTTGTTATCTCTCTACAACCCCTAAAAACGATACCAAAGGCAATGGTCTTCCTCTTTTCCGTTCTACTTACGATTTATCGCACTACCGTCCGTCCTGCGCCAAAGGATTTTCCGTTTCTAGTATCGCGGATACGCGAGAAACTCGTCTTAAGCGCTATTCACACTCGCTGCCTCTTCGAAGCAAGGACCCCGGGTCAAACGTCACCCTTGACATTTTTTTAATTAATACGTTTTAGCTTTCCCTCTTCGAAACAGGAAGCAATCTCTATTAACTCGATGATCAGTATTTTTCTTACGCTAATATGACATCTAGTCGATTTATTTATAACAAAAATGCTGGACTTTTGTTGATTAATTTCAATGACTCACGACTCGTGAATATCGCAATGCTTTCATGAATCAATCTCATAACAGAAATACTCATACTGCATGATCACGCAAGGATCTAATATGACAGTTTAAACCAACGTGGATAAATATTTGTTGCCAGCAGCGAAAATAAAGCACTTTTATCGTTGCAAAACTTCGGAATAGAAAGTACAAAGTTCAGCGGTTGAGTACCAACTATAAAAGAAGAATTGCATCTGCAATGAGAAAAATATTGCTCATTTATTCACTTTTACTAATCTCGATAATAAAAGAATCAGAAGGAAGGAAAGAATAGCAATCATTGTGGACGACGGGAAAATAAAGAAAATTCTTCTTTTATTGAAGATTTTCTTGAAAAATGCAAGTCACCCAGTGAATAGGGAAATCCCTCTTTGATTTTAATTAGCGTCGAAGGTCTTGCATAAGCTGCAACCAACAGCAATGATCCTATTCCTTGTCGAGAAAGATATAAAAATAATTATTATGATGAAAAAATAAGGCTAAGATACTATTGAAACACATTTGTTCCTCGCACACGCCATTCCCTGTGGAATGCCTTTCAGTTTATGAACTATTATCGTATAAGCTGACGGATGAAAGGTAGAATTCAGAATGAGGATGGAAACAGGAAATACAATGATGTCGAGAATCCTAGAATGTTGAAATCAAACTAAATGGGAATGTTACTGCAGATATTGCACGAAAACTGGAAGAAGCAGTAGGCTGCCTTGTTCCCTATCTGGATAGCCTCGGGGCATGTTTGCCATCGTCGTCGTTCCTGTTGAACCTTTCGACGTCTTACACTCATATAAATTTCCAAGGAATCACAGCTATACAAGGCCAGAGGAAAATAGAACAGGAGAATCCACAAAGTCTCTACCGTAGAATAGAGCGACCAGAAGCACCAATAGGAGAATAAAGGCCAAAAGGAAACCTCATTCTATCCCAATCAGTATCTTTCGGTATTCTGAAACTTGCCCCCGTGTCCCGATACACTGTACCTCATCGTCTCGTGTCGTGCTATGCTAAGCCGATCATATATATATATATATATATACCTCGTAACCACGCGCGAAATCCATCATGCCGTTGAAATTGAAACGTAACACTATTGGCCCTATCTACAAGATGGCTTGTTTGGCCCCTTGGAGGATCGGTCTTTCGTAGGGTTGTTGGGTTCGCGTAGCTCATTCACAAATAGAGTACCTGGTATAGCTGGTCGTCAGCTAGAAGTAATTTTAACATGAACGACACTGGATAGGAAGAGACAGTAACTGATGACCAATAAATGATGACGATTGATTTTATCTTACAGGGCTGATGATTGCTTCCACCTTATTCGACCGACAACTACATACTTCTAAAATCTACATTGAAGTAATCATTCGTAAAGTAATTGCCATGTCCATCGTAACAATAGATATGAGGATATCCTTTAAAACAGAGGACGAACTTATATGATCGGAACTGTAGCAGAAACGCCCCAAGGCCAACATCCAATAGCAGTCTCGGATTTTACGGTAATGTCATTGAACAAGAAATGAGGCAGGGGAACTCATTTCTGCTTTTCGCATTCCATTGTGCAATGTTCTGTCTCCTGCAGTACATTCGTGGCAATTCTCGAAATCTCAGTTCGATACAACGCAGTAGCAGCAGCCACCGCGTAGCGCACGACCGCATTCATGTATTGTCAAGCGTGATTGGAATCCCGGAGCCCAATTGGACCCGCGAGGCTCGCTCGTTTTTCGAATGCTCTACGAATTCTGCACGCGCTTTTCTCCTACCTTAAAAATGTGTCTATTGCTAATCCGTAGCTTTTTGACGTTACAGATGAATGTACATGTGCATGAAGGATTCCACGTAATTTCGGGAAAATGCGTGGATCACTTTATGCCTTAAGGTCACACACGATTGCCAGGGTTTCGTATGCATAATGACCATTGAAGTCGGATATAAGGAATGGAATAGGGCGTTGGACTATTATTTGTACAAGCAAGTTTAATACATAAACAGTGGAAAGTCGTCTAACCGATTTTCTCAAAACCGATGGAACTGGCTGTCTGTAAAGGATCCTTGTTGCTTACATCGTCATGTACGCCACATAGTCAACGGGATCGTAATTTTATCGATGATGAAAGTATCCGGGGATTCAAATAAATAACGAATACTTGTCATTTCATACAGATCAAGACTTTTTAAATAATTTCGTAAGGTAGCCTGGAGGAATCCCTCAAAGCTACTTAACTTGTCATTTCATACAGATCAGGGCTTTGTCATTATTCCATAAGGTAGCCTTGAAGTACCCGAGCTGATGCCGTTCATCAATCAACAGCAGATTATAATTTAGACACAGATGTTGTCGACGCTTCTGATGGCTAAAACTTGAGTTACCGTACTAATAGTTCACGAGTGAAACTAAACTCCAATTGTTTGATTGCTACTGGTATTTCAATTATGCTGGTCGATTTGGAGTATTCATGTGATGACATTAAATTGCCACTGTTCATGGCTGCAGTAAATCTAATATAAATCACTAACTAATTAATCGTAGATTTAAAGATTGAGTCAAGTCCAAATTGGTTCGAGGCTTAAAGCAAACTAATTTTAACTGGAGTGGTCGAAGGGGAAAAAAGGAAACATAGATAGGTGAGAAAGTGGGAGTTTCAATAGCCCTGGCGCGGTTTAAACGATGCTGACAACGCGCGGCACGCGCGACCAACGCGTTTATGGAAAAGTGGAAACAGCACGTATGATGATTCCAGCGCACACGATTATTCG
This sequence comes from Cylloceria caligata, assembly GCA_963942595.1. Taxonomy (NCBI): domain Eukaryota; kingdom Metazoa; phylum Arthropoda; class Insecta; order Hymenoptera; family Ichneumonidae; genus Cylloceria; species Cylloceria caligata. The sequence continues at coordinate 44,776,710 of OZ012709.1, read as the reverse complement.
CGGAAGGATATGAATATGCGGAAAGATGATATCAATATCCAATGGAAACTCAGCTTCAGACGATGTGTATGGAAATAGAATTTTTTAAGTTGTATTCATACGATAATTAGGTCAATAATAGTTCATTTTTAATGAAAATATTATTGTATGAATTGATAAATAGTAATGGATAGTAAAAAGGCTACGAAATAATAGTAACGTAACAGACGTAACGGTTACTCACTAAAACTCAAAATTGGAATCAAAGAAGTGCAGGATAAAATGCAGCAAAGATAACAGATCAGATGAGATTTGAACGGTGATGTTTAAATTCGTTTTATGAACCGATTACAATTTTATCTATGTAAAGAAAGCTACATTCATGGTGGATACATCTTAATCGTAATTGAGATTTTTTTTGGGAATATTTTGTTTATTTAGGAATATTTATGGACCATTCGTAAAATCGTGAGTTACCGATGCTAAAAATGTTAAGGGATCCTAGTTCCGTTTAACAGGAGTTTATTATGATAAAATAAAAGTACATAAATCAAACAATAGCATCGTTCAATTTCCTGAGTGAATCATTCCTTAAACGTTATTGGAGTACAGAAAAACTTATATACGACCGATGATTCGAATATGCAGCAGTTTAATATTATTTCGCATCTAGGTCAAACTAATAAGACTTAATGGAGAGGGAGCTTTACAACTAGATCGTAATTTTAAGATATTTTCTAACAAACAGTGGTACTTTACCTTAACTAATCGGTACTGCGGTGTGCCACTCTCTTGTTGGTATTTTATTTATAGAAGCACTCAATACAACAATAGAAATTGCAAACTCATTACATTTATGTACCCTTTGATGGACAGATTAAAACTGAATCGATGCTGTCTGTACATCAATCGAACAAATATATATACAGGCGAATATACCCAACACTTGCAAAGAAATAAATGGCTTGGTCATAAAACAAGCATTCATATTACTTTATTGTGTAATAGTCTTTACACTTTGCGTAACGAATGTTTGTACCCTCTCCTGTGTTTGGCAAGCATTCCGATGCAGGACTCGGCGAGCCACGGATAGTCTCCATCTGAGAGTAATACAATTTTTAGAGCTCGGTGTTTTTCGCGTTTTGTTTCTATGTTATCAGATCGTTGATAAACGAAAGACGTGGAGCATGCTGCAGATAATATTTATCAATGTACTAGTTTACTTTGCTTGTGGATCTTCGAATGCTCGACGTATTGCAATTTCTGATAGCGCGAGAACCTCGTTCACGGATAAAATTGTGGTAAATCGAAAATTAATGACTTACCTATTATTCTCAAATTTTATTCATTAACAAAGAACTAATGATAATCATGAAGGTTGACATTATACGGCGATGTTTTGTAAGTGAATCTACGGACACGGTCGGATTTATCGGCAAATCAATTTCGAACTTCACCACGTATATGAGATTCTCAAGCTCGATAGCCACTGTTCTGATTGACGATCCTGAAACAGCGCGGAAGGGTGTTGATGACAGATCAGCAGAATTTCCTCATGGATTGTCGGTTTTTGTTATGAGCGAATCAGAAGAATATAAAGCGGAACAGTTGTTTCTCGGGCTCCAGAAAACACGCTGGTGGAATCACGAGGCATTCTTCATCATACTGAACAAGAGGACATCGACGGTGAAGTTTTCCTGCATCGAAACTGCTCGAGAATTATTGTTAATATCTTGGAAAATGGATATACTATCGAGCATTTTTCTTTGCGCAAACGACACATACGATGGACGAGAATCAAATTCAGTATTTGTGTACACGTATAATCCGTTTAAGGAGACTGCTCCAATGCCTTGGATAAAAGTGGAGACTCGCAGCGGTCCTAAAGGACATCCTTGGACGCTTTTCCAACAAGTATACGATTCTGGTGAATATAAATACTTATTTGCAATATACAGTCGATTCAGTTCTTAATTTATCCCGATAAACTTTGTAACTATGTATTACGCTAATAACGTACTTAATATGATTTTAAGAGAAAACAACTTGCGACAGTATGAAATTTTCAAACAAGACATCCGACTTGAATGGTTTCGTGATATCGGCGAACGTCAAACCTTATCCGCCGTATCTTACGTTTGATTTCGGTGGGAAAAGAGTCGATGATCTCCGTGGGACGCAAGCCCACGTGTTAAAGGCTATCTGGAGAAATCTCAATGCCTCCATATCTATGATAACTTACGATACCAAAACGAGCTATGGCGATTCGTTCGAAAATGGCTCGGCGATCGGAATGATAGTCGATCTCGTGTACGGTAAGTGTGATATCAATATAAACGTCAGATACATCAGGAAACAATGGGGTGTACGTTTCTCATCGGCACAATCTATTGGCGGACTGTTAATTGTTACAAATCATCGAGGTTGGAAGTCGCCCTTAACGAAAATCATTAATTTCATCAGTATAGAACTTTTACTTGTTGTATTATTCATTTGTTTCGTCATTGTTTTGATAACTGGTTACTCTACGTCCCGATCAAAATTACCCGATCTCATGAACGTACTCCGATTATTCTTCAGCACCGGAATGTACCATTTGCCAATATCAATTCTACAAAGATTGCTTCTTTTCACGACCATGTTGATGGTTCTCATTATTAATTCCTTGTTTCAAGGAAAATTATCTGGACTTCTTACTTCTCGGACGTCCAGTGAACAAATCGAGACGATAAATGACATAGACCGGTTTGGTTACGAGATATATGGTTTTCGATACCTTACTCAGTTAATTCCTCTGCATCTTTTAACTAAATTTCATTATTCTGGAATATATTATTTAGGATTTTGCTCGGACATTTTGGCAAATCATAGTAACGCTGCTTGCATCGCTCAGTCATCGGATATCCCGATACTCATGACAAAACAAAATTTATATATATCCAAGGAGAAAATTATTCATTTCTACGAGTCTCATACAATCCGAAAAAATTGGCCACTGTACGACAGATTTAACAGATTGACCGAGAGACTCGTTGACAGCGGTTTGATAAGTTACTGGGAATTCAACGAAACGGCGAAATTTCAGAAGATGAATAGGATTATAAACGAACAAGCATTTCGTGCACTGAACTACAGAGATCTGGAATTTTCTTTTAAAATAGTAGCAATCGGTCTCGCAATCTCTACTGCTACATTCATTATTGAGTACTGTATAGCATATCAACGATATGTCGTAGACTTTAAACCGTATCAATACGTCGAATAGACTTTTTATTGTAATACCCGAAGAACCACTGAGTTTATAATAAGGAATAAAATTATAAACATATGATATAACCAAAGTAAAAGATCATTTTGTCTGAATTTTGTCCTCTCATATATACCACAGATATGTAAATATAAAAAATTATTGCTTGGAATGAACGATGATACTTAATGATCTACATGTAAGGCAAATAAACTATGAAATGACTAAGTTGCTATTAATGAAAACAGATTACAATTCTCGTCGTTTACGATCTTCTAGGTACAAATTGAGTTTCTAGGACGTATCGCCATTAGCCTTAGACCATCAATGTACTATATAGTATGCCGAGAGCATACGTCAACAGCGGGTGTCATGTGATTTGCCATCTGTTCGATATATCGCTTCATGAGATCGGGATTATCAAAGATAAAAGCAACTTGCGCATTCCTCTACTTGTACTTTAAGAAGTAAAACCACATGTTCGTTGTCTCTGGTACAACAGCTACAGTCATCCTTGCTTTTGAGTGGCATTTTATGTCACACCGATAGGTCAACGTAATAAAGTGAATTGTCACTTTATCATGCGTCGTTTATCGAAGACTGGTGCGGAATATATTATAATCGTATGATTGGCGTAAATGATTGTGACATTTTCGTTTGCAGTACCTACACCCTACCTCATCGTAGCTCTCTTGTTTCGGTGTAAGATAAAAATATTTATTACTAATTAAATATAAATGGTGTCAAATGATAAATGTGGGCAACGAACATTTACATTGGGAAATTATCGTGACAATTTTGTAACTGTTGGGCAAATTTTTCGATTTGTTTAAGTCCGAATCTTTAATAAATCCTAAGTAAAATGAGTTTTATAAAAACGAAGCACAATCTAATTTTTCTAAATCAGGAAAGACCTTAATGTAATTATTCGGGTTTATTACTGGACGTCATTGCGAATACATGGTTACGTTAATTTATGTTCGCCTCTGTTAATGATCACAGCTGGTAAAACGTTAAATTGGGAGCTGCGCTACCGGGTAAAAGATTGGGCAAGGAGAACAATAATCGATAACTACACGCGTTAAATTCGGTAACGTTGCTCTCTGCCTTATCATAGGTGTATGTATAGATCTGCAGTGCTGTTCACGCACTGCGAACTTGTACATTCTTGTACAGAATGTTCGTTGCTCTTTTGACACAGATTATGAAATTGTATAATTGAATAAAATGAAAGCACCGTACCTCGACAATATTTTTTCGTTGAACCTATCAGAATCATTGAAATAACGTTTGTGAAAAAAATGTGATGTATTTAACATACTACTGACATAATCGTCTACCCCATCATATGTTGTGTAAAATAATATAAATTAGAAGAGTGAGTCAAAGAAGACCACGAAGAGGTAAATGAGTTATACTTTATAGCACACTACAAGTGGAAAAGAAGATGACACTGGGCACTGAACAACTGTTGTACTGCTGTGCGGTTGGTTGTAACGTACCGAAGAAACGAGAGAGTGTAGTACCAATTCCAGAAGGCAGTTACAAGATGGGCTAGTATGGCATTGTCTGGTCCGGTGGTAGCTGCTGAGCCGCATTGCGACGGGTTCTTCGAAGCGCAAGTTTTACCTCGGGTCTCGTTGGTTGTTAGGAAAGTAACAAACCACCGTTGAAATTTCTCTACCACTAGCCACGAGTGCATTTCCGGGCTCGTCGGTCTCAGATACAGCAGCACCTCTCCTTCTACGAGTCCTCTTGTGTCCGTACTCTTGCTCATAGCCGCATGAGTTGCATAGGCCTTTCGGCCAGTATTTGAATTATTCTCAACCCCCCCAAAGACGCCATACCATTTGGTTGCCCTCACCAATGAGATATTTTCAACAAAAAAAAATCCTAGAGGTGTTGTCTCATATGATTTTACTTGGTTTATTGTAATCGAAGAAAATTGTCAAGGTTAGGCAACATTTGGTGTTCTCACGGAAGTTAAGGAAAATGATATCATTGTATAACTCAATATTATTAGCGACACGCATGAGAACCTCTGCACACGGGAACCTTGCTCTTCAAGTTCTATCCTTCCATACAAATCTGTACAATTGAAATCTGAAGGGAAAAAATAATTGTCGACTTGAATGTGGGGAATGGGATATGCAGCAACACGACTGTTAAGCACCCATGATAATTGCATGGACATTTTGATGCATCATAACGATGTTGGTTGTCTCGCCGAAACAACGCAACTGTTAAAAATCCAACATTTTTTTCCACCCATTCAAGAAACGAATCATCGAATTCGCACGTGTTATATGATGCGAAAAAAATTGGACAGGCTACATAAGTTTTAATGCTTTAAATTAAGGAAAAATTTGGTGACAAGATGACCGCTTTACTAAGAGTGTGTTTATGTAAGGAAAGAAAAAATTACTGATGCAGCCGATTTCCATACATTGCAAGGTATTCAACTTTGTTTTTAAATTCCTAAATGTCAGCCTCTTGGTCCGCGTGGTCATTATTGAGGTATTGTCATCATATCAAAAGCCTTGTAGTCATCCAGTTCCTTACAATTTAACAAATGATCTCTATAAAATTACTTTTACTCATTAATCCATAATCAACTGTTGTTAACTAGAAGATAAGATAAAATATCTCTATTTCTCTGTCTTATTAAAAATCTGTCTGCCACTGTCGCCTTGTAGATAATATTTAAGAGTAATAAAGAGCTACTCGCGATATCTGGGCCAAATAACATTACACTCAGGATTGAACAGGATTATTAGCGTATTTATTATAAAGTGTAGAACAACTCTTTTCGCATAGACTCCCATTGTCTCTCCCATCTGGACCCAGGACTGCTATTCTTCACCTATAGCGGAGAGAATCCGCATCGCAAATTTGATAAATTTTACGGTTACAAATAGCCGCGGATAGACACTCACATTTCGTGAACAAATCGTATATAAATATAAATACAAATTGTCTTTTTTGAGTGATACACCGATGCTAGAATTATTTTTTAATCTCTTTTAAACCTGTCGTGCGCTTTACTGCTTTCATGAAGAATCTCTGTTTTAATATAAAAATAATTTTTCAAACAGGTTACCTATATTATGTTGCGATGCCTTAAAATATTGTTTGATAAAATATTGCGTGCTGCTACGTAGTTTTATACATGAAATTTCTAGTAAAACATATTATTACCATCATTTGGGAACATACCTGAAAACTTTTGTGTAACTTGAGAGCTGTATTAGCGAGTGCTTTATATAGTCCAAGGATGCACAGTAAAACGCGTCGCCTGAATGCATGCTTGATATAACACGAGCACATCTGGACTCTTGCTTCACATACCAAAGCAGCATTCCCTATTTTTACAGTCTAGCTCTCCGGAGTACTAAGAGACAGTGGTAGTGGTGAATAAATTTGAAATATTCTGTATATGGTACAATATATATATTTAGTAGAAACAAATATTCTATACAGAAGCGAAAAACATTGTACACAGACTCAAGAAGAAGACCTTCGCTGTGATATTGCAACCAGAAAACAGAGGGGACATTTCTCATGATCAAATGTATTCGCTGCAATACTTGTTCCTATCAAAGTTCACGATATACTTATAAAACGATCCTCCTTCTTTAGTAAGAATTAGATGCAGACTTTCTGATAAAACGAGACTTGATATAAAAATGCTGAATTTTACTGCACTGTATACATATATATATATGAGATATTCCAGTCTCAGAAAATCAGACAGTGATCCTAAATTGTTTCAATGTTTTTCCCCTGAGTAGTATTTTATTTTGTACAAAACAGTTCTATTAATTTATTTGATATATGTATATATGAGACATTCCAATCAGAGAAAATAAGACCATGACCCTAATTTATTTTTATATTTTCCGTTCAAATAGTATTTCATTTTGTATTAAATAGTTCTCTTAATTTATTATCAGTAATTGGATGCAAAAAGAAAATATATAGAAGGTGTCCATGTCGACTTTACCGGCAAAAGGGTACATATCGAGTATTTTAATAATTTAATAATCGATAATTCATATGATTGATCGTAAAAATGATTGAGAAGCCTCTGGTACATTCGAAAAACCTTTAACGAGTCACTTGTGAACATTGTTTTTATTGTTTTTATCTTTATCACATTTCCTTTTTGAACAGTTTTCGATTTCTCAATGGCAATTGATCGGCAGTCGGAGTGGAGGGTTCGAGAGTTGGCACACATTCCGAATTTATATATTCACCGAATAAAAAGGTGAGCCAGAAAAAATTGAGAGGAATGAAAATTTCAACGATTTCTATTTCCCAGTATTTGTCCTCAAATTCAGGAATAACATCGTGCCACCTGTTCGAGGATATAAAAAGTAAAAGCCCTGCAATCCGCACAGATTCACCTCTTTCACTTGTCGCTAGTCGTACTGAATTTTTCCGATTCTTTTCGTTCTTCCTAAGTCCGTCTTTCTTGCTATAAATTTACCAGCAAATACCTATCACCAACAGCTGTCGATGGCCAGTAAACGGCTGGCAGCAAATAATAAAACGAAAGAATGTCAACATTGGTATTTCGGTATATTGACTGGCTGTCGATTCGTGTACATTGGATATTCCCTCTGTACGGTATGTTAAAACAACTTTGTCGTAACCGGGAAATTGTATGTTTGGCAAAAATGTAGGATTGCTGCGACCTGTGTTTTATCGACAACTCAAAGACAATTATTATATCATTATTGTATTAAATATTGCACAATTATTATACTATTGTCTTGGATTAAAAATTTCATTCCAAAGAATCGAGACACCCAAGTACAACGTAATTCCTAAAGAATTACATTATTTTCTCTCGACATATTATCACACTGCTGTACGACAATTTAACGCTCGATTCACTACACAACAAAATTGCTACATTGATAAAGTAATGTAGTCACAGATACACTTGGGTTACGCGCCTTGTCTCTTTGTCGGATTATGTTACCACTAATTATGAATTTGATAGATTTGATATCTTAAATATTAAAATAGAGCAACGTGGAATACCGAAAATCCAAAAAGCTAACACGATTTGTAATGCATATTTTTGATGTATCGAAAAAATGGATAGCGATATTGCGATAAGTGTCAAATGAAAATCTCTTAACGTCTGAAATTAAAAAAAATTCACTATCTTTGTTTTAAAATTTTTATTCAAAAACATTTAATAAAAGAGATGTTATTTGGAATGTTAATGAACCAACGACTGTATTCGATGATAGTTTCCTTCATAATCATTTGATAGAAAAAATAGAGTTTAATTCATAAAGTTGCAACCATTTTTCAAAGTTTTACGAAGTCGAACGATTGGTTGTTACGAATTTCTACTGTAACGGAACAGTGTAACGGAACTATCCCTCAATGATATTTTTTTTTTAATTTGATAAAGTCGTTACGATACTCGAATATTCGCTCCTACTCTTCTACACGCAAACTCTCATCTGTCAAAGCCACGGAACATTCCTTACTTGTTTGTACACTATTCTTGTTGCCACACTGCTCTCTGAGTAAAGTCCGTCCAGGTTAACATCTTTGTCTTATTGTTAGTTAAAAGTGTACACTTTACTAATTACTTTGAGATGTCCTGTTGTTGCTGACTATAAACATTCCTGTTGATGAAGTTCTCTCTCTCTCGCTCTCTTTAAACTATTCTACATTTCATGATATCCAACTGAAAAACGTGTCATCTAACCGTTTTGTCACCCTCTCCTTGTCTGGTGAATTATATCGTGTTCTCTTCAAGGGAATCAATTCTATTTTTTTAATGTGGAGCAGAATAATCTCTGAGGATGCATCCCAATAAAAAAAACAATTATCGACCGGTCTAGAACATAATTCCTATCACTTCCCGATAACAGAAATTAAATTAAATTAAGATTTCTAGTATCATAAATTTGATAATTTAGGATACAAGATATTTTATGGAATTTTCAGAAACGTTCTACTACATACTCGGTCAATTCCTTTTTCGTACAATTATCCAAATACTTTTAATTCCATTTTTTTAATTATATCAAAACATGGCAACTGATGAATTACGACAATAAAAATATGTGTAGGTTTCAAAGTCCAAAAAGGAACGAATTAAATAAATTTTTAGTTAAATAAAAATAAATCTTTGCAGTGAGACGAATATAATGGTTTTTCTCTAAACCTATAACTGAAGTTGACCGACATAGTTAAAACTATAACTTCCATCTGATCTTTAGGCAATCAAGGATTCAAAACAAACCTGCTACGATACAGCCGAGTCATTAATTTCTTCGGAAAGGATTTCTAAAGATAAGATTAACTGTATAAAATATCGAAATCTTAACATAATATTTGATGTGATATGTTAAACTTGTTGGAAAGTACTTTCCTTCGTGTACCGTGCTCTTAATAGGTGCTCGTTTATCTTTCCAACGCACTTCACTCGCCTAAATCGACCTTCTGCGCGTTTGTATCGTAGCCTCTTTACCATTCACCCTAAAAGCAGATTAATCTTGACTGTTCAGGCTCCATCTCGAGTCAGGAACACACCAGCCTCCAGCCTCCCCGTTGCTCTGCTGTCCTGTACCATTAGCTTTGGTTTATACTGCACACGATATTAGCCGTAATTCGTTGCTTACTTCACAAAACCCAGGTCCACGAATTTGACAAAATAGCTTGTTTGTTGCCTCGTTTATCACAATTCCTGGTTAAGCATCCCGTCAACCTTGACTCGCTATCAGCTTTTCGAGAATTTCTTTTCACTCTCCGGTCTAAAGATTAATTAATCCATGACCGCGCTCCATTTGACGGGGTTTTGATGAGCATAAGTAATACAACATAAATTTTAAACGACTAAATGAGAGACTAGAGCTGACTAAAATTAATAAACATACGTTTAAACTATTTTTTTAAATAATCCAAATGTTGGAAATATAATAAGACTCTTATGACAAGAAGAAACTTTTGTGATTTTTTTCTATCATCGAGAAAGTCAAGTCGACGATATAAAGGTGAATGAAGTAAAAATGGAAATTCAGTAGCGTAGGGAGAGTACACGATCGCACGTGATACGAGAGCGAAATAAAGTTGAAATAAAATTAGAGTAATGATGCGAAAGAAGGAAAAAGTAAATGAGATTAAGGATGCTCGAGGTCTAACGTTCCAACTACTGTGCTCAAAATGTGATATAAGGGAACACGACGTTTTTATCGGTTTCTCCCTAAAGCCATCTCTCGCGTACAGCATCACTCTGGGTCTCTTGAATTGTAGACCCTTGGCAAACACATCGAATTCCCCGGTGACTAAATCGATTATAGCAAGCCAGACGAACCCCCGAAATTCTCATATCAAACGAATATTATTCGGAACTAATCGTTGTATTGTTCAGGTTATTGTATATCGGTTATTGATCGTTACCAAATCGTATTAAAGTTTTGTGTAATTCGCCAATTTTGTTTTTCAACAAGTTTTCATTTATGACAAATAAATGTAAGATAAATTAAATAATTTCCGATATCATTTTATTTATATAATTATTTAAATTATAATCATTCACATCGCTTATCATATACATTTTTATTAATTTTCCAGACGACAACGCGTTCACTATTAAGTATTATTACGATGCTCAGAAGACGTCTACCTAAGCAAAAAGTCATTTGTATTACACGAAACTTCCTACAAAGAGATTCTTCAGGTCCTCTCATTATAAATCTAAAATAAAAGAAGAATACTTTGCAATATTCGCCTTACAAAGAAAATAAATATAATCCAACGAGGAGCTTACCAAATTTTCATTAATCCACATTTGTTTCTATAGTTTAAAGTCCTATTAATTTATCAATAGTATCATTAAAATTGTATTGATTTGTGGTAATAGTAGAAAATTCACTTGCCAACCTTCATTGATTTCACATAAGTTTTTGCGAACACACTAAATAATTTTTTTTAACTTACAATTAGTATTACAAATGCAAGACACGGATATGTACTTGGCGCACTATTTATTTACATCGCCGATTTTTTGTATTGTGATAGTGTCGACTACTGTTACTGTAGCTTTACGTGTACTAAATTCAACAACATACAAATAGAGGCGTTCGAATTGGTGTGCAGCGAATGTGAGACGCACTGTCGTTCCGTATTTTGCTTCCCCAGGTACTCTTCCTTTCCTGTGGACTATCCTCTTTCCTATATTCTGTGCTATGCATACTATGTACTGTGCGCAGCCAAGCCGAACAACTAATTCGGGACGTGCGACGACTCGAAATCCCGAGGGTGTGCTCCGTTCTCGTCGGCTTTGCTCGTCCGCTTCTCGTATTCCCTCGGTTACCTCACCATCTTGTCTCTCTCCTGCACTAGTGCTTTCTCTTTGGCGTGCCCAACATCCAATGAAGCCTCCACGGTGTTCCGAACCTGATATATCCCTCACGGCAAATTTTCCATTGATAATGGTGACACGCGTTGCGTCTATATCACGACAATTTCACGCTGCAAGAGCAATAATGTCACTTTAAAATCATTTTGCATTATCACAACCTCGTCAAAGATTAACTAAATTGCTGCGTTCAATGAACTCACTCGTGCGTTTACTTCAGGTGCGAAATTTAATCATTTACTGTGAAAATTTGTGATAATTTATAAAGGGAATATGAAAAATTCTAAACTCGTGGATATCCTCGAATAATTTGTTTTTTTTTTTCTTTGTTCCGATTCTGCATCTTCATTGTACATAAAGGACGATTTCTTCTCACACGAAACTTTCCGTGCTGTATGTTTTTTTAAAACTTTTATGGAAATCATCATCAATGGACTCGACGCCCATGCGAAAGGTGAGAGAATACGTAGGAACTTGAGAATAAAACTCGTTGAATATGCATAATGCACGGTCAACTTGATATCCTGTGAATCGAGGGTGGAGAAGGGTTACTTGTCTTTCACTACGAAGCATACGACGACAAAGTTCGCGCGAGGAAACATGCGGTAGAGCCAAGAAAAAAGGAGAAAAATCTTGCAGGTTAACAGTGATAAAAAAAAAAAGAGGTATCGTTAAAAATTCGTCAAGCGTGTGCCATCCGGTTATTTCTTGAAGAATAATCGAGAGGCGAAAGGAAGCAATGGATCAATGCTTCGAAGAAAATTGTAAATGGAAGAGAGGAAAAGGTTCACTATCCTTCCCCTTGTCCATATAAAACTAAAAAGAATAAAATCGCCGCGAAAGAAGCTCGAGCTCAACCTCGTAAATAATGGCACGGAGTCCGAGCTATTTATCAAGAAACGTGCTGCGAGAGGAAGAGAAGAGGATAAGAAGAACTTGAAGAAGGGGAAAAGGAATATTAGCTAACCGATGGCGGGAAGACCAGAAGCGAATGAAGATCTCAAAGAGAACGGAAACTAGAGAAAGATTCTAGGACCGCAACGACGCCCTCTTGGCTGTACTTTGTTGGACTTTCGTTCGGTGGCCTTCATTCTCATTTCTTCTTCTTCTTCCACTTCTTCCTTCGATTTCATTTTTGATGCCTTTTCCTGGTACAAGCGCATTAGAAAGCGCCGCTTTTCACCACAGCAAAGATAAAAGCAATCAGCGGCGACTTACGTTCGTGGGAACAAACTTTTCAAAGGCATTATCCGGAGCTCTTGTCGCAGACCGACGACACCTCGCCAAGTTTCACCAACCTCCAGGCCCAAGTCCCCTCTTCCATTCGTCCATCTTTTTCGCTTCTTCGCTCTTCCGCTATTTCTCACTTCTCGCTCCATAGTCGTCTTCTTGGTCAACGCCCATATTCCTAGAGGGTGAAAGTATCCCAGGACTAACTCGACCCCTAAAGTAAATCTCAAGACTCGGTGCCAGGAAGCACCTTTCTCAGCCATTGCACGTACTGGAAGAGGATCTTGGTCCAGATGTTCGGTAAGCTTTTGCCTTCGGTAGGCGAATGAAAACGAATGGAGAGGGCCTCCGACTTCCGGTGGAATCCAATACGAAACAGCTCGGATCATCTTAATTCTCGTTTTTGTACTTACATCGTCTAGTCCCACTCATTCTTACTCGTTACGATAAAATTCTTTTTGTCAGGCAAATGTATAAGTTCTCGAAGTAACTCTGGAAAAATATTTAACTAAAAACTAAATAACATCTGCACTATGTTTATGTTTAAAACAAACCAAACTCAATTCTTATCATTGCCAAAATTTTTAACTGTTGCACTTTTTTATTTTGTAAAAACATTCACAACTGGTGTATGAAACACCAGTTCTACCAACAGGTTTTACTCTGATTCTACCAGCACCAACTCTATTAGAGCAAAACTTGTAATGCGCGGAAAAATGTTGGATAACTAACTGGAAGATTTATCGGAGATCAGAACTTGTTGGCGCAAAAAATGTTGGAGCACTGAGCCTGTCGGGAACACGTAACACGTATTTCACAGTAATATGTGGTTGGTACCCCAAGCTACTCTATATGTTACATAATATAACTATCCGTTGTGTAACATATTGAGTCAAGTTATCGAACTTGCCGTCACCTTTAGGGATCCTGTTATAAAATTTGCATTTTGTTTCGATTTTCTCAAGTTTTGTGAAAGATTGTCGCATGATACTACGTCTGTCTTTATCGGTAGCAGTATCGGTTGGAGTTATTTCGATCATGTTCTTCGTATTTAGGTATCCAGCAGACAAAGCAAATTCATCGAAGGAATTTTCCTCCATTTCTCGACAAATTTTTCATCATCATCTTTCGTCACTTTTTTATGAACTTTGTTTTTTCTTTTAAAGAAACGCCTTTGCCTCTTTTAATTTTAATCACTGCCTGGTATCGTCCGATGAATACAGATTTGCGAAATGTATTGAAAAGTTGTGTACACCACGACTGAGATCGTCCTTTTTGATTTGCTAGACTACTCTGTACCTTGTACAACAGACAAAAGAACTGATAAAAAACTATACTCTACTCGCAATACGGATATTGTTATTATATTAACATATCGATTCAAATAATATGATTTTACCTACATTGTTAGCAAGAACTATTGAAAACTCGGTTTATTGCTCATATTTGTATTTGTCATTTGACTTCATTAGCGCTACCGCTGACGCAGGAATAAAGTTCGCCGTAATATGAAGTGAAGCGGCATCTACGCGACGCCAAGTACTAAAATAAATTTTAATGCATTGAAAAAGGCATTTTCAATAAATCTATATGTCGAAAGTGCGAAAATTCAGACTTTAATATGTATACACAGCGCGACAGCAAAAAAACGCACAGCACGCAGATATACACGCACAGACGCTTACACACATCCGCAGCTCTCTCACACACTTGCATACACTCGCGTATATATATATATATATATATAATTGCACTGTCTAGAACTCATTTGGCACCTCACGCACACACTCGCAAACCCTCGTAGCACACATCCAGTCATATCGAAATATTTTTTGAAATATAATTTACCGGGCGAAATTTCCAGGTTGTATGGAAAATTGTGCTGGCTGTCTATATATATTGTAAAAAAATCTCGACATAAGCGCCGCGATCAGTTCTCGAATAGCTCGAGCGACATAATTGAATCACGCCGGTCGAGCGGTTGCGCCCGATCACGCGGATCGATCGGCACGATCTGCGAGCCAAGTCGAATGTCGAACCGCTCGAACGTACACGAGCTTCTGCACATCCCTAGAACTGAACGTGGCAGTACCACAACCATTGTTTTGACCGCTTAAACGTCCGATGCCTAAGTTAATGCTTACTGCGGTGCACTTGCCCTACGCCATTACACGTGCTTTCAGCAGACTGTCAACATGTATAGAACTGTAAAGCGACTCGAGAAAATCATTCCAGAGATCCCGGTCGACAACTTACTTTAAACTTACTTCTAATGTGTTCTTATTCAGGATAACCAACTGTAAAGAAGAGCTGGACACGAGATGTAGCCGGTTTTCGGGTAATTTCTATTTTTTGCGTATGTCACCGAATCGATCCAGCATCCACCATATTGAATTTTTCGTGAATCCTCAGACCTGCAGACACTCAATTCAACCGTTGCTTTTCCATTATTTCGTTGATTTTCATAGACATGAAAGATGAAAGGAGACGTTGTCGGAACATTCCTCGTTCACGATAATCAACTGTCAAAAATGAGTTTAACTAAGTTGGTTTTCACGAATTGGTTCACAGGTCAGTGTGAGTATCCATTTCAACTAATGCACCAAAGTTTTGAGCGAAACACTAACTGCGAATACATTCCTACCGCTTCCGATGATGCCTATTGTTGAAAACTCTTTTCTTATCCTATCCACGTGTTCCATAATGATGCGATAACTTGTTTGACAGTGAAGCTATTATTATATAAGAGATTTAGTTGTTAAGCGATGACAAAAATACTGTCATTTTTCGGTTTCCTAGTTGCCGGATGATTTTTTTTAGGAACGGCTTTGATCAATTGTCATCGTCGGTAATGGTCCAATACTCGGAGTCACTTTGGCAGCTGGAAAGTCATGCAAACAATCGGCTTTCTATGGAGTAAGCCGAAATACAAATAATTCAAACATGAACTGTTCGATGACACTGATTCACGTTGGGTATGATTAAGAATATTGTGCGCGTGCATCAGTCTGCAATTATTACTGACTTCACTCTGAAGCTACTAATCTCGTAGAGGTAGAAAAAATGACACCGGAACGTGCAATAGACAACGACGACGGGAATTCTACGTACAAAAATCCCCATTATTAATTTATATCACGGCCGAGTAACTTCTCACGAAGCTTTTATAATTTCAAGCCACCGGTTTAAGCTTGTCCAATGCTGAGCGTGAAGGTAGAGTCGGGAGGGATTGGTAGACGAGAGAAAAATTTTACTTTATAGAACAGTGAATGAATGTTAGAGACGATAACGTCATTCGCTTTGTGACTATATTAAGCCATCGATCTAGCACACAAGTTGATGCATATGATCCAACAGGATTCAGAAGGATTGTGTACTTTAATAAGAGAATGAAAAATGCAGGTGGGTGGGCTAATGTACAATGCGAAAGGTGGTAATGCAAATTCACTTTAGCGAGTTAAATATAGAAAGCGAAATGGGATGTATGTAGAGAGGCCCTCGTACTTCTCCCCCTCGTCCGTCAACACACTCGGCTCAACATGCAAAGTGAACAATGAAAACTTGCGCGAAAAGCAGAATGAATTAAGTTGATCAAGTATAAAAGCATACGCATTGATGGTACTGCTGAGAGAGAGAGAGAGAGAAAGAGATACAAAGAAAAATAAATAATTAATTAAGAATTGAAAACAATATGTTACAAATAATACAAAAACGAAAAAATGAAAGATAAAGCTGCAGATAATTTGTAATTTGTTCGTAATTACGTACAAATAATTCGATATAAATTTATAAATTTCTGTTTATTAATATTCAAAGATAACGTTACAAGTAATTAATTAAGCCTGTATAATCGAACAGTCGGTAACTAAAAAATAAAAGGATTTGATATTACAGTGTCGAGTAGATCTTATTTTCACCACGTAACTAAAGCTAAACATACATGACGTATTAAAAATATATTTTCGATATATCGGATATACATCGATGAATATATTTCAAATATATTTTAACATATATACTATGTTATGCCAGTAGACACATAGTTGTATTGTACGGTCGTATGTATAATATTTCAAGCGTTAGTAATTGTGATCGTTTGTCAATGAGATGTTGGAACTCGAGTGAACGAATTCAAAACACGGTAATTCGTAGGAAAAATTTTATTTGAATTTATTGTAATTGACGGATTATTATATCAAGAAAAGAGTTACAGCATTGAAAATAATTACGTATGTCCGGGCTTTCGAGTCTTTCCAACGAGGAACCAACTGTTCTGTTTCAATTATACTCAAACAATTTTGCATTTTGAGTGAGTCCGACCCAAAATTAACTGTTCACGTTCAGCTGTGATTGCTGAAAATCGATCAATTGACACTTGATCAATCAATCGCAGTTAAGATCGTCGATCGCTAAGCAGGTAGCCTCATGCTGCTTCAATGTATTCCTATACTCGTAAGCGATCGTGCGATTGAGAAATAGAATTTATTTCGGCAGAAAATTCCGGGCGCAACATTCGAGATTAAACGAAAACATACGTAAAATGTATTTCGGATATTTCATACGAACCAACGAAACGTTTTATATCTCGAATATATAACTTTTTCATACGTGTCAATATGAATTTAATATTGAATAACAAAATCAAAAGTGTAACATGAAATCTCGTAATTGTGGTTGTTACTAATTTGTTGCGATGCGCACACGAATTGTCAAATATTTAGTAGAGGTACCGAGTTACTGCGATACTGTAGGCGAGGCACGTTGCGCATGCTGCAGTAGTGTGTTTATTAGCGAGACTAATTACTCTTGCAAATATAATACTTACCAATTACATGAGCGTGTACCTTTCGGTAGGGTAAAGCGCTCGACACACGCCCAACGACCCAGAACATAATTAGTACAACGGTGCACTCATTACCGAATCACGTTTCACGTTCTAAATTTTCTACTCTTTACACGTGCTCTCGACCTTTATCTCATTCATTATGCCAGAAGATATGAATACTTAACCAGGAATTACACGCCTCCACATGCCTTATCACTCGACTGTTAATATACATGCCTGCGAGTATGATCAATCCGATGTTCAAATCCATACCGGAAATGGGGGTTAGAGGCCTCCCTCTCAGGGGAGATCTAAACTTGAACTATTGTGCAGTGGAACAATTTAATTGGGAACTGTAAGCGTTTTTCACGTTACTCGTGGATCTTCAAACAAGAAAAATTCAAAATCGAATATGTAAGAAATTTGACATTTTTTTTTCGTTTCCTTTAATTGATTCGCTAACTCTTATAAATTCCGAGCAGATATTCTGATGTACAGTGTCTACGGTATTATTGTGTACGGTATTTAACCAACTTTCCATAGTAGAATATTGCTGTGTTATTATTTTTCACCGTTTACAAAATTTCCTCTGCGAGGAAGCCAAAATCGATCGTCAGGTGGCCTCGTTGAGGTGGCTTTGCGTTAGGAGAAAAAAAATGTTAAAACAATGTGCGAAATTCTTCTTTCCAGGCTTATTTTTAATCTTGACAATCCTCAGACCCAAAGAGGATACCTTCGTTCATTGGCGTGACGTGAATTTGTCTGTTTTATTGTTTTTAATTATTATCTTGATATAACAATTTATTTAAGAATTTGTCAAAACTTACCATTAATATAATTTAATGTGTCGTTTTCAATTCAAGATAATTACAATTCAAATTTGTCAGATTAATATGAACGCGTCGCAGCACCGTATCTATCCTCACCACTGCAGCACGGAGACAATACCATAATAGAATTTGGTGTATAGTTTTCGTGCAACATGACCTGTTTCTTTTTATGTACATTGACATAAATGCCTTAGTGCTGTCAGTACGCCCATTAAAAATAACAGAACGGTATCCTCTTTTATAATGAAAGTTTAATAATGTCATGTACGGCTTTAAAGATATTTTTACGATAACGAGTTTCTGTTCAATCGTGTCGAGTCTCTGATAGTTCGTAAAAAAAATATCATATATAACATTTTTTTGCATTTTTTAAAAATTATTTCACGGTGTTGTATTCCTATTTAGCAGAGTGTGCTGAAAGTTGTTCTGAAATATTTATGCGTAAAGGTGCGGTAAGCAGTTGACAATAACAAAACGTAGCGATTTTTTACATCAATTTCCGTTCACTCCGAACACAAAACTCACAATAGGAAAAAGATACTTTAAGACAAATGATGTTGAAATTTGGTGATTTATGGCGTTTATCTCTTTCTAGCTCACTCGTTCCGGTGCGAGATTATCTCTCGCACAATGACAAACGCGTTCACCGGAGCAACGTCTAAACTTCTCTTCCGTTCCAGCCACGCGTTTCGAGAAAGGATATCCTTAACATTAGATGCAATATTTGGGAAAATTCTCTGTTCGTCTAATGTTCTAGCGCAAACTTTTATATCTTAAATTCTGTCATCCAATATTAGTCTCAATACATAATAATAATAGATTAACCAACGACGTGTTGTATTACACTTTTATGGGACACCAATCTCCTAAAACAGTTTAAAATTGACAAAACTTCACAGATAATTTTCTCGCGATGCTCAATAAATGTTTCTGACATAGAAATTCTGCAAAGACATTGAAAGAAAAAGATGATTTCAAGTTATTTTTAGCCTAAAATCATATTTACCAACAGGGCTTGCGTGACATTGATTTAAATAACAGAGTGCGATGATCTATATTTGAAATTCAAATATCTATCTTCTCACAGGAATATGGGCCATTGCTCCTATACATCCGGCTTGAAAATATCACGTGAATCATAAATTGATGAGTGGGAGATCATGTCCAATATCAAGGATAAGACACTTCTCATTCAACCGTCGAACTAGTCTTGCGCAACCCACAACATTTATAAATGAAAATCCGCTAAGAGTCACATAAACCGTTTCTATGTGCCGTTCCCATATATTTGAATAGCATTAATCACAGTTTCTTTTCTTTATATAATAACTATCTTTATCTATATTCTGCGTATTACATCAACGTTCAACTAAGCTCTTGAAGAAGTTCACCATATCAAAGATGAGTAATTAATATTTTAATCATACACGCCTGTAAAATTTTTCTCTTCAGAATTGAATGGACTATGTAGCTATCGTGTGAAAATTGTAACTAATCAATGGATTCCCTATAAAGATTTTGTTCAATCAATGATAACTCCTGATGTATCAAAAAATATATTAGGTTATAACTAAAAATAAATCATCGGAAAGAAAATATAAATCATTACATGATTGTTAATTTTTCGAAAAAAAAAAACGACGTAACGACATTTTCCCGACATAACGGGTTTCCGACCCGTCAACGCGCACTAGGAATACAAATTCCCACCAATAATATTGTTTTACACGCCATAATTTCTAGGAACAAGATAAAAAATTGCCCACGTGCAGGTAACTTGATTTATGGCTCGGGACAAATTTAGCGCTCAAAACTGACCAAGAAATCATTCGTGGCCTGGCTGAAGAGATGAAGAGAGGAGGGGGACCTGTTCCCAAAGATACATTAGGGTTGAGATAAAAGTTTGAACGTAAATAAAAAAATTGTATTTGAAATACTTGAATAATGAAGTATTCCCACAGTTTCCAGTTCCAGTATTCCCATTACTGGCAACGAGAGGCTCCCCGCAAATATCTAAATGCAAAACTCATTCCTTCATAAATAAATAAAACCGTACCTTTGATAAAAAAATGTTTAACAAATGTAAAAATGATTCTTCGGAAATTGCAGCACTTAATTATTTCACTATTCATACCAGACTTGAGTTTATTTAAAGATATTTTCGAAAAATGTCTGTTATCTTCAATTTTTATTATTATCGTTTTTTATATATGCGTACGAAACTGACAATAATTCCATAAAACTGACACCTTCATTAACAAGAGACAAACAAATAAAATTAATAATTAATATATATTAATAATTAAAATATATATTTTTTTAATAGTACTAAGTATCAAGAAAAAATATATTTTGCCTATAATTCATTGATGCTTTACGATTGTATGGTTTCTTTTCGTTTCCAAAACGAATACAGCTGATGATTAACACTTCAGGTGTCCACATCATACATGGAAGGAGTTTCGTGTTGTACCTACGCCGTGCTTTAATCCAAACCTTCAGCAGCTGAGATTATTCACTGCGAGAGATCCCGTACGCAAAAGGTTAAGCAAATATACTGATAGCTCAATTCTTAGATAGAATGTAAACTCAGTACTAAATGATGTTGTTTCGTATCTCATTAATATAATTAATAGATAAATGCTAATTTCGAGAACCCCTGCATGATACTTGGGTTTCTTTACTTTAGACCTTTCCGTGGTTGAACTTCTATTTCGTCGTCATCGCGAAAGATAGGCGAAATTATATCTGTGGATAGCACAAAAGAATGTAAAAAGTCAAACGTATGCGTGAAATCGATTGGAAAATCCTCAATTTTTGCAAATACATGCTCACCTGTCCCTCATCCGTTGGGACTTTGCCAATCAGAAACTGGTACATTGGTTGAAAATTAGATCAACTAGGTACCTTAATACGTACGTGAATTGATGCCTCTTCGTACATACTCAGGGAATTTCAAATGTAATCCCATTTCCCATTGCTATGTATTACGGTACATAAAGGTAGGAAGATGTTTGCAAGGCGTAAGAGGATATGAGGACGAAAGGGATGAACCTTGAGGCCAATACCAGCATCGTTCATACATAACTAAGGTCCCCTTTATTGCTATTCGATAATAACGTTAGGTAGGCTCCGTCTGCATGGTCGAATTCAGCCCCAGCACCAACCATCGTACCGAAAGTACGTTGAAACTCATTTCCCCGGTGACGTGTAAAGTAGTTTCCCGTATATAACGATCCATACTCCCACAGCGCTGATACTCGACGATCTTATGGTTAGTAGCATGGTGCGATGGCTACGCTATTCAGACAATTCGATGCAATTACCCATTTACCCTGTTTTCAATATAGAACTAAAAAAATGTTTAAGTTGCATGTAACTGCTGTTTTTTTTTTGCACTGTCTGCATTAAAAATCAGTCATTAGCCGCTAATGATACTTGCATATTGAAATATTTCTTTTATCTATACAAAAAACATATAATACTATTTATGATTTTAGGATATTATGATATTACGATATTTATGATTATTTACGATATTATGATATTACAACATTTATGATTTTACGATAACGATAGAAAAATGTTTAGAAAAATTCAGTTGTTGGTATTTTAAATGAAATACGAAAAAATTAATTCGTAAAATAAATATTTAAAAGCAACAACTACTGTCCGTCAGCGGTCTGAACAGTAAGTGGATTAATCTACTTCACATTCTCATATTTAATTTAATTCATAAAATATTACATCTACTCTACCATGTTAACGTACGAAATCAGAGTAACTCGATTCACTCTCATGTTTTATGAAGCGGTACCTTAAGCTCGTTCAAAGTAAACTTTACCGCTACGTGAAACGTGAAATTTCGTTTCGACCTAAATTTCCATCGCTATACAGAATGGTTGCGCACACTAGAAGGATCTGTAACGAATATGTAACTGAAGAACGCACTGTCGTTAGGGCTCGGTCTGAATCATAATATTCTCATTCGACTTCATTCTTATGCGGCAACGAGCGATTCGTTACTTCCTCTGGGTTGAGCACTTGGTTTCGGTTTATATATTTGATAAGGAGTAGGGACAATCCTGATTCAACAAAAGTACGATGTATTTGTAATTATATTAATGTCAATATAGACATTCATGACAGGAGTGAAATCTAGGACGTAAATTTCAGTCCCTGCAGTAAAAGTCAAACAGCTTTCGTTTACCCAGGTATTTGACTGTTACGTATGTAAGGGTTTGTTACATCAAACTTCAAAGTGCAACCATCCTTCATCGTATCTCGCCAATTTATGGGTTCCTTAGAAACCAGCTGCAATGTAAATGGTACGCATATAAATGATGTAGGTATTTCAATGAAAGTGGGGATAGCAGTGTGCATAATTACAGTGACATTGCAGTCTATGGATATTTTACTATAATCAAGAGTGACACTGAGGACTAGAATAATTACATCAAGAGACTCTTGCTGAAATAAAGTAATCTGCTTGAATCAATCGTTGTCTAAAAATATTTGTAAAGAGAAGAGAAACCTGAGGAGAGTGTAACTAGATTGGATTCACAAAAATCTTTCCAACTTCTAGTTCTCCAACTCCAACTTCTAAACATAACGACGAGTGCTGATTTCCTCTTTTTTCTTCATGTCACTAGGATTTCAAGTACAACCGTCTGAAAGTTAACATCGCCGAACTCCTCGATAACCACTAAAAGTGGCTGACTGGTAACGAGTAAGATGTTGCTACTAAATCTGCAGTTCGTCGCAACACTGCATCGCCTCGCAATACATCGTGAAACACCTAACGGTATATACGATTCTAGTATGTGCTTTGTAAGTGGTGCATTAGCCACATCATTACTGTACAGCTTGTTCTTGTTGTTTGTTCCAAGATGCAAAATACTCGGCAAGATAAGTGAATCAGATCTACATACATGTGTCAATGTATAATGAGCGAAAGCGAAAGAAACTTACAAACGATATATAGAGGAGTGCCACACATCCTGTAACACGTATGTACACCGTGAAACATATACTAATTACTGGTGAAAGAAAG